>JASJUZ010000127.1:600000-1034664 GCA_037159825.1 Tupiocoris notatus | reverse complement strand
CAGCCCTAACCAGCCCTAACAACAGCCCTCTAACAGCAACAGCCCTAACCAGCCCTAACCAGCCCTAACCAGCCCTAACCAGCCCCTAACCAGCCCTAACCAGCCCTAACCAGCCCTAACCAGCACCCTAACCAGCCCTAACCAGCCCTAACCAGCCCTAACCAGCCTAACCAGCCCTAACCAGCCCTAACCAGCCCTAACCAGCCCTAACCAGCCCTAACCAGCCCTAACCAGCCCTAACCAGCCCTAACCAGCCCTAACCAGCCCTAACCAGCCCTAACCAGCCCTACGCCTAACCAGCCCTAACCAGCCCTAACCAGCCCTAACCAGCCCTAACCAGCCCTAACCAGCCCTAACCAGCCCTAACCAGCCCTAACCAGCCCTAACCAGCCCTAACCAGCCCTAACCAGCCCTAACCAGCCCTAACCAGCCCTAACCAGCCCTAACCAGCCCTAACCAGCCCTAACCAGCCCTAACCAGCCCTAACCAGCCCTAACCAGCCCTAACCAGCCCTAACCAGCCCTAACCAGCCCTAACCTACAGCCCCTAACCAGCCCTAACCAGCCCTAACCAGCCCTAACCAGCCCTAACCAGCCCTAACCAGCCCTAACCAGCCCTAACCAGCCCTAACCAGCCCTAACCAGCCCTAACCAGCCCTAACCAGCCCTAACCAGCCCTAACCAGCCCTAACCAGCCCTAACCAGCCCTAACCAGCCCTAACCAGCCCTAACCAGCCCTAACCAGCCCTAACCAGCCCTAACCAGCCCTAACCAGCCCTAACCAGCCCTAACCAGCCCTAACCAGCCCTAACCAGCCCTAACCAGCCCTAACCAGCCCTAACCAGCCCTAACCAGCCCTAACCAGCCCTCTACCGCCCTAACCGGCCCTAACCGGCCCTAACCAGGCCCTAACCGGCCCTAACCAGCCCTAACCGGCCCTAACCGGCCCTAACCGGCCCTAACCGGCCCTAACCGGCCCTAACCGGCCCTAACCGGCCCTAACCGGCCCTAACCGGCCCTAACCGGCCCTAACCGGCCCTAACCGGCCCTAACCGGCCCTAACCGGCCCTAACCGGCCCTAACCGGCCCTAACCGGCCCTAACCGGCCCTAACCGCCTAACCGGCCCTAACCGGCCCTAACCGGCCCTAACCGCCTACCGCCCTAACCGCCCTAACCGGCCCTAACCGGCCCTAACCGGCCCCTAACCGGCCTACGGCCTAACCGGCCCTAACCGGCCCTAACCGGCCCTAACCGGCCCTAACGGCCCTAACCGGCCTAACCGGCCCCCTAACCGGCCCTAACCGGCCCTAACCGGCCCTAACCGGCCCCTAACCGCCCTAACCGGCCCTAACCGGCCCTAACCGGCCCTAACCGGCCCCTAACCGGCCCTAACCGGCCCTAACCGGCCCTAACCGGCCTAACCGGCCCTAACCGGCCCTAACCGGCCCTAACCGGCCCTAACCGGCCCTAACCGGCCCTAACCGGCCCTAACCGGCCCTAACCGGCCCTAACCGGCCCTAACCGGCCCTAACCGGCCCTAACCGGCCCTAACCGGCCCTAACCGGCCCTAACCGGCCCTCTAACCGGCCCTAACCGGCCCCTAACCGGCCCTAACCGGCCCTAACGGCCCTAACCGGCCCTAACCGGCCCTAACCGGCCTAACCGGCCCTAACCGGCCCTAACCGGCCCTAACCGGCCCTAACCGGCCCTAACCGGCCCTAACCGGCCCTAACCGGCCCCTAACCGGCCCTAACCGGCCCTAACCGGCCCTAACCGGCCCTAACCGGCCCTAACCGGCCCTAACCTAAGGCCCTAACCGGCCCTAACCGGCCCTAACCGGCCCTCTAACCGGCCCTAACCGGCCCTAACCGGCCCTAACCGGCCCTTAACCGGCCCTAACCGGCCCTAACCGGCCCTACCGGCCCTAACCGGCCCTAACCGGCCCTAACCGGCCCTAACCGGCCCTAACCGGCCCTAACCGGCCCTAACCGGCCCTAACCGGCCCTAACCGGCCCTAACCGGCCCTAACCGGCCCTAACCGGCCCTAACCGGCCCTAACGGCCCTAACCGGCCCTAACCGGCCTAACCGGCCCTAACCGGCCCTAACCCGCCCTAACCGGCCCTAACCGGCCCCTAACCGGCCCTAACCGGCCCTAACCGGCCCTACCGGCCCTAACCGGCCCTAACCGGCCCTAACCGGCCCTAACCGGCCCTAACCGGCCCTAACCGGCCCTAACCGGCCCTAACCGGCCCTAACCGGCCCTACTCAACCGGCCCTAACCGGCCCTAACCGGCCCTAACCGGCCTACGCCAACCGGCCCTTGACCGGCCTTTTTCACCCGGCCCTTGACCGGCCTTTTTCACCCGGCCCTTGACCGGCCTTTTTCACCCCGGCCCTTGACCGGACCTTTTTCACCCGGCCCTTGACCGGCCTTTTTCACCCGGCCCTTGACCGGCCTTTTTCACCCGGCCCTTGACCGGCCTTTTTCACCCGGCCCTTGACCGGCCTTTTTCACCCGGCCCATGACCGGCCTTTTTCACCCGGCGCTTGACCGGCCTTTTTTCACCCGGCCCTTGTCCGGGCCTTTTTCACCCGGCCCTTGACCGGCCTTTTTCACCCGGCCCTTGACCGGCCTTTTTCACCCGGCCCTTGACCGGCCTATTTCACCCGGCCCTTGACCGGCCTTTTTCACCCGGCCCTTGACCGGCCTTTTTCACCCGGCCCTTGACCGGCTCTTTTTCACCCGGCCCTTGACCGGCTTTTTTCACCCGGCCCTTGACCGGCCCTTGACCGGTCTTTTTCAACCGGCCCTTGAGCGGCCTTTTTCACCCGGCCTTTTTTCACCCGGCCCTTGACCGGCCTTTTTCACCCGGCCCTTGTCCGGTCTTTTATACCCGGCCCTTGATCGCCCTTTTTACACCCGGCCCTTGACCGGCCTTTGATAACCCGGCCCTCTGACAGGCCTTTTATACCCGGCCCTTGACCGGCCTTTTCACCCGGCCCTTGACCGGCCTTTTTCACCCGGCCCTTGACCGGCCTTCTTTTCACCCGGCTCTTGACCGGTTTTTTTTACCTGTCCCTTGATCGGCCTTCTTTACCCGGCCCTTGATCGGCCTTTTTTTCCCGGCCCTTGACCGGCCTCTTTTAACCTTGGCCCTTGACTGGCCTTTTTTACCCGGCCCTTGACCGGCCTTTTTTACCCAGCCCTTGACCGGCTTTTTCACCCAGCCCTTGTCCGGCCTTTTACACCCGGCCTTGATCGGCCTTTTATACCCGGCCCCTGACCGGCCTTTTTCACCCGGCCCATGACCGGCCTTTTTCACCCGGCTCTTGACCGGCCTTTTTCACCCGGCCCTTGACCAGCCTTTTTCACCCGGCCCTTGACCGGCCTTTTTCACCCGGCCCTGGACCGGCCTTTTTCACCCGGCCCTTGACCGGCCTTTCTCACCCGGCCCTTGACCGGCCTTTTTCACCCGACCCTTGACCGGTTTTTTTTACCTGGCCCTTGATCGGCCTTCTTTACCCGGCCCTTGATCGGCCTTTTATACCCGGCCCTTGATTGGCCTTTTATACCCGGCCCTTGATTGGCCTTTTATACCCGGCCCTTGACCGGCCTTTTATACCCGGCCCCTGACCGGCCTTTTACACCCGGCCCTTGACCGGCCTTTTTTACTTGGCCCTTGACCGGCCTTTTATACCGGGCCCCTGACCGGCATTTTTTATATGGCCCTTGACCGGCCTTTTTAACCTGGCCCTTGACCGGCTCCTTTTTTACTCGGCCCCTTGACCGAGCCCTTTTTTACTCGGCCCTTGACCGGCCTTTTTACCGGGACCCTGACCGGCATTTTATATGGCCCTTGACCGGCCTTTTTAACCTGGCCCTTGACTGCCTTTTTTACCCGGCCCTTGACCGGTCTTTTTTACCTAGCCCTTGACCGTCCTTTTTTACACGGCCCTTGACCGGCCTTTAACTGGCCCTTGACGGGCCTTTGACTGGCCCTTGACCGGCCTTTAACAAGCCCTTGATCGGCCTTTAACCGGCCCTTGACCGGCCTTCAACCGGCCCTTGACTTCCCTTTACCGGCCCTTGACCGGCATTTAACCGGCCCTTGACTGCCCTTTACCGGCCCTTGACAGGCCTTTAACCGGCTTTCAACCGGCCTTTAACTGGCCCTCAACCGGCCTTAAACCGGCCCTAACCTGCTGTGCTCTTTCATTGTTGTCATAATATTTGGGCTGTTGTCGGCCACTCACGACGCGCCTTCATCCTTATTCACTTTCCTCTTCCATCCGTTTATGCACCGTTTCTAATTCAAATGTGTCTGCCCCCCTTTTTTCCCCCCCTTAATTGCACAGCAGGCCACCTAGCCTCCGGGGACGTGGTGGCCAGGAATCACTTTAATGCTCATCGTTTCTTTCATTTCTTTGTTGCAGCGTAACCGTCGTCGCAGAGTCGCTGTTGTCGCCATGCCGTTGTTGTTGCAGTGCCGCAGTCGCCGCGCAATTGCCGTCGCTGCAGGGTTGTCACCGCGCAGTAAATGGCCCCAACCTGCTTTCCGCCATGTTTGTCTTCCGGTTGTACCTAGGCTGTGTAGCCCATACCAACCATTCTGTTGCTTTATTCATTGCGCTTCCGTTGTTTTCTGTTCAGGTAATGGCCTCTTGCTGGACAACAGGTTGCCCCGCCCTGTCCGTTTTTGCCATGGTCAATAATAATTGCCATGCCCGGGCTGGTTCTCGTAGCGGCACATTTTTCACATGCCTATTTCTTATCGGCGCGGGAAAATTGGTTTCCTGCAGGTTTCATTCGTTTCCATTCTGTAAGGGTACATTCACCTCGTGTGTGTGGAAAATTGTAGCTATTTAAAATTCAGATCCATATTGTACTCTTCTTTCAATTGCTTTATTCCTTCATTAGATCATCCAGACAGCGGCAAAGGCCCTTCGCCTCGCTTCCGGTGCCAGCGCTGCGCAAGTTTCAAACTTCATGTAGGGCTGGTTTTATTTTTCATGGCATGTAGAATCTGAATATCCAATAAAAGAGCTGCAAATTATTGTAATGTGGTATATTATTCCTTCGCTTCAATAATGATTTAGGAAGACTATCCATTTGCGAAGGTAATTATTTCAAACATTTCTGAACAATCCCACCGAAAAACAGATGGTATCTATCGGGGAAAAATCCGTACCAACTATTGTAATTTTATTCAATCATTTTCAATCATATTCAAATCATTTTTAATTTTTTCAATTTCCTAATTAAAAGCTAAAGTTATTGCCTAACGATACAGCTGGAGAGAGTGTTTGATGACCATTCCAATGAGTATAGAACGATTTTTATAGCTCCGAGAACTCTCGAGTTATACCCTCATGCCAGTTTTTTTACAATAGCCTATCCCTACATAATTTTAAAAATATGTTCAAATCTGAGCTAGCCGAAAATCCTGTACAGATTAACCTTCAATTTCCTTATAATTTGTGCGTTGTGAGAGCGATACCTAGAAATAGTAGTTTAATTTTAATGAAATTTGTATCATTTCTGAACGTTAGTACATGCCTGATGACAGAGTAAAATTTTTATTATAGAATATTTCTGTGTAAAAAGGAAGAGAGGACCATACGGTCCTATTTTGTACACAGATTTTTAACCGACTTCAAACAAGGAGGAGGTTACTATGGTCGTCTAGCGGGATTTTTTTTTTTTTTTTTTTCGGTATGTGTTGTCCACCGGCGTTCAGCTCATGTACGTCCGATCGGGTTACTTTTTTTTTTGTTTGAAAGGGTTACTATCCAGGTAGGTCCCATAATTTTTTCAATCGAGTCCATCCAGTAGTTACGTCTCCAGACGCGGAGAAACGCCGGAAAACGTGATTTTCGCGAAAAAAGGAAGTTTTGACTTTGCAAGCTTATAACTTCTAGAATACTTGCTTGATTGTTTTGTTTCTGGTGTCATTTTGTTCATAATTTATCTGCCTACAAGGGCCTAGCTTCAATTTTTTGTTCAGCATTCTAATCTGGTGTCTAGAGAAGAAAGTGTAACAAAAAACGTGATGCCGATGTTCACTTTTTTGAGGTTTTTCGAGCACCGTTCCCAACCACGTCGAGAAAAAAAATATGAACACTATTGCACTTGAAAGCACTTAGCTAGAGCTTTCCAACGATGGTAAAAAATCAAGTTTAGGTGGCATAATAAGGGAGCAATCGATGTTTTAATGGACCTGTGTTTCAGACCTCATAACTTCCAAACCAAAACTGTTTTACCATCGTTTTTAAACTTAAATTGTTCAAATTTGAGTCTAGTTTACGTGATTCAAATTTGATGTTGATTGGACTAAAAGTAGATACTTTTTAGGCCGTATTTCTAGAAAATTTGTTTCAAAATCACGTTTTTTGGACTATTTATGCTTGTAGAAAAAAAACTACGTTAGTCATAGCATTCTCGTTGAAAGATTTGAATTCAGCGTTAAATTTTCAATAAATAACATGGTTTTCAAGGCCAAATAACTCCATTTTAATGCACAAACGTTTGGCGAATTTCTGAAATTTGGTTCGGATTCTCTCATTCAGTGTGAATGCGGATACGCTTCAGGAAATCATCACTCTATTATCGTTAGAGAAATAAAGAACGAGTGAATTGGTGCAATTTAGTATCCAGCAATGGTGTAGACAATTATTTGAGTTTTCTAAGGTGTATCAATGGGATCAAAATATCCGGTATGTTGACCAAGAGACCCAAATCAGTGGATGGATTATTCCAAACGTTCAAACTCACTCTCAATCAACATAATAACATTGAAAATAGTTTTGTAATCATTATACTTTAGAACTTCAACGTTCAACGGACTTATGAATTGAGTTTGGACGGTTAGTAGTAAGTGACAAGAACACAATAATGAAAGCTTGGGAAAATTTTGCAAAGAGAGCTGTCCATAAGTGTAAGTCACTAAAAAGAGAAAAATAAAAAAAACTTTTTAACAAAAAAAATAAAACCGACTTCAAAAAGTTTGTCTATAAAATACACTCTGAAAAGGAAAAAATAACAAAAATGTCCCAACTTCGCAGCAACTCATTCGCCAACTACACTTTTTAAGGACTACTTTACTACTCGTATTGACCTGACCACTTCCTGATTGATTGGATCACCTTCCCTAATAATATAAAAATTACTATTTCTCATTTCCCAAATGATTAAAAGATTTTCCTTTCACCTCTGAATTGCCTCCAGATTGATCATCTTTTGGAGTCGGCGCCTCTCTGGCAAAATGACTACCTGATGGTTACAAATAAATATGAATTTACGATAAATTAGTAGGTGCCAGGTAATAAGTCTGGGTCTGGACGTAAAGATTCTTAGAGAAATTTGAAATGGTTTTTAGGAAAAGGCGTGAATAGTCACCTTCAAATCGATATTGTTAATAATCAGTTCTCATAAATGCTGATTTGCTCTGTTCAAGAATCGTGAAAACTCATGATATTTATATTCTTACTTTATATTCTCTTTATATTCATTTGGGAAATGAGAAATAGTAATTTTTATATTATTAGGGAAGGTTATCCAATCAATCAGGAAGTGGTTAGGTCAATACGAGTAGTAAAGTAGTCCTTAAAAAGTGTAGTTGGCGAATGAGTTGCTGCGAAGTTGGGACATTTTTGTTATTTTTTCCTTTTCAGAGTGTATTTTATAGACAAACTTTTTGAAGTCGGTTTTATTTTTTTTGTTAAAAAGTTTTTTAATAAGCTAACGTTGTTGTTCATTCTTTCACGCGCCATTATTTATTACCTATCTTGTTCAAGTTGTTCAATTTCAAAATCAATATACCTACCAGTTCTTCCGTAATCAAGTTATTAAATACCCATTATCAAGCCTTCAAAGTTACAACAAACTGGCAACGAGATGAATTAGATTTTTTCGGTTTCCTTGGGAAGCAATCGGTGTGTTTGTGACGCGCGTATTCAAGACTGTCCCGACCAGAGCCGACGCGACGGTGAGCTGTACCTATCCATTTCATTTTTGATACGTCCGACACCATTTCTCTTATTTTTTCCACTCTCTTCAATCAAAAATGGACGCGGAGCAGTTCGCACAGTTACTAACAACGTTAAATTAATGATAGTCAAAACCGGGTTATCGAAACTCTAGGGTGGGCTAGCGTTGGCATTGAAAATTATCTACAGTTAAAAGGTGTTTCGATTGATCATCAAGTCTGCCAACAGATTTTCCTCAACTCGGTCGGATCAACTCATTATCAACTTCTGGTTTCACTGCTTGCGCCAAACGATCCAAAAACGTCAACATATTTGGAGGTCATAAATGCGCTTGAAAAACACCTTTGTCCAACTCGCAATATTTTACTTGCTCAGCATAAATTTTTTGCTATTTATCAAAAGTCGAATCATTCAATCGCTGACTTTGTTGTTGAATTGCGGCGTGATATTAATGAATGCGCGTTTGTATCGCCATGCGAATGTAAAGTGAGCCTATCAAACATGTTCCTTCAAGCTCAGTTGCTCAGTTCATTCGAGGGCTGTGTGATAATACCAATCGAAAATCGATTCTTCAGTCCGATTTGCGTGAGTTCGACGAAGTGGTAAAGAAAGCAGTTGCAGTCGAGGCATCGAAAATCGATAGTCGAGAAATAGCTTCAAAGCAACCGTCAACAAGCAACGCGGAGGTTCATAAAACTTCGAATTTTCGACCGTCTCCGCGAAATTCATTCAATTCAAAATCGAAATTTCGTTCAATAAGTCAATCAAGTAGCCACTCGCATCGATCAAACTCAGGTTTCAAACCGCGATCAGGTCTCGATTACCGAAAACTCGGTATCGATGGCTTGTGTCTTCGATGTGGGAAACCACATAAAGCCACCGACCACCGACTGTACAGTTGATCGCAACAAACTTCGATGTACATCCTGCGATCGTACGGGTCATGTGAAAAGAGTTTGTCTTCGAATTTTGCTGCCCCCAGGGAATGGATCTTCCAATCGTTCAACAGGAGATAATACAAACACTGACATTTTCAGAAATTACGCTCCCATTTTTGAACAAAAAGTCGGTAGAGTACCCAACATCAAGTGCAGTTTACATCTTCGAGAAATGGAAATGGAATCATTACAAAAATTGATCACAGTGAATGGGGATCTCCATTTTTAGTCATTGTGCCAAAACCAGGCGGAACTTGTCCGACTTTGCGTCGACTACAAAACAACTACAGTCAATCCCCAGCTACCGACTGCTCGATATCCGATTCGCCGAATTGAAGTCTACAGGGATCATCATACTTTTGCCGCTTGGATTTATTCAAGGCATATCTCCACATCGAAATGGATTGTAATAGCCGTGCAATTCAAACGATTTCAACCTATCGGGGTACGTACTTGATGAACCGTTTATCATTTAGCATAAAAACGGCCCCCAGCGAATTCAACAGAATTTTAGACCAAATTCTTCAAGGACTCGATGGCACGATTTCATATTTTGGTGATGATAAATTGTTCATGGCCGTACGCTAGAAGAATGTCAGCACCGCCTGCTACAGTGCCTCAATCAACTGAGAAAATGTGATCCTCAACTAAACAAAAATAAATGCGAATTTTTCAAAAGGGAAATTAAATATCTGGGTCATACAATTCGCGAAAATAAAATTCTCAAATCATCAGAAAAAATTAAAGCCATTATTGACATGCCTCGACCATCAAACTTAGACGACGTACGCCGTTTTCTAGGTCTAATAACGCACTATGCTAGATTCATCCATCGACCGCGTTCTCAACCAAAAGATTCATCAAATATGTGTTTCAACTATCAACCACATTTCAAACTACAACATCACAGCCGAAGCTATTGCTGTGGAAACCGATATAGACGAAATCCTGTTGTAACCAGCTACGATTTCACGATTCTCACGCCGTGAGTCGGCCGTAAGCTCTCAATGCAGCGGTGAAGAATCACGCTTACGTTTCAAGAAGTTAGCAAAAAAACACTTAACGGTTCATCGAAATAGTGAGCTATCGATAAATCGTGAAAAGGCTCACGATACGAGGGCTTAAATTAAATCCTAGACGGAGGCTGAGGAGATTTTAGATTGGGATCCCAAAGAGTGTAGTTGTAACGTTAAGGTTGAACAGTGGAGTTTGTGTGTTTCGGTCATTGTGTTGCAGTCGAATTTGGTCAATCAGTTGTCATTGAGTTAGGTATCTGTTTTGTACCCTAGCTAATTAAGTTCTGTTGTTGAAGCGTAAAGTGTTCCGTCATTTCGAAGTTGCGTCCAAGCTTGGCAGGTAAAATTGTTCATAATAAATTAGAATCTCAATGTCTATCTTTCGTTGTATTTGACGGTAATAAATGTTTAGTACCGGCTAATTGTTGCTTCCACACCTCTAGATCGGATGGGCTTATCTACGGAAGTTCACCCGATTACATTGGTGACAGCGGTGGGATTATAAGGGGGCAATAATTAACTGTGTCTGTGGATGTGTGTTTGTCTTATTGAAACGTATTGATACCTACTTGGCGTCATTGAGATTCTGATTCTAACAAATTATTTTTAATTTAATTGTTCATTGTGTGTTTGCCTACTTATTTCTGTTGTGAACCGGTCTGATTCAATACCATTCCTGGCTTGCGACAGCCTTAGGTTATTTTATAATTCCCTATATATTTCGTGCCAGCCTTAATGTTTTTGTTATGGTTATTCGTTAGAGCTTCTGGGATGCATTAGTAACTATTCCTGTTCGACCCTAGTTAGATTCAAAGTATTGCTATGGCTGAGGATAATTCCTTGACTGAGTTGAGGGAAGTGGTTGAAGGGCTTGCTAAGGCATTACTACCTCTTGCAAATCTGTCCGGAAATCGGTTGCGCACTGAGGGGGACACCCATTATGAAGACGATATACCTAGATCAACGGCAAGGGCAATTGAGGCGTGGGATCCACGAGTAGGAGAAAATTTTCCGATAGAATATTTCTTTCAAAACTTTGAAGAATTGACTAATGGGCTATCCGAAATCCAGAGAGCTAAGTTATTACGTTCAAAAATCAAGGGAGACGCACTTACCTACATAATGGAAAACCCGCAATTGCGAGAAGGGCCTACCCCTTACTCCACGATGAAAGCTGGAATGGTTTCATGGTACGACCGCACAGATGCAGAGACTTGGACTGAACGCCTTTCTCGTGTGAAGCGTGAGGAAGGAGAGAGCCTTCGGAAGTTTGCCGACCGAGTCCGTCGCTTATCACAAAAGGTTGTGTCCACAGGATACCCGAATATGACCGGTGAAGAACGTCAAAATTCTTTCACGCTCAAAGCTATCAAGGCATTTACGAGGGGACTATCTTCCCGACTAGGACCGCTTGTCATGTCTCATCGGCCAAGAACCCTTGAGGAAGCTTTGAAAAATGCCGAAGATTTAGCGGAGATGATTGAGGAACCGAGTGTACATTCGGATGATGATGATTGGAAAATAGGAGCTGCCGTGAGAACTGATAACAAGGCTACCACAAGGCTTTGCTTCAAGTGTCAGAGTCCATCTCACTTGGCTCGACATTGTCAGCTGGGAAATCAAGCTAGTTTGACGCCTCAGACCTCAACTCCGTTAAGTCGAGAGACGCAAGGAACCCCGATGCGTCCATGTTATTTTTGTCACAGTTGGAACCATTACTCAGCTTATTGTTCCAAGAAACCGAATTGTGGATTCTGTGGGAAGGTAGGACATGAGGAATCTCAGTGTTTGGCCATGAATCCGTTCCGAGAAATGATAGAACAAAACCAAACTAGTCATAGAACCCCTAGTCAATCTCGCGTCTCTTCTGTTCTTGAAACTGATTTATCCGGGGGCGGGTTAGCAGTACACGAACCAAATGAGCAGACAGCTTCAACGGCCCTGAAATCGTCTGCACTAATTCCAATGGTAGTTGTAAAGGACAGCAAAACACTGAGGGTTAATGTTATGCTTAATGAGACTACACGAGAATTCATCGTGGATACCGGTGCCGAGATCTCAGTACTGGCAGAACCTGTAGAAGGAAGTCCAATATCCATGGTTAATGACGATATCAAATTGCAATCAAGAGTTGTTAGGAAATCAGAATCAGAGAGTGTTCCTCTAGTTGATCCGTTGGAGAATGGTGGTCATTGCCTGGTGGATCCCGACAATACGGCCTCAACTCAGTACAACTTGCGTCCAAGAAAAAACAAGAATGGGAATAACTGTTCAGGGTGTTTGGGGGTAGTTGCTACTTCGGGGAATGGTGTTGAACCAGTACCGGTGTTGCGATTAGGTAGAGATAGGCAATCAAGTAAAGAGAAAACTTTGTTCACCCCAGATGCTTTTGAACTTCCATTTAGGTGGTTACAGAACATGTCAGGAAAAGCTCCACTAGACAAAGATAGGGCAGAAAACATCGTTGATGACCTAACGGAATGGCTAACCATACCAGGGCCACCAGCTCCCGATACAGGATTCACAAGACCAACCGAAGTTGAGGATTTGCAAGATGTTGATGTGGCTTCTCTAATTGACATATCTGTTCCAAGCTTGCTGGCAGGAGCCTCATCACTGACTACGGAAGAACCGTACTCATTTGATTCGGCATCAGCCCCAGAATACACCGTGGCTACTGTGAACTCAAAAGGGGTACCTGAGTCATTGTCCACCACGTCATATGCCAGGGGTCAGCAATTAAGCTGTAATGTCCCTGACACTGTTCTTGGTGATCCAGAGCCACAGCAGGTTCATTCCTCGTCTCGGCAGAAAATTTATCAAAAACTGGACCTTCTTCGTCAGATTGTGGAGACCGCATTAAGCAATAGTTCGGAACAGCGGGCATTTCTGCAAATGGTGGATCCTCTCGTTTCTATGATCAAGTCGGCAGTTTCTCAGCTCCCAAATGGACTGTCGTCTTGCAAGACTTCACAAGGAACCCAAACAGAAGCCCAAGATCAACAACCAGTGTTCTCATCATCAACACAGGCGCCGGTATCAGTCGCAACCCTCACATGCAATAGCGCTGTTTGCTGTCCTGTCTGCTATCGTACAGTCAAGAAGTTAAATGCCTGGAGGTGTGATCCATGTAAGACAGCTGCCCACTTGCAAAAGGCAAAAATCATAAGGGGTGCCTCGATTCCAAATTGCCTGCACGACGCCAGGATTACTGTGGATAAATGTCGAGGTTGTTGGTTCCGCCGATATTTGACAGCCTTCAAGCAGAGATGGGGTCGGGATTATCTTGAGGAGACCCGTTCACGCAAGTTTCTACCGGACACTACTCTCGGAAGTGGGGACCCAATCCCAGCTGGGTCTTCTGAAGTTCACGATGGCATGCAAGGATGAAAAACTGATGACGTTGCATCAGCCTGCAAAAGGGAGGATGATGTAACCAGCTACGATTTCACGATTCTCACGCCGTGAGTCGGCCGTAAGCTCTCGATGCAGCGGTGAAGAATCACGATTACGTTTCAAGAAGTTAGCAAAAAAACACTTAACGTTCATCGAAATAGTGAGCTATCGATAAATCGTGAAAAGGCTCACGATACGAGGGCTTAAATTAAATCCTAGACGGGAGGCTGAGGAGATTTTAGATTGGGATCCCAAAGAGTGTAGTTGTAACGTTAAGGTTGAACAGTGGGAGTTTGTGTGTTTCGGTCATTGTGTTGCAGTCGAATTTGGTCAATCAGTTGTCATTGAGTTAGGTATCTGTTTTGTACCCTAGCTAATTAAGTTCTGTTGTTGAAGCGTAAAGTGTTCCGTCATTTCGAAGTTGCGTCCAAGCTTGGCAGGTAAAATTGTTCATAATAAATTAGAATCTCAATGTCTAGTCTTTCGTTGTATTTGACGGTAATAAATGTGTTTTAGTACCGGTTAATTGTTTGCTTCCACACCTCTAGATCGGATGGGCTTATCTACGGAAGTTCACCCGATTACACCTGTCAAAAATCAAAATGGAACTCATCAACGGGAAATCTACAGATTTGGACTCTACACTTGATGCGGGAGTTCTCTTCAAAGGTCAACGAGTAGTTAAGTACTCCAAAATCACTGCGATTCTTCAAGAACTTCACGAAACGCACATACTTAGGCGTGTCGAAAATGAAACAACTTGCACGACGATATTGTTCATTGACGGGAATCGATCGCGACATCGAACGTCTCGTGCGATCATGTGAAGCCTGTGCCGAAATCAAGAAAAATCCTTCTAAAGCTCCACTTCATTCATGGGAAGAACCAACAGAAAATTGGGATCTTCGCACGGCACTTGAACTAAACTCTAATCGATAGCTTCTTTTCGATGAAATAAATCTATGCTTATCTTTCGAGTGGAGTGATTAAATCGAACCGGTTTAGTCGATATAGGTTTTTGTCGCTATTTTATAAATTGTACAAAATAGTACGTTGACTCGTCTCTTTCCAGTTTTCTCAGGCCGCAAGAGATCGAAATTTAATCTCTTGAAGTTCACTGAGAGAACTGGATAACATCGATTCTTCAGAGAGAACTGACATTATCTGACAAATTTGTATAAAGGGGAAATAGAAGTAATGATCAAAGGTGTAGTACAAGTTTGTTTTATTTAGAATAAACAAATCGTCGGTTAAGCAGCAACATGCTATAACTCAGTTTTTCCAATTTTTCAGGAGAGACAAAAAACCAACTTATTTCTATATCGCGCGTAAGAACCCTAGTTTTTTCATTATTTCTTCATTGGATGACCACTTCGGATTAGGGTGCATAGGTTTAAACACGAAAAATCAATTTCCTGAAAAACTAGCTGAGTTATAGCTTGTTGACCTTTTCAACTATGAGTTGAAGCAAATTGCAGTTCTGGTACGGCTATGGTTATAGCATGTTGTTTCACTGCAACTTGAGTTATTGCAAATTACAGCCTACCTACTCTTCATGATGCTTAATGTTAGTCACACCAAAAAACCAAAAAAAAAAAAAAAAAATGTGAGAGTAGGACATTCACTGGGATGAAATAAGTTTCCTGTAGCTGTCTTTGTGGTAACAATTCTTTATTCTTATGACTGCTTAATAATAATGATCAAGTTGGTGCTATGCACTAAGATACCCGAACCAATCATAGAAACGTTTCACAATCACAGTCTTAGAAACATTATTTTAATACTTCCTGGTTGAGTCGTCGCATCTCTCATTGTACTGGGTTGGTGAATGGGAGAAGAACCAGGCGACATGTTCTCCGATTTTTTATTTACTGGCCGAGCACTTTCGCCCCTTCGGGCATCCTCAGGGCGATGTGGAACCATAGGTTACCACTGCCCTAACAGGTAACCTATGGTTCCACATCGCCCTGAGGATGCCCGAAGGGGCGAAAGTACTCGGCCAGTAAATAAAAAATCGGAGAACATGTCGCCTGGTTCTTCTCCCCCTCACCAACCCAGTACGATAATTACTTATTATTTTAATTATTTTATTATTCAATAATGTGGCGGTTACAAAATGTGAACTAACCAGAAACCAGCTATTGGAATGTTAAACTTGATGAATGAAGCACGACAGTAGCAGTAGCAGTATCGATGGACAGTTCTACGCCCTCTCTCTTGCTCAACATAATTATATCTTATCTGTTACTACTGTACTGTGATAATTCATTCTCGAACTTTCGTTTGTCTTCCCGTTAACTATTTTTCTATATTTCGCTAATAAACTAATTAATATTAGTTTCGTGTTTTTCCCTGCGTCGCCTACTCTTCTTAACAGGTAATGGTCATTTGCACGCGCTAATTCGTAAATTGTTTTTTACGCGAGTGATTATTTTCGGAAGCCGGTTGCCCTTTGTTTACGTTCGATTTCCTTTTTTCGTTCGGCCGCGTACGTGATAATTTCGCCTGGCCATGTTGATTGATTGTTTACCACTTTTTCTATGTATAAAACTATTGGCACTCAATCCACCTATGCTGCCCTAACCAGTCCGAAGGGGTGAAAAATCTTTGCCGAATTAATGAACCAATAGTGGAAAAAGGCACTAAGTTATTCTACCCCTCGACCCTATTGATTTAAGAAACCAGTTAAAATAATTTTCAACGGTTTATGTAGTTTTTCAGGCTTTGTTGAGGAAGAAGATACTTTTTCGGTTATGGAAACGGACGTCAAGATTGAGTCACAGGGTCTCACAGTCAATCTGAAGGTGGATTACAAGTATGTGGCGTATTCATTAATTTGCTTTACAAAACATTCCTCGCTTCCATAAAATTACTCGAGTGATTATTATTATATAAAATTATCTAACAACTGGTCAACTCTTCAACATTGTGTATTGGTTTCAGGAGCGATTCGAGCCTACTACCTTCAGTTGTTCACATTACCTGTAGAGTACGGTCTCGGCAGAACATAGACGTGTTCATTTCATTCTCATCGAGCAATATAATTATTACGCTGTTATTTACACCAACCAAGATTTTTAAAAAAATATAGGTAAACTCTGTACATTGGGCAATAAAAATCCCCAAAAAATTAAACATGCTGTCTTATCCCTTTTCAACCTGCATGCAACTTAGAGTGGCCCCAAAAGTTAACAAGACCTTTCAGTTTCAGTCTACTGCACTCTGCTACTAGGAGTTAATTACTGTATTCATTGTTGTGGGTAAGAAAAAAAAGTGAGACAATGGAAAATATGCATTACACATTTATTTTTGGCAATACATCAGAAAATACCCTTTTTCAGGACATTAATTTTTAAGAAGGTGATAAGTCGATTGAGAGGGGGTGAATATTATTTAGGTAAATATTTCGGCTCTGAATGGGCACCATCAACTGATAACTGGTCGATCAAACAGAATATTTTTTATCATTCTTCTCCACTCTCATCCCCCATTGGTCGTTTTCGTTATTTCTTCATCTCTTCAGCCAGCACAGGTACAGCTTCTTTTATGCACGGGAAGGCTTCTCAAAATCCCAGCTCTGAAAAATGGCAAGTGGACAGCGGATGAATGACAAGGTTTATACTGCAAGAGTTGTATAATTCTTCAAAATTCAAGGAAAGAACTGTAGGTAGGTAAGTATCAGGTACCTAAATAATGTACGACCTAACTGAAAAAAATGAAGTTGTTCATTTAATATAAATAAAACACTGTCAAATTGAAAATTTAGATAGGTGAACATGGACTGCTAGAACAAGCTACCAGCTATAAATGGAGCCCTCAGCTTCAGCTGATACGCTCGCTATCTTTCTACCTACTGCAAATATAAATTCCCTTTCACAAAAAAATTAAAATAAATAAACAAAAAAATTACCCAACATGCTTTCTAACTCAGCCAGTAGGATTTATTTGCTCCGAGCATTTTTCTGCAGAAGATTTCGAACGAGATCTAAAGGTGTATAATTAGGATGGGGTATCTTAACAAGACCAAAGAAGAGGACAATTAAAAAAAAGAAAAAGATTTTCTTCTGACAACAAAACCTCAAAGAAAATGGCAAAAATGATAAATTAATTGTAATTTATTTTTTAATAAAGTTTTTTGTTCTTCAAAAACGTTGTTTTTTTATTGCTACTGTGTTCTTTGATAAATTTGTTGAACTTAAGATTTTGATATGCTCCAAGAATATTATACAACATTCTAAAAATATTCTCCAACAGTTATGAACATAAAACAATAATGAACAAAAAAAAAAGTTGAATTAGTACATTCATGCTAAACTTTACTTTCTACGTACCTGTCATTTTTGCACCAATAGTAGCTAGCCTCAACTCCATTGATCACTAAGAAACTAGTATTGATGGCATGCTATTTTCAGAAGGAAAAGATATATATGGTTCCCATGCCATTGATGGCGAAACACTGGTTTTCTGGACAATTTTGCACATCAACTTGCTCAATTTTGATGCTATTCAAATGGGATCTATATTATTATGTCGGTGGAAAATACATAAGAAACGACCAATCGTACATCTCAAAAATTCAGTTGATTTTTATCAGACTAGATATCCTAGAAAAAGTTTATTGAAAATAAATGTAGACACAAAAAGTAAAGGACATTGTTAAGCTGAGTCAAATAACACAAAATTTATTGGAATCTGATGTAAAAACGTCAATATCAATCATTTTTTCCCACTTTTTTTTCAACGGTGATTCCTTTTTTTAACTTCATCAGTGAAGAACGTTAGAAATGAAAAAATAGTGTCTCAAAAATAAAATATCTGAATCTTTACGATTAGGTAAGTATTTTAAAAGTCAATTTTTAAATTATTTGAATTCTATCAGATTATTTTTGTATCATTTAATTCTAAGTATGGTTATAGATAAAAAAAAATTTTATCGAGAAAAAATGATAATTAATAGTAAGTAATGAAATTCCGCTGCCAAAGGTTAATTAAAAGCTATCACTAACTAGTGTTTGTCTTTATACCAGTGACGTCATGCCGTGCGGGTTAGTATCGGATCGAGCCCACCTGTCACCTTGGGTCGGTGTATAAATTACAAGGCGGGCTCGATGATCATCAAGGGGCAGCTTCCTCTGACGTCACTGGTATAAACCTTCCTCAAAGCCTCATCAGACTTTCATCGCAACAACATTACTTCTCCGCTTTCCTTTCAATGTGAAGGTTTTGTGTACGCCAAGTTTTTTATTACAGTTTTAATAGAGAGTTTCATCAAGGGTTTTTAAAAATCATTGTTAATAAGAAATGGGAAAACCAGTTGTAGTGCGTGCGATTGCGGAATGCCGTGACACGATCTTTCTTTTCACCGGTAAGTTCACTATTTTAATTATTTATTGCCCGTAGATCCATTCTAAAATGCATAATTATTTAGTATCATGATTACCGTTATTAAATTTGAAGAATGTATTGGCTGTAATATTAATTGTGGAAAACTCTGAATTCTAAACATGCCTCGGCCAGTTTGTCAGCGTACTTGTTCTCTCAACTCTTGTGTTTTAAATATGTGTATTAATTAATTGCTATTTTGTCATATTTCCTACCGATAAATCCATTAGGAAGCAATGGATCGCTAAGTGCCGGAGAAAATGACGATTGGAATCCCAATACCAGTAGGATTTATTTTTTGCTTCGATCATTTTGGTGCAGAAAATTTCGAACGAGATCTAAAGGTGTATAATTAGGATGAGGTATCTTAACAAGATCAAAGAAGAACACAATTAAAAAACAAAAACGAAAAAGATTTTCTTCTGACAACAAAACCTCAAAGAAAATGGCAAAAATGATCAATTAATTGTAATTTATTTTTTAATAAAGTTTTTTGTTCTTAAAAAACGTTGTTTTTTAATTGCTACTGCGTTCTTTGATAAATTTGTTGAACTTAAGATTTTGATATGCTCCAAGAATATAATAATATACAACATTCTAAAAATATTTTCCAACAGTTACGAACATAAAACAATAATGTACAAAAAAAGTTGAATGAATGCATGCTAAACTTTACTTTCCATGTACCTGTCATTTTTGTACCAATATCAGCCTCAACACCATTGATCATTAAGAAACTAGTATTGATCGCATGCTATATTATTCACATGCCATTGGTGGCGAAACACTGGTTTTCTGGACAATTTTGCTCAACAACTTGCTCAATTTTGATGCTATTCAAATGGGATCTATTTGTCGGTATAAGAAAAACATACATAAGAAGAAAAAATACATAAGAAAAGAAATACATGAGAAACGACCCATCGTACATCTCAAAAATTCAAACAAAGTTTATTGAAAATAAATTTAGACACAAAAAGTAAAGGACATTGTTAGCTGAGTCAAATAACATAAAATTTATTGAAATCTGATGTAAAAACGTCGATATCGATCATTTTTTATGGATTTTGATCTTCATCAAAAATGATCGATATGTGAATTGCGTGAAGTGCGCAAACTAAAGCAGTGTAAGTCTACAGACAATGAAAAATACAGCAAATAATAGTACAGTGGTTTATTATTCCTTTTTTTTAATAGTCATTTTAACAATATCCATTTGTGATGATACTTATTCCGAACATTTGTGAAACAGATTGGTAGCTATGTGGGAAAACTCCGTAACAACTATTGTAATTTTAATCATTGCTATTATTCTTAATTTCGAAATGAAATGCTAATTTTTTCGCCTAACGGTACAGTTGAATAGGGTGTTTGACGACCATTCCAACGCGTATACAACAATTTTTATAGCTCCAAGAACTCTCAAGTAATTCCCTCATGCCAACTTTGTGAAAACCTCCCAAATTTTACACACAAACTGCGATAGCTCGAGAACCAATAAAGCTACCGACCTCGCGATGGTGTTATCCGATTCAGCGTCCCAAAACCTATAGAAATGGATATCAAACACACCTTTTTCTGAGAAACGTTGGGAAATACGAATATTCTCCCCCTCAAAAATACCCTGAAAATTGAGATAGCGATTTGGCGAATGAATTGAGCCGTTGTCAGGCCACGATTGATTTTTTGTGAAATTTCAAAAATGTAACTATAATAGTTTCCTCCAAAAAGTGATGGCGGCGTACGGCAGACGGACAGGATTTTTTCTACTGGATATTCGGATCCTATATGCCTTGAAACGTAAATTGTAAAATGTTGAGGGGGTTAGTAAAATTTGGGAGATTTTCACAAATCGGGCATAAAGGTATAACTCGAGAATCGTTGGCGCTATGAAAATCGTAATCTTGTTGGAATGGTCGTCAAATGGTCTCTTCAACTATAAAGTTAGACGAAAAATGTACCTTTTAATTTAATGTTTGAGCAAGTTATGATAGTTTTCCCAAATCATTACCTATTGAATCGAAGGAATAATAAACCACTCATCGCATTTGCAAGGTTTTTGTAAAAGTTATTAGCTTGCAAAATCAAAAGTTGCTATTTTCGCAAAAATCACTTTTTCCAGCATTTCTCCGAATCTGGGGCTGTAACTACTGGATGGATTTTGTTTTAATTTGGGACCTACCAGGATAGTATCCCTCTCAAAAATAAGTTTAAAAAGTAATCTCATCGACTTACAGGGGCTGAACACCAGCCCTATCACACAATTTATACTGAACGCTGACTTCTTTCACCAAATATTTAGCTGCATGTATCCCAGAAATTTTATTCCCCAATCATGAATCAGTTTATCACTCCACAAACAAAAAATTGCCACCATCCTCACGTATTTGATGATTAGGTCGATAAACCGACTGTCCTGTTTATACTGCTCCACTTCCTTGAATTGCATGATGGTATCTTCAAGAAGCGGTATCAGATTCACTTCTTTGCCATGTTTTGGGCAACTCTGTTCAATCCAATCGACATAGTCATGCCGCGGCGGTAGGGGGTCATTTCCATCATATGTCATATTTTTCATGCTCCCTGAAAAATATCATCAACTCAAATCACACAGATTGAAATTAATTAGTAACAAGAAAAATTAAAAACAGCTATAATATACAAACTCTCGCTCTTTTTGGAGTTTCGCCCGAAGTTCAACATCACTCAGGGCACGAAGTGCTAATCCAAGTTTGCTTGCTCTCGTCCCTGCTCCAGGGGTTGGATGTTCTTCTTACAAAGTTCCAACGTATCAGGAGCCATCCTTAACCACTCTGAAACAACAGGTTGTTAAACAACGTTCACTACGCACAATCATGCTCGACTGATTTATTTATTACCAAACTTTTGATTCCACACATAATTGCATGATCATATTTATGTGACTCCAACTAGTAACTGTGTTGAAGTGTACATAGATAACACAGAACATACATGATCTAGTCAGTAACAGATATAACCAAAATTATAAAATCAAGAAACTAATACGAAGGCCGCAACGTTAGTACACTACAACTGTTTTGAAAAAAGAAAGAAAAGTAGAAAAACCTACGAATTAGGTTAATAATGCAGAAGTGCAGTATCTGAGCCTAACAATACAAGCCAAGTATCATAAAATGAGGTCATTTTCATAGCAATGACACTCAAAAATTTATGACCGTCCCTGAAGGGGGAATCAAGTAATTTACACATCGCTACAAACATTAAAGAACTTCAAGCATTCAAATATACTGATTTTTCCAATGATGGTTAAAAATCAATTTTAATACGGGAGCAATCGATGTTTTTAGGGACCTATGTTTGGGACTGCATAATTTCTAAACGAAAACTGTTTTTCCTTAGTTTGAAAACTAAAAGTGTTCAAATTTAAGTCTAGTTTACGTGATATAAGTTTGGTATTGATTGAACCAAGCGTAGATAATTTCGGTGGAAACGTCAAAATTGTTCGGAATAATTACTATCACAAATGGATAGTCTTTCTAAATCAATATTGAAGCGAAGGAATAATTAACCAGTGTACAATCATTTGCAGCGTTTTTATTGGATATTCGGATTCTACATGCCTTGAAACGTAAAACATCAAATTTTGAGGATGGGTTATAAAAATTTTTTTCTTGGGCGATTACAATGGTTTATTATTGAATATTAAACCAAAACATCAAGGAGCCAATCCAGTTCGCCATAATTGGCGAACTTGACATAAGTTATCAACATTTTAATTTTCTGATTATTAGAATATCCTATAGCTGACACTTGAACGTTCTTACAGTCTTTAATCATAACCGGTGTTGTGGATACGAAAATACAGGAGTCCAGCATGATTTCAACAAAATCTCAAGAATTGTTACATCGTTTCAAAAATTGTGTTTGGATATTATGTACTATGAAAAAGTATTTTCGAACCCTCCTACTCAATAGCACAGCAAATCACTTCAACGCATGCCACATGTTGCATTTAGAGACCGACCATGAGATGAGGCGTATGAAAGCAAATAAATAGCAACGTAGTAAACTTACCATAATAGAAGTTCGGACGAAGAAGAAAAATAAACACTTGGCGCGAGGTGATAAGAGACTGAGCACAGCGGACGTTCGTGCCAGGCGCGAGGAGATACGAGACTGAGGTGAAAGGCCGTACCAGCCGCGAGAGCTCTGCCTTGCCTAGCCTTGAGAAGGTGGGCGGGCCTTATGTCTCGTTCGGGACCGAATGTGAGCGGCAGTCTCAATAATTTTTTCTTAAATTATATTTTACCTTGTATAGTGTAATTATATTTACCTTTATTACCTATATTTTTCTCCCACTCTAACATGATTAAATTGATACCTACATGAACAATGAACTAACTAGTAGCTTTTTAATTTGTGAAAATAATCAAAAGAAATTATGCCGATCTTCCAATAATTCAATATTGAGTAGTTCATTGATTTTTAAGCTAGAAGAGCATTATTTTAAGGACAAAAATCATATTATGTGAATTGACCAGCTCTTGGAATGTTTGACTTGGATGGACAGTTCTACGCCCTCTCTCTTGCTCAACATGTTATCTTATCTGTTACTACTGTACTGTGATAATTTATTATTCATTCTCGAACTTTCGTTTGTCTTCCCGTTAACTAATTTTGATTTTTGCTATATTTCGCTAATAAACTAATTAATATTAGTTTCGTGTTTTTCCCAGCGTCGTTTACTCTTACTCTTCTCAACAGGTTATGGTCATTTGCACGGCGCGCGCTAATGCGTAAATTGTTTTTTACGCGGGTGATTATTTTCGAAAGCCGGTTGCCCTTTGTTTACGTTCGATTTCCTTTTTTCGTTCGGCCGCGTGCGTGATAATTTCGCCTCGCCATAAATCAATCGTCAATAATTTACGACTAATTCGACGTTATTACCCGTTCTATTTGGTTCTATTGGGGGGATTCTCGAAGATAAAGGACTCGTCTATGTCTTATCAGACGTGGAGCCCGCTCATCGCGTCAACTTCAGTTCCGCCGACGTTTCTGCTATAAATTTGATTATTCCATTGACCATTTTCTCGTTGTGGACACCATCGTTCGTGAGTTAGAGGATCTCGGATCGAAGTTTGATGAGTCAGATAAAATCTGCCACTTGTTGCTAACCCTTCCTCACGAATATGATACAGTCACAACTGAAATACCTAGTGTTTTGTCAAAGCAAGGTTGTTGGATGAGGAGATAAAGTGTGGTGTTAATTAAAAACTCATTGACAATGATATTGATTTATTTAAACATACATTGATTGTTTACCACATTTTTCTATGTATAAAACTATTGGCACCCAATCGACCTAATATGCTGCCCTAACCAGTCCGAAGGGGTGAAAAATCTTTGCCGAATTAGTGAACCAATAGTGGAAAAAGGCACTAAGTTATTCTACTTCTCGACCCTATTGATTTAAGAAACCAGTTAAAATAATTTTCAACGGTTTATGTCCTTTTTCAGGCTTTGTTGAGGAAGAAGATACTTTTTCGGTTATGGAAACGGACGTCAAGATTGAGTCACAGGGTCTCACAGTCAATCTGAAGGTGAATTACAAGTATGTGGCGTATTCATTAAGTTGCTTTACAAAACATTCCTCACTTCCATAAAATTACTCGAGTGATTATTATTATATAAAATTATCTAACAACTGGTCAACTCTTCAACATTGTGTATTGGTTTCAGGAGCGATTCGAGCCTACTACCTTCAGTTGTTCACATTACCTGTAGAGTACGGTCTCGGCAGAACATAGACGTGTTCATTTCATTCTCATCGAGCAATATAATTATTACGCTGTTATTTACACCAACCAAGATTTTAAAAAAATATAGGTAAACTCTGTACATTGGGCAATAAAAATCCTCAAAAAATTAAACATGCTGTCTTATCCCTTTTCAACCTGCATGCAACTTAGAGTGGCCCCAAAAGTTAACAAGACCTTTCAGTTTCAGTCTACTGCACTCTGCTACTAGGAGTTAATTACTGTATTCATTGTTGTGGGTAAGAAAAAAAAGTGAGACAATGGAAAATATGCATTACACATTTATTTTTGGCAATACATCAGAAAATACCCTTTTTCAGGACATTAATTTTTAAGAAGGTGATAAGTCGATTGAGAGGGGGTGAATATTATTTAGGTAAATATTTCGGCTCTGAATGGGCACCATCAACTGATAACTGGTCGATCAAACAGAATATTTTTTATCATTCTTCTCCACTCTCATCCCCCATTGGTCGTTTTCGTTATTTCTTCATCTCTTCAGCCAGCACAGGTACAGCTTCTTTTATGCACGGGAAGGCTTCTCAAAATCCCAGCTCTGAAAAATGGCAAGTGGACAGCGGATGAATGACAAGGTTTATACTGCAAGAGTTGTATAATTCTTCAAAATTCAAGGAAAGAACTGTAGGTAGGTAAGTATCAGGTACCTAAATAATGTACGACCTAACTGAAAAAAATGAAGTTGTTCATTTAATATAAATAAAACACTGTCAAATTGAAAATTTAGATAGGTGAACATGGACTGCTAGAACAAGCTACCAGCTATAAATGGAGCCCTCAGCTTCAGCTGATACGCTCGCTATCTTTCTACCTACTGCAAATATAAATTCCCTTTCACAAAAAAATTAAAATAAATAAACAAAAAAATTACCCAACATGCTTTCTAACTCAGCCAGTAGGATTTATTTGCTCCGAGCATTTTTCTGCAGAAGATTTCGAACGAGATCTAAAGGTGTATAATTAGGATGGGGTATCTTAACAAGACCAAAGAAGAGGACAATTAAAAAAAAGAAAAAGATTTTCTTCTGACAACAAAACCTCAAAGAAAATGGCAAAAATGATAAATTAATTGTAATTTATTTTTTAATAAAGTTTTTTGTTCTTCAAAAACGTTGTTTTTTTATTGCTACTGTGTTCTTTGATAAATTTGTTGAACTTAAGATTTTGATATGCTCCAAGAATATTATACAACATTCTAAAAATATTCTCCAACAGTTATGAACATAAAACAATAATGAACAAAAAAAAAAGTTGAATTAGTACATTCATGCTAAACTTTACTTTCTACGTACCTGTCATTTTTGCACCAATAGTAGCTAGCCTCAACTCCATTGATCACTAAGAAACTAGTATTGATGGCATGCTATTTTCAGAAGGAAAAGATATATATATGGTTCACATGCCATTGGTGGCGAAACACTGGTTTTCTGGACAATTTTGCACATCAACTTGCTCAATTTTGATGCTATTCAAATGGGATCTATATTATTATGTCGGTGGAAAATACATAAGAAACGACCAATCGTACATCTCAAAAATTCAGTTGATTTTTATCAGACTAGATATCCTAGAAAAAGTTTATTGAAAATAAATGTAGACACAAAAAGTAAAGGACATTGTTAAGCTGAGTCAAATAACACAAAATTTATTGGAATCTGATGTAAAAACGTCAATATCAATCATTTTTTCCCACTTTTTTTTCAACGGTGATTCCTTTTTTTAACTTCATCAGTGAAGAACGTTAGAAATGAAAAAATAGTGTCTCAAAAATAAAATATCTGAATCTTTACGATTAGGTAAGTATTTTAAAAGTCAATTTTTAAATTATTTGAATTCTATCAGATTATTTTTGTATCATTTAATTCTAAGTATGGTTATAGATAAAAAAAAATTTTATCGAGAAAAAATGATAATTAATAGTAAGTAATGAAATTCCGCTGCCAAAGGTTAATTAAAAGCTATCACTAACTAGTGTTTGTCTTTATACCAGTGACGTCATGCCGTGCGGGTTAGTATCGGATCGAGCCCACCTGTCACCTTGGGTCGGTGTATAAATTACAAGGCGGGCTCGATGATCATCAAGGGGCAGCTTCCTCTGACGTCACTGGTATAAACCTTCCTCAAAGCCTCATCAGACTTTCATCGCAACAACATTACTTCTCCGCTTTCCTTTCAATGTGAAGGTTTTGTGTACGCCAAGTTTTTTATTACAGTTTTAATAGAGAGTTTCATCAAGGGTTTTTAAAAATCATTGTTAATAAGAAATGGGAAAACCAGTTGTAGTGCGTGCGATTGCGGAATGCCGTGACACGATCTTTCTTTTCACCGGTAAGTTCACTATTTTAATTATTTATTGCCCGTAGATCCATTCTAAAATGCATAATTATTTAGTATCATGATTACCGTTATTAAATTTGAAGAATGTATTGGCTGTAATATTAATTGTGGAAAACTCTGAATTCTAAACATGCCTCGGCCAGTTTGTCAGCGTACTTGTTCTCTCAACTCTTGTGTTTTAAATATGTGTATTAATTAATTGCTATTTTGTCATATTTCCTACCGATAAATCCATTAGGAAGCAATGGATCGCTAAGTGCCGGAGAAAATGACGATTGGAATCCCAATACCAGTAGGATTTATTTTTTGCTTCGATCATTTTGGTGCAGAAAATTTCGAACGAGATCTAAAGGTGTATAATTAGGATGAGGTATCTTAACAAGATCAAAGAAGAACACAATTAAAAAACAAAAACGAAAAAGATTTTCTTCTGACAACAAAACCTCAAAGAAAATGGCAAAAATGATCAATTAATTGTAATTTATTTTTTAATAAAGTTTTTTGTTCTTAAAAAACGTTGTTTTTTAATTGCTACTGCGTTCTTTGATAAATTTGT
This sequence comes from Tupiocoris notatus, assembly GCA_037159825.1. Lineage (NCBI taxonomy): Eukaryota > Metazoa > Arthropoda > Insecta > Hemiptera > Miridae > Tupiocoris > Tupiocoris notatus. The sequence goes on along the minus strand of JASJUZ010000127.1, from coordinate 1,007,236 downwards.
TGAACTTAAGATTTTGATATGCTCCAAGAATATAATAATATACAACATTCTAAAAATATTTTCCAACAGTTACGAACATAAAACAATAATGTACAAAAAAAGTTGAATGAATGCATGCTAAACTTTACTTTCCATGTACCTGTCATTTTTGTACCAATATCAGCCTCAACACCATTGATCATTAAGAAACTAGTATTGATCGCATGCTATATTATTCACATGCCATTGGTGGCGAAACACTGGTTTTCTGGACAATTTTGCTCAACAACTTGCTCAATTTTGATGCTATTCAAATGGGATCTATTTGTCGGTATAAGAAAAACATACATAAGAAGAAAAAATACATAAGAAAAGAAATACATGAGAAACGACCCATCGTACATCTCAAAAATTCAAACAAAGTTTATTGAAAATAAATTTAGACACAAAAAGTAAAGGACATTGTTAGCTGAGTCAAATAACATAAAATTTATTGAAATCTGATGTAAAAACGTCGATATCGATCATTTTTTATGGATTTTGATCTTCATCAAAAATGATCGATATGTGAATTGCGTGAAGTGCGCAAACTAAAGCAGTGTAAGTCTACAGACAATGAAAAATACAGCAAATAATAGTACAGTGGTTTATTATTCCTTTTTTTTAATAGTCATTTTAACAATATCCATTTGTGATGATACTTATTCCGAACATTTGTGAAACAGATTGGTAGCTATGTGGGAAAACTCCGTAACAACTATTGTAATTTTAATCATTGCTATTATTCTTAATTTCGAAATGAAATGCTAATTTTTTCGCCTAACGGTACAGTTGAATAGGGTGTTTGACGACCATTCCAACGCGTATACAACAATTTTTATAGCTCCAAGAACTCTCAAGTAATTCCCTCATGCCAACTTTGTGAAAACCTCCCAAATTTTACACACAAACTGCGATAGCTCGAGAACCAATAAAGCTACCGACCCCGCGATGGTGTTATCCGATTCAGCGTCCCAAAATCTATAGAAATGGATATCAAACACACCTTTTTCTGAGAAACGTTGGGAAATACGAATATTCTCCCCCTCAAAAATACCCTGAAAATTGAGATAGCGATTTGGCGAAAGAATTGAGCCGTTGTCAGGCCACGATTGATTTTTTGTGAAATTTCAAAAATGTAACTATAATAGTTTCCTCCAAAAAGTGATGGCGGCGTACGGCAGACGGACAGGATTTTTTCTACTGGATATTCGGATCCTATATGCCTTGAAACGTAAATTGTAAAATGTTGAGGGGGTTAGTAAAATTTGGGAGATTTTCACAAATCGGGCATAAAGGTATAACTCGAGAATCGTTGGCGCTATGAAAATCGTAATCTTGTTGGAATGGTCGTCAAATGGTCTCTTCAACTATAAAGTTAGACGAAAAATGTACCTTTTAATTTAATGTTTGAGCAAGTTATGATAGTTTTCCCAAATCATTACCTATTGAATCGAAGGAATAATAAACCACTCATCGCATTTGCAAGGTTTTTGTAAAAGTTATTAGCTTGCAAAATCAAAAGTTGCTATTTTCGCAAAAATCACTTTTTCCAGCATTTCTCCGAATCTGGGGCTGTAACTACTGGATGGATTTTGTTTTAATTTGGGACCTACCAGGATAGTATCCCTCTCAAAAATAAGTTTAAAAAGTAATCTCATCGACTTACAGGGGCTGAACACCAGCCCTATCACACAATTTATACTGAACGCTGACTTCTTTCACCAAATATTTAGCTGCATGTATCCCAGAAATTTTATTCCCCAATCATGAATCAGTTTATCACTCCACAAACAAAAAATTGCCACCATCCTCACGTATTTGATGATTAGGTCGATAAACCGACTGTCCTGTTTATACTGCTCCACTTCCTTGAATTGCATGATGGTATCTTCAAGAAGCGGTATCAGATTCACTTCTTTGCCATGTTTTGGGCAACTCTGTTCAATCCAATCGACATAGTCATGCCGCGGCGGTAGGGGGTCATTTCCATCATATGTCATATTTTTCATGCTCCCTGAAAAATATCATCAACTCAAATCACACAGATTGAAATTAATTAGTAACAAGAAAAATTAAAAACAGCTATAATATACAAACTCTCGCTCTTTTTGGAGTTTCGCCCGAAGTTCAACATCACTCAGGGCACGAAGTGCTAATCCAAGTTTGCTTGCTCTCGTCCCTGCTCCAGGGGTTGGATGTTCTTCTTACAAAGTTCCAACGTATCAGGAGCCATCCTTAACCACTCTGAAACAACAGGTTGTTAAACAACGTTCACTACGCACAATCATGCTCGACTGATTTATTTATTACCAAACTTTTGATTCCACACATAATTGCATGATCATATTTATGTGACTCCAACTAGTAACTGTGTTGAAGTGTACATAGATAACACAGAACATACATGATCTAGTCAGTAACAGATATAACCAAAATTATAAAATCAAGAAACTAATACGAAGGCCGCAACGTTAGTACACTACAACTGTTTTGAAAAAAAGAAAGAAAAGTAGAAAAACCTACGAATTAGGTTAATAATGCAGAAGTGCAGTATCTGAGCCTAACAATACAAGCCAAGTATCATAAAATGAGGTCATTTTCATAGCAATGACACCCAAAAATTTATGACCGTCCCTGAAGGGGGAATCAAGTAATTTACACATCGCTACAAACATGAAAGAACTTCAAGCATTCAAATATACTGATTTTTCCAATGATGGTTAAAAATCAATTTTAATACGGGAGCAATCGATGTTTTTAGGGACCTATGTTTGGGACTGCATAATTTCTAAACGAAAACTGTTTTTCCTTAGTTTGAAGACTAAAATTGTTCAAATTTAAGTCTAGTTTACGTGATATAAGTTTGGTATTGATTGAACCAAGCGTAGATACTTACTTTTCAGGCCGTAATTCTAAAAAAATTGTTTCGAAATCACGTTTTTTGAACTATTTATGCTTGTAGAAAAAAAACTACGTTAGTCATAGAATTTTCGTTAACAGGTTTGAATTCAGCATTACTTTTTCAACAAATTACATGGTTTTGAGGGCCAAATCCTGTCATTATAATGCACAAACGTTGGGTGAATTTCAGAAATTTTGTTCGGATCCTCTCATTCAGTGTAATTGCGGATAGGCTCGAGAAAATCATAACTCTATCATCATTTGAGAAATACAGAACAAGTAAATTGGAGCATTTCAGTAATCAAAAATGGTGTACTAAATTATTTGAGTTTTGTAAGGTGGATCAATGGGATCAAAGCATCCGGTATGTAGACCAAGAGTCTCAAATCAGTGGATAGATTATTCCATTAATTTCTAACGTTCAAACTCACTCTCAATCAACATAATAACATTGAAAGTAGTTAGGTAATCATTATAGTTTAGATCTTCAGTGTCCAACAGATTTATGAATTTTGTTTGGTCTGTTGGTAGTAAGTGACAAAACCACAATGAAGAAAGCTTGGGCAATCTTTGTGAAGAGAGCTGTCCATAATTGTATGACACTAAAAAAAGAAAAAAAAAGTTTAAGAAAATAATAAAACCAACTTTGAAAATTATCTGCCTATAATACAAACTCTGAAAAGGAAAAAAATAACAAAAATGTCGCAACTTCGCGGCAACTACCTGCATGTTATTTCTTGAACATTTAACGCTAAATTCAAATCTTTCAACGAAAATTCTATGACTAACGTAGTTTTTTTTCTACAACCATATATATTCCAAAAACGTGATTTTGAAACAAATTTTTAAGAAATACGGCCTTAGAAGTATTATTTACTTTTAGTCCAATCAATACCAAACTTTGATTACGTAAACTAGTCTTAAATGTGAACAATTTAGGTTTACAAACTATGAAAAAACAGTTTTCGTTTAGAAGTTATGAGGTCTCATACATAGGTCTATAAAAACATCGATTGCTCCCTCATTATGCCACCTAAAATTGATTTTTTACCATCGTTGGAACGCTCTTGCTAAGTACTTCCAAGTGCAATAGTGTTCATATTTTTTTCTCGACGTGGCTGGGTACTAGAAAAACCTCAAAAAAGTGAAACCACTCATCGCATTTGCAAGGTTTTTGTAAAAGTTATTAGCTTGCAAAATCAAAAGTTGCTATTTTCGCAAAAATCACTTTTTCCAGCATTTCTCCGAATCTGGGGCTGTAACTACTGGATGGATTTTGTTTTAATTTGGGACCTACCAGGATAGTATCCCTCTCAAAAATAAGTTTAAAAAGTAATCTCATCGACTTACAGGGGCTGAACACCAGCCCTATCACACAATTTATACTGAACGCTGACTTCTTTCACCAAATATTTAGCTGCATGTATCCCAGAAATTTTATTCCCCAATCATGAATCAGTTTATCACTCCACAAACAAAAAATTGCCACCATCCTCACGTATTTGATGATTAGGTCGATAAACCGACTGTCCTGTTTATACTGCTCCACTTCCTTGAATTGCATGATGGTATCTTCAAGAAGCGGTATCAGATTCACTTCTTTGCCATGTTTTGGGCAACTCTGTTCAATCCAATCGACATAGTCATGCCGCGGCGGTAGAGGGTCATTTCCATCATATGTCATATTTTTCATGCTCCCTGAAAAATATCATCAACTCAAATCACACAGATTGAAATTAATTAGCAACAAGAAAAATTAAAAACAGCTATAATATACAAACTCTCGCTCTTTTTGGAGTTTCGCCCGAAGTTCAACATCACTCAGGGCACGAAGTGCTAATCCAAGTTTGCTTGCTCTCGTCCCTGCTCCAGGGGTTGGATGTTCTCCTTACAAAGTTCCAACGTATCAGGAGCCATCCTTAACCACTCTGAAACAACACGTTGTTAAACAACGTTCACTACGCACAATCATGCTCGACTGATTTATTTATTACCAAACTTTTGATTCCACACATAATTGCATGATCATATTTATGTGACTCCAACTAGTAACTGTGTTGAAGTGTACATAGATAACACAGAACATACATGATCTAGTCAGTAACAGATATAACCAAAATTATAAAATCAAGAAACTAATACGAAGGCCGCAACGTTAGTACACTACAACTGTTTTGAAAAAAGAAAGAAAAGTAGAAAAACCTACGAATTAGGTTAATAATGCAGAAGTGCAGTATCTGAGCCTAACAATACAAGCCAAGTATCATAAAATGAGGTCATTTTCATAGCAATGACACTCAAAAATTTATGACCGTCCCTGAAGGGGGAATCAAGTAATTTACACATCGCTACAAACATGATAGAACTTCAAGCATTCAAATATACTGATTTTTCCAATTTAAAAATCAATTTTAATACGGGAGCAATCGATGTTTTTAGGGACCTATGTTTGGGACTGCATAATTTCTGAACGAAAACTGTTTTTCCTAAGTTTGAAGACTAAAATTGTTCAAATTTAAGTCTAGTTTACGTGATATAAGTTTGGTATTGATTGAACCAAGCGTAGATAATTTCGGTGGAAACGTCAAAATTGTTCGGAATAATTACTATCACAAATGGATAGTCTTTCTAAATCAATATTGAAGCGAAGGAATAATTAACCAGTGTACAATCATTTGCAGCGTTTTTATTGGATATTCGGATTCTACATGCCTTGAAACGTAAAACATCAAATTTTGAGGATGGGTTATAAAAATTTTTTTCTTGGGCGATTACAATGGTTTATTATTGAATATTAAACCAAAACATCAAGGAGCCAATCCAGTTCGCCATAATTGGCGAACTTGACATAAGTTATCAACATTTTAATTTTCTGATTATTAGAATATCCTATAGCTGACACTTGAACGTTCTTACAGTCTTTAATCATAACCGGAGGTGTTGTGGATACGAAAATACAGGAGTCCAGCATGATTTCAACAAAATCTCAAGAATTGTTACATCGTTTCAAAAATTGTGTTTGGATATTATGTACTATGAAAAAGTATTTTCGAACCCTCCTACTCAATAGCACAGCAAATCACTTCAACGCATGCCACATGTTGCATTTAGAGACCGACCATGAGATGAGGCGTATGAAAGCAAATAAATAGCAACGTAGTAAACTTACCATAATAGAAGTTCGGACGAAGAAGAAAAATAAACACTTGGCGCGAGGTGATAAGAGACTGAGCACAGCGGACGTTCGTGCCAGGCGCGAGGAGATACGAGACTGAGGTGAAAGGCCGTACCAGCCGCGAGAGCTCTGCCTTGCCTAGCCTTGAGAAGGTGGGCGGGCCTTATGTCTCGTTCGGGACCGAATGTGAGCGGCAGTCTCAATAATTTTTTCTTAAATTATATTTTACCTTGTATAGTGTAATTATATTTACCTTTATTACCTATATTTTTCTCCCACTCTAACATGATTAAATTGATACCTACATGAACAATGAACTAACTAGTAGCTTTTTAATTTGTGAAATAATCAAAAGAAATTATGCCGATCTTCCAATAATTCAATATTGAGTAGTTCATTGATTTTTAAGCTAGAAGAGCATTATTTTAAGGACAAAAATCATATTATGTGAATTGACCAGCTCTTGGAATGTTTGACTTGGATGGACAGTTCTACGCCCTCTCTCTTGCTCAACATGTTATCTTATCTGTTACTACTGTACTGTGATAATTTATTATTCATTCTCGAACTTTCGTTTGTCTTCCCGTTAACTATTTTGATTTTTGCTATATTTCGCTAATAAACTAATTAATATTAGTTTCGTGTTTTTCCCAGCGTCGTTTACTCTTACTCTTCTCAACAGGTTATGGTCATTTGCACGGCGCGCGCTAATGCGTAAATTGTTTTTTACGCGGGTGATTATTTTCGAAAGCCGGTTGCCCTTTGTTTACGTTCGATTTCCTTTTTTCGTTCGGCCGCGTGCGTGATAATTTCGCCTCGCCATAAATCAATCGTCAATAATTTACGACTAATTCGACGTTATTACCCGTTCTATTGGGGGGATTCTCGAAGATAAAGGACTCGTCTATGTCTTATCAGACGTGGAGCCCGCCCATTGTGGAAAACTCTGAATTCTAAACATGCCTCGGCCAGTTTGTCAGCGTACTTGTTCTCTCAACTCTTGTGTTTTAAATATGTGTATTAATTAATTGCTATTTTGTCAGATTTCCTACCGATAAATCCATTAGGAAGCAATGGATCGCTAAGTGCCGGAGAAAATGACGATTGGAATCCCAATACCAGTAGGATTTATTTTTTGCTTCGATCATTTTGGTGCAGAAAATTTCGAACGAGATCTAAAGGTGTATAATTAGGATGAGGTATCTCAACAAGATCAAAGAAGAGGACAATTAAAAAACAAAAACGAAAAAGATTTTCTTCTGACAACAAAACCTCAAAGAAAATGGCAAAAATGATCAATTAATTGTAATTTATTTTTTAATAAAGTTTTTTGTTCTTAAAAAACGTTGTTTTTTAATTGCTACTGCGTTCTTTGATAAATTTGTTGAACTTAAGATTTTGATATGCTCCAAGAATATAATAATATACAACATTCTAAAAATATTTTCCAACAGTTACGAACATAAAACAATAATGTACAAAAAAAGTTGAATGAAACTTTACTTTCCATGTACCTGTCATTTTTGTACCAATATCAGCCTCAACACCATTGATCATTAAGAAACTAGTATTGATCGCATGCTATATTATTCACATGCCATTGGTGGCGAAACACTGGTTTTCTGGACAATTTTGCTCAACAACTTGCTCAATTTTGATGCTATTCAAATGGGATCTATTTGTCGGTATAAGAAAAACCTACATAAGAAGAAAAAATACATAAGAAAAGAAATACATGAGAAACGACCCATCGTACATCTCAAAAATTCAAACAAAGTTTATTGAAAATAAATGTAGACACAAAAAGTAAAGGACATTGTTAGCTGAGTCAAATAACATAAAATTTATTGAAATCTGATGTAAAAACGTCGATATCGATCATTTTTTATGGATTTTGATCTTCATCAAAAATGATCGATATGTGAATTGCGAAACGTGAATTGCGTGAAGTGCGCAAACTAAAGCAGTGTAAGTCTACAGACAATGAAAAATACAGCAAATAATAGTACAGTGGTTTATTATTCCTTTTTTTCAATAGTCATTTTAAGAATATCCATTTGTGATGATACTTATTCCGAACATTTGTGAAACAGATTGGTAGCTATGTGGGAAAACTCCGTAACAACTATTGTAATTTTAATCATTGCTATTATTCTTAATTTCGAAATGAAATGCTAATTTTTTCGCCTAACGGTACAGTTGAATAGGGTGTTTGACGACCATTCCAACGCGTATACAACAATTTTTATAGCTCCAAGAACTCTCAAGTAATTCCCTCATGCCAACTTTGTGAAAACCTCCCAAATTTTACACACAAACTGCGATAGCTCGAGAACCAATAAAGCTACCGACCCCGCGATGGTGTTATCCGATTCAGCGTCCCAAAACCTATAGAAATGGATATCAAACACACCTTTTTCTGAGAAACGTTGGGAAATACGAATATTCTCCCCCTCAAAAATACCCTGAAAATTGAGATAGCGATTTGGCGAATGAATTGAGCCGTTGTCAGGCCACGATTGATTTTTTGTGAAATTTCAAAAATGTAACTATAATAGTTTCCTCCAAAAAGTGATGGCGGTGTACGGCAGACGGACAGGATTTTTTCTACTGGATATTCGGATCCTATATGCCTTGAAACGTAAATTGTAAAATGTTGAGGGGGTTAGTAAAATTTGGGAGATTTTCACAAATCGGGCATAAAGGTATAACTCGAGAATCGTTGGCGCTATGAAAATCGTAATCTTGTTGGAATGGTCGCCAAATGGTCTCTTCAACTATAAAGTTAGACGAAAAATGTACCTTTTAATTTAATGTTTGAGCAAGTTATGATAGTTTTCCCAAATCATTACCTATTGAATCGAAGGAATAATAAACCACTCATCGCATTTGCAAGGTTTTTGTAAAAGTTATTAGCTTGCAAAATCAAAAGTTGCTATTTTCGCAAAAATCACTTTTTCCAGCATTTCTCCGAATCTGGGGCTGTAACTACTGGATGGATTTTGTTTTAATTTGGGACCTACCAGGATAGTATCCCTCTCAAAAATAAGTTTAAAAAGTAATCTCATCGACTTACAGGGGCTGAACACCAGCCCTATCACACAATTTATACTGAACGCTGACTTCTTTCACCAAATATTTAGCTGCATGTATCCCAGAAATTTTATTCCCCAATCATGAATCAGTTTATCACTCCACAAACAAAAAATTGCCACCATCCTCACGTATTTGATGATTAGGTCGATAAACCGACTGTCCTGTTTATACTGCTCCACTTCCTTGAATTGCATGATGGTATCTTCAAGAAGCGGTATCAGATTCACTTCTTTGCCATGTTTTGGGCAACTCTGTTCAATCCAATCGACATAGTCATGCCGCGGCGGTAGGGGGTCATTTCCATCATATGTCATATTTTTCATGCTCCCTGAAAAATATCATCAACTCAAATCACACAGATTGAAATTAATTAGTAACAAGAAAAATTAAAAACAGCTATAATATACAAACTCTCGCTCTTTTTGGAGTTTCGCCCGAAGTTCAACATCACTCAGGGCACGAAGTGCTAATCCAAGTTTGCTTGCTCTCGTCCCTGCTCCAGGGGTTGGATGTTCTCCTTACAAAGTTCCAACGTATCAGGAGCCATCCTTAACCACTCTGAAACAACAGGTTGTTAAACAACGTTCACTACGCACAATCATGCTCGACTGATTTATTTATTACCAAACTTTTGATTCCACACATAATTGCATGATCATATTTATGTGACTCCAACTAGTAACTGTGTTGAAGTGTACATAGATAACACAGAACATACATGATCTAGTCAGTAACAGATATAACCAAAATTATAAAATCAAGAAACTAATACGAAGGCCGCAACGTTAGTACACTACAACTGTTTTGAAAAAAGAAAGAAAAGTAGAAAAACCTACGAATTAGGTTAATAATGCAGAAGTGCAGTATCTGAGCCTAACAATACAAGCCAAGTATCATAAAATGAGGTCATTTTCATAGCAATGACACTCAAAAATTTATGACCGTCCCTGAAGGGGGAATCAAGTAATTTACACATCGCTACAAACATGATAGAACTTCAAGCATTCAAATATACTGATTTTTCCAATGATGGTTAAAAATCAATTTTAATACGGGAGCAATCGATGTTTTTAGGGACCTATGTTTGGGACTGCATAATTTCTAAACGAAAACTGTTTTTCCTTAGTTTGAAGACTAAAATTGTTCAAATTTAAGTCTAGTTTACGTGATATAAGTTTGGTATTGATTGAACCAAGCGTAGATAATTTCGGTGGAAACGTCAAAATTGTTCGGAATAATTACTATCACAAATGGATAGTCTTTCTAAATCAATATTGAAGCGAAGGAATAATTAACCAGTGTACAATCATTTGCAGCGTTTTTATTGGATATTCGGATTCTACATGCCTTGAAACGTAAAACATCAAATTTTGAGGATGGGTTATAAAAATTTTTTTCTTGGGCGATTACAATGGTTTATTATTGAATATTAAACCAAAACATCAAGGAGCCAATCCAGTTCGCCATAATTGGCGAACTTGACATAAGTTATCAACATTTTAATTTTCTGATTATTAGAATATCCTATAGCTGACACTTGAACGTTCTTACAGTCTTTAATCATAACCGGAGGTGTTGTGGATACGAAAATACAGGAGTCCAGCATGATTTCAACAAAATCTCAAGAATTGTTACATCGTTTCAAAAATTGTGTTTGGATATTATGTACTATGAAAAAGTATTTTCGAACCCTCCTACTCAATAGCACAGCAAATCACTTCAACGCATGCCACATGTTGCATTTAGAGACCGACCATGAGATGAGGCGTATGAAAGCAAATAAATAGCAACGTAGTAAACTTACCATAATAGAAGTTCGGACGAAGAAGAAAAATAAACACTTGGCGCATAGAGAAAGGGAGATCTTATAGAGGGGAAACTGGTATGGGAGGAGGTCGGACTTACAGGTGCGACCTCTTCGGACGGCACTTGAACTAAACACTAATCGATAACTTTTAATCGATGAAATATATCGATGTTTATCTATCGAGTAGAGTAATTGAATCGAACTAGTTTAATCGATATAGGTTTTTTGCCGCTCTTTTTTAAAATACTACTAAATAGTACGTCGACTCATCCATTTCCAGTTTTCTCAGGCCGCAAGAGATCGAAATTTAATCTCTTGAGGTTCACTGAGAAAACTGGAAAACGGATTCTTCAGCAAGAACTGACAAATCTGTATAAAAGGCAAATAGAAGTAACGATCATAGGTGTAGTACAAGTTTGTTTTATTTAGAATAAACAAATAATATCATACAGTATCACAAAAATCGTCCTGATTGGCGAAAGTGTTTTCAATTTGTAATGTACAATAATATAAAAATAGCTGGTACATGAAATGTGGAAAAATATTAAGTGAACATTATCCAAGGTGGTGAGTTTAAAAAAAGTGATTTATGAAATTCAATGAATCGTAGTAAGGATGTACAGTATCACGTTTGATAATTATTTTTGATCAATTAAAAGTGGGTAGCGTTGAAATAATTTCAAAAAGCAAGAAAAAATATAAAACAATTCCAATAGTGCTACGATGGTGGGACAAATATAAAAACGGAAAGCGCTCCACTTAAGTGGATTGTATGCAATGCAAAGAAAAGTCCACTGCTACAATAAATATTCATTGATGCTGGAGGATCCTCAGTTTACGCGTTCCAACGTCTAATTGGGCCACCGAGCGCCAAATTGCAGACCTGGAAAAGAGGTACATGGAAGTGATCAGAGAAAGAATAACTGGCGTATCGACTCATTGTTTAAGTTGTGATATTTACATGCTACAAGCTGTGACAGAAAATTATTTATTACCTTTCTGCATCTAAGGGAAACCCCTGAAATTTTCATTAGAGTACGTTGCTGACTGTATCGGGCAACCCTTCATAAAGCATTTCCTCACTCGTACCTGAAATTCAATACAGAGAATTAGATTTCTACACGTCTCATACACTGCAGAGTTACCACAAACGCATGCGATAGGGTTAACTGATCTACAAATCGAATTAGCCCTTATCTTGACACAACTAGAATTGAATACTTTTTAATGATTTTTTTCTCTTTAATCGCTTCTGGGGGTCCTAAATAACCTAAAATGACAGCTTAAAAAAATAAATACCTACCTACATAATAATGAATACCTAATAGAATAATGCGCTACTAATTTCAATTATTGACGTAATCAAATTTCTGAGTACTGTATTATTTCACATGAACTTATCTCACAGGGAAAAATTAAAATGGATGCACGCTTTGCTAGCATCGCTAAGAAGGAAAAAAACATCAAGTACCTAGCCAATCCAGTTTGCCATGTACATCAGTGAACTTGATAATTAGATAGGTAGTAAGATATTTAACATTTTGATTTTCTGATCATTAGAATATCCTATAGCTACAATTTCGATTTACAATGGTGATCTCAGCTCATAACTTTCTCTGTGGCTCATAATTAATTTGGGAGGAGCAATAGTGAACGTTCTTACTGCCATAATCATAACCTGTGTTGTCGATACGAAAATACAGGAATCCAGCATGATTTCAACAAAATCTGAAGAATTGTTACATCGTTTTAAATTGTGATTGGATATTACCTACTATGAAACAGTATTTTTCAAATCAACGCATGCCGCATGTTGCAAGGTTAATTTATCGACCGACCATGAGATGAGGCGTATGAAAGGAAATAAATAGCAACATAGTAAACTTACCATAATAGAAGTTCGGCGCACAACGATTATGGAATAGAAAACAAGTATTTTTTCGAATAAAAACAATTAACGACGAGCCAGACAGTAGACGTAACCTCTGAATCTGAATTACACAATCACACTGAATTTAACAAAATCAAAATGGCAGCGACCATTCGAAACGGCACCGAGCGGGGTGGGAGGAATGCGACGGTGGCGGCGACGGACGGCATAGGAAGCTTCTTAAGTCCGACCTCAAAAAGCCTAGCTTTCTACCCGATGACTTGGCGCGAGGTGATAAGAGACTGAGCACAGCGGACGTTCGTGCCAGGCGCGAGGAGATACGAGACTGAGGTGAAAGGCCGTACCAGCCGCGAGAGCTCTGCCTTGCCTAGCCTTGAGAAGGTGGGCGGGCCTTATGTCTCGTTCGGGACCGAATGTGAGCGGCAGTCTCAATAATTTTTTCTTAAATTATATTTTACCTTGTATAGTGTAATTATATTTACCTTTATTACCTATATTTTTCTCCCACTCTAACATGATTAAATTGATACCTACATGAACAATGAACTAACTAGTAGCTTTTTAATTTGTGAAATAATCAAAAGAAATTATGCCGATCTTCCAATAATTCAATATTGAGTAGTTCATTGATTTTTAAGCTAGAAGAGCATTATTTTAAGGACAAAAATCATATTATGTGAATTGACCAGCTCTTGGAATGTTTGACTTGGATGGACAGTTCTACGCCCTCTCTCTTGCTCAACATGTTATCTTATCTGTTACTACTGTACTGTGATAATTTATTATTCATTCTCGAACTTTCGTTTGTCTTCCCGTTAACTATTTTGATTTTTGCTATATTTCGCTAATAAACTAATTAATATTAGTTTCGTGTTTTTCCCAGCGTCGTTTACTCTTACTCTTCTCAACAGGTTATGGTCATTTGCACGGCGCGCGCTAATGCGTAAATTGTTTTTTACGCGGGTGATTATTTTCGAAAGCCGGTTGCCCTTTGTTTACGTTCGATTTCCTTTTTTCGTTCGGCCGCGTGCGTGATAATTTCGCCTCGCCATAAATCAATCGTCAATAATTTACGACTAATTCGACGTTATTACCCGTTCTATTGGGGGGATTCTCGAAGATAAAGGACTCGTCTATGTCTTATCAGACGTGGAGCCCGCCCATCGCGTCAACTTCAGTTCCGCCGACGTTTCTGCTATAAATTTGATTATTCCATTGACCATTTTCTCGTTGTGGACACCATCGTTCGTGAGTTAGAGGATCTCGGATCGAAGTTTGATGAGTCAGATAAAATCTGCCACTTGTTGCTAACCCTTCCTCACGAATATGATACAGTCACAACTGAAATACCTAGTGTTTTGTCAAAGCAAGGTTGTTGGATGAGGAGATAAAGTGTGGTGTTAATTAAAAACTCATTGACAATGATATTGATTTATTTAAACATACATTGATTGTTTACCACATTTTTCTATGTATAAAACTATTGGCACCCAATCGACCTAATATGCTGCCCTAACCAGTCCGAAGGGGTGAAAAATCTTTGCCGAATTAGTGAACCAATAGTGGAAAAAGGCACTAAGTTATTCTACTTCTCGACCCTATTGATTTAAGAAACCAGTTAAAATAATTTTCAACGGTTTATGTCCTTTTTCAGGCTTTGTTGAGGAAGAAGATACTTTTTCGGTTATGGAAACGGACGTCAAGATTGAGTCACAGGGTCTCACAGTCAATCTGAAGGTGAATTACAAGTATGTGGCGTATTCATTAATTTGCTTTACAAAACATTCCTCACTTCCATAAAATTACTCGAGTGATTATTATTATATAAAATTATCTAACAACTTGTCAACTCTTCAACATTGTGTATTGGTTTCAGGAGCGATTCGAGCCTACTACCTTCAGTTGTTCACATTACCTGTAGAGTACGGTCTCGGCAGAACATAGACGTGTTCATTTCATTCTCATCGAGCAATATAATTATTACGCTGTTATTTACACCAACCAAGATTTTAAAAAAATATAGGTAAACTCTGTACATTGGGCAATAAAAATCCTCAACAAATTAAACATGCTGTCTTATCCCTTTTCAACCTGCATGCAACTTAGAGTGGCCCCAAAAGTTAACAAGACCTTTCAGTTTCAGTCTACTGCACTCTGCTACTAGGAGTTAATTACTGTATTCATTGTTGTGGGTAAGAAAAAAAAGTGAGACAATGGAAAATATGCATTACACATTTATTTTTGGCAATACATCAGAAAATACCCTTTTTCAGGACATTAATTTTTAAGAAGGTGATAAGTCGATTGAGAGGGGGTGAATATTATTTAGGTAAATATTTCGGCTCTGAATGGGCACCATCAACTGATAACTGGTCGATCAAACAGAATATTTTTTATCATTCTTCTCCACTCTCATCCCCCATTGGTCGTTTTCGTTATTTCTTCATCTCTTCAGCCAGCACAGGTACAGCTTCTTTTATGCACGGGAAGGCTTCTCAAAATCCCAGCTCTGAAAAATGGCAAGTGGACAGCGGATGAATGACAAGGTTTATACTGCAAGAGTTGTATAATTCTTCAAAATTCAAGGAAAGAACTGTAGGTAGGTATGTATCAGGTAAATAATGTACGACCTAACTGAAAAAATGGAGTTGTTCATTCATTTAATATAAATAAAACACTGTCAAATTGAAAATTTAGATAGGTGAACATGGACTGCTAGAACAAGCTACCAGCTATAAATGGAGCCCTCAGCTTCAGCTGATACGCTCGCTATCTTTCTACCTACTGCAAATATAAATTCCCTTTCACAAAAAAATTAAAATAAATAAACAAAAAAATTACCCAACATGCTTTCTAACTCAGCCAGTAGGATTTATTTGCTCCGAGCATTTTTCTGCAGAAGATTTCGAACGAGATCTAAAGGTGTATAATTAGGATGGGGTATCTTAACAAGACCAAAGAAGAGGACACTTAAAAAAAAGAAAAAGATTTTCTTCTGACAACAAAACCTCAAAGAAAATGGCAAAAATGATAAATTAATTGTAATTTATTTTTTAATAAAGTTTTTTGTTCTTCAAAAACGTTGTTTTTTTATTGCTACTGTGTTCTTTGATAAATTTGTTGAACTTAAGATTTTGATATGCTCCAAGAATATTATACAACATTCTAAAAATATTCTCCAACAGTTATGAACATAAAACAATAATGAACAAAAAAAAAAAAGTTGAATTAGTACATTCATGCTAAACTTTACTTTCTACGTACCTGTCATTTTTGCACCAATAGTAGCTAGCCTCAACTCCATTGATCACTAAGAAACTAGTATTGATGGCATGCTATTTTCAGAAGAAAAAGATATAGGTATATGGTTCACATGCCATTGGTGGCGAAACACTGGTTTTCTGGACAATTTTGCACAT
This sequence comes from Tupiocoris notatus, assembly GCA_037159825.1. Taxonomy (NCBI): domain Eukaryota; kingdom Metazoa; phylum Arthropoda; class Insecta; order Hemiptera; family Miridae; genus Tupiocoris; species Tupiocoris notatus. The sequence goes on along the minus strand of JASJUZ010000127.1, from coordinate 990,926 downwards.
CAACTTGCTCAATTTTGATGCTATTCAAATGGGATCTATATTATTATGTCGGTGGAAAATACATAAGAAACGACCAATCGTACATCTCAAAAATTCAGTTGATTTTTATCAGACTAGATATCCTAGAAAAAGTTTATTGAAAATAAATGTAGACACAAAAAGTAAAGGACATTGTTAAGCTGAGTCAAATAACACAAAATTTATTGGAATCTGATGTAAAAACGTCAATATCAATCATTTTTTCCCACTTTTTTACTTCCATGTTTACGTAGTATTTACTTCCATGTTTACGTAGTAAATGGAAGTATTGAGATCGTCTGAAAAGTCGAATTCGGAACCGAAGTCCTGTTGGAAAAAATTTTCATAGTAGTATACTTAGAAACACTTTCTGAACAAGTGTCTGTTCGTCTGTGTGTCTGTGTGTCTGTGTGTCTGTGTGTCTGTGTGTCTGTGGTCACAAACTGACATAAATCGCCATATCTCCCTGAAAAATGGATGAAACCCTATGAAATTTTGAGGGAATGTTTTCCCAGTGATTGTGCAAAATTAGGTGTTTCCGGATTTTGAATTACACACAGTACTTCCGAAATATGAGCGTTCAAAGTTTTTTCTGTTTCGATTTTTACAGGCTATGAGAGTCAATATTTTTCTACGTTTGAGGGCTTGAAATGTCGGTTATGGCCAGCAGAAAACACTAGATTTTTTGTATAGTGGGTCACATACAATGCCTCCAAGTTATGAGCGTTTTTCACGATTTCACTAGTGCATGTTTTGTATTATGATTTTTACAGGCCGCAAAACTCAATGTATTTGAATGTTTGAGGTCTTAAAATGTTGGGGTTGTCGATTGAATGATGCCTGATTTTTATCAAATGGGTCACATGCAGTACTTCCGCGTTATTTGCACATTTGCTACATTTTGATTTTTATAGACCACAAAAATGAATATATTTGAACGCTGGAGGACTTAAAATTTTTCTATATGACAGTTGAATATCGCTTGATTTTTATTATTGGGGTCACATGCAGTACCTCCTCGTAAAACGCATTTTCAGTTGTTTATTTTGTATTTCTTGGGTTTCTTTGCTTTAAATATGACCAACTTTGACCTCGTTCACAAAACTTGTTTTGCATAGTTTGGATAACACACAGTACTTCCGCAATATGCTATTTTTTAACTTTTGAGAATAGACCGCAAAAGTGAACATGCATTAGACTTTAAATTTTCTATATGACAGCTGAATATTGCTTGATTTTTATTATTGGGGTCACCTGCAGTACCTCCTCGCAAAACGAATTTTCAGTTATTTTATTAAGAGTTCTTGTACTTTTAGGGTTTCCTTGCTATAAATATGACCAACTGTGACCTCGTTCACAAAACTTGTTTTGTATGGTTCGGGTAACACACAGTACTTCCGTCGTACGCCGTTTTTAAGCTTTTGAGATTCTTATAAACGGCAAGAGTGAATATACTTTAGACTTTGAATTTTTCTATATGACAGCTGAATATCGCTTGATTTTTATTATTGGTATCACATGCAGTACTTCCTCGTGAAACGCATTTTCATTTATTGTACTTTTTGGGGCTCTTTGCTATATATTTGACCAACTCTGACCACGTTCACAGAACTTATTTTGTATAGCTTGGATAACACACAGTACTTCCGCCGTATGCCGTTTTTTTGCATTAGAGATTTTTATAGACCACAAGAGTGAATATACTTTAGACTTTAAATTTTTCTTTATGACAGTTGAATGTTGCTTGATTTTTATTATCGGGGTCACCTGCAGTACTTCCTCGTTAAACGCAATTTCAGTTATTTCACTCTAGCGCTTTTGTAACTTTCGGGTCTCTTTGCTTTAAATGTGACCTACAACGACCATGGTTTGTTTTGTTTTGATCACACACCGTACTTCCGCCCTACGCCGTTTATTGCTGTTGAGCTTTTTACAGGGTGCAAAAATCAATACTTTTGACGCTAGAGGTATTAAATATTTGTATTGGCTAGTGAATGACGCCTGATCTTTACCGCTAGGGTCACACGCCGTACATCCATGCTATCCAGTAGTTTTTTCGATCAGAAATATTCACATTAGCCAAAAGTCAATATAGTTGAACGTTTGAAAGGACTTGAAATGTTATCTATGGCGCGTGAATGACGATCGATTTCTATCATTGAAGTCGCCGTATACCATATTTCCGCTATTTTTGGGTCTCCTGGCTAGTTTTTCAATAACAGCTGTTGTAATTTAACGTTTCGGCCTTCTTACGATTTTCTCGATTTTATAATTGGTTATACTATTTACCGACTCAAACATGGAAGTACTGTGTGATCTATGCACACCACTGGTTTTCAACGGTGATTCCTTTTTTTAACTTCATCAGTGAAGAACGTTAGAAATGAAAAAATAGTGTCTCAAAAATAAAATATCTGAATCTTTACGATTAGGTAAGTATTTTAAAAGTCAATTTTTAAATTATTTGAATTCTATCAGATTATTTTTGTATCATTTAATTCTAAGTATGGTTATAGATAAAAAAAAATTTTATCGAGAAAAAATGATAATTAATAGTAAGTAATGAAATTCCGCTGCCAAAGGTTAATTAAAAGCTATCACTAACTAGTGTTTGTCTTTAAACCAGTGACGTCATGCCGTGCGGGTTAGTATCGGATCGAGCCCACCTGTCACCTTGGGTCGGTGTATAAATTACAAGGCGGGCTCGATGATCATCAAGGGGCAGCTTCCTCTGACGTCACTGGTATAAACCTTCCTCAAAGCCTCATCAGACTTTCATCGCAACAACATTACTTCTCCGCTTTCCTTTCAATGTGAAGGTTTTGTGTACGCCAAGTTTTTTATTACAGTTTTAATAGAGAGTTTCATCAAGGGTTTTTAAAAATCATTGTTAATAAGAAATGGGAAAACCAGTTGTAGTGCGTGCGATTGCGGAATGCCGTGACACGATCTTTCTTTTCACCGGTAAGTTCACTATTTTAATTATTTATTGCCCGTAGATCCATTCTAAAATGCATAATTATTTAGTATCATGATTACCGTTATTAAATTTGAAGAATGTATTGGCTGTAATATTAATTGTGGAAAACTCTGAATTCTAAACATGCCTCGGCCAGTTTGTCAGCGTACTTGTTCTCTCAACTCTTGTGTTTTAAATATGTGTATTAATTAATTGCTATTTTGTCAGATTTCCTACCGATAAATCCATTAGGAAGCAATGGATCGCTAAGTGCCGGAGAAAATGACGATTGGAATCCCAATACCAGTAGGATTTATTTTTTGCTTCGATCATTTTGGTGCAGAAAATTTCGAACGAGATCTAAAGGTGTATAATTAGGATGAGGTATCTCAACAAGATCAAAGAAGAGGACAATTAAAAAACAAAAACGAAAAAGATTTTCTTCTGACAACAAAACCTCAAAGAAAATGGCAAAAATGATCAATTAATTGTAATTTATTTTTTAATAAAGTTTTTTGTTCTTAAAAAACGTTGTTTTTTAATTGCTACTGCGTTCTTTGATAAATTTGTTGAACTTAAGATTTTGATATGCTCCAAGAATATAATAATATACAACATTCTAAAAATATTTTCCAACAGTTACGAACATAAAACAATAATGTACAAAAAAAGTTGAATGAAACTTTACTTTCCATGTACCTGTCATTTTTGTACCAATATCAGCCTCAACACCATTGATCATTAAGAAACTAGTATTGATCGCATGCTATATTATTCACATGCCATTGGTGGCGAAACACTGGTTTTCTGGACAATTTTGCTCAACAACTTGCTCAATTTTGATGCTATTCAAATGGGATCTATTTGTCGGTATAAGAAAAACCTACATAAGAAGAAAAAATACATAAGAAAAGAAATACATGAGAAACGACCCATCGTACATCTCAAAAATTCAAACAAAGTTTATTGAAAATAAATGTAGACACAAAAAGTAAAGGACATTGTTAGCTGAGTCAAATAACATAAAATTTATTGAAATCTGATGTAAAAACGTCGATATCGATCATTTTTTATGGATTTTGATCTTCATCAAAAATGATCGATATGTGAATTGCGAAACGTGAATTGCGTGAAGTGCGCAAACTAAAGCAGTGTAAGTCTACAGACAATGAAAAATACAGCAAATAATAGTACAGTGGTTTATTATTCCTTTTTTTCAATAGTCATTTTAAGAATATCCATTTGTGATGATACTTATTCCGAACATTTGTGAAACAGATTGGTAGCTATGTGGGAAAACTCCGTAACAACTATTGTAATTTTAATCATTGCTATTATTCTTAATTTCGAAATGAAATGCTAATTTTTTCGCCTAACGGTACAGTTGAATAGGGTGTTTGACGACCATTCCAACGCGTATACAACAATTTTTATAGCTCCAAGAACTCTCAAGTAATTCCCTCATGCCAACTTTGTGAAAACCTCCCAAATTTTACACACAAACTGCGATAGCTCGAGAACCAATAAAGCTACCGACCCCGCGATGGTGTTATCCGATTCAGCGTCCCAAAACCTATAGAAATGGATATCAAACACACCTTTTTCTGAGAAACGTTGGGAAATACGAATATTCTCCCCCTCAAAAATACCCTGAAAATTGAGATAGCGATTTGGCGAATGAATTGAGCCGTTGTCAGGCCACGATTGATTTTTTGTGAAATTTCAAAAATGTAACTATAATAGTTTCCTCCAAAAAGTGATGGCGGCGTACGGCAGACGGACAGGATTTTTTCTACTGGATATTCGGATCCTATATGCCTTGAAACGTAAATTGTAAAATGTTGAGGGGGTTAGTAAAATTTGGGAGATTTTCACAAATTGGGCATAAAGGTATAACTCGAGAATCGTTGGCGCTATGAAAATCGTAATCTTGTTGGAATGGTCGTCAAATGGTCTCTTCAACTATAAAGTTAGACGAAAAATGTACCTTTTAATTTAATGTTTGAGCAAGTTATGATAGTTCTCCCAAATCATTACCTATTGAATCGAAGGAATAATAAACCACTCATCGCATTTGCAAGGTTTTTGTAAAAGTTATTAGCTTGCAAAATCAAAAGTTGCTATTTTCGCAAAAATCACTTTTTCCAGCATTTCTCCGAATCTGGGGCTGTAACTACTGGATGGATTTTGTTTTAATTTGGGACCTACCAGGATAGTATCCCTCTCAAAAATAAGTTTAAAAAGTAATCTCATCGACTTACAGGGGCTGAACACCAGCCCTATCACACAATTTATACTGAACGCTGACTTCTTTCACCAAATATTTAGCTGCATGTATCCCAGAAATTTTATTCCCCAATCATGAATCAGTTTATCACTCCACAAACAAAAAATTGCCACCATCCTCACGTATTTGATGATTAGGTCGATAAACCGACTGTCCTGTTTATACTGCTCCACTTCCTTGAATTGCATGATGGTATCTTCAAGAAGCGGTATCAGATTCACTTCTTTGCCATGTTTTGGGCAACTCTGTTCAATCCAATCGACATAGTCATGCCGCGGCGGTAGGGGGTCATTTCCATCATATGTCATATTTTTCATGCTCCCTGAAAAATATCATCAACTCAAATCACACAGATTGAAATTAATTAGTAACAAGAAAAATTAAAAACAGCTATAATATACAAACTCTCGCTCTTTTTGGAGTTTCGCCCGAAGTTCAACATCACTCAGGGCACGAAGTGCTAATCCAAGTTTGCTTGCTCTCGTCCCTGCTCCAGGGGTTGGATGTTCTCCTTACAAAGTTCCAACGTATCAGGAGCCACCCTTAACCACTCTGAAACAACAGGTTGTTAAACAACGTTCACTACGCACAATCATGCTCGACTGATTTATTTATTACCAAACTTTTGATTCCACACATAATTGCATGATCATATTTATGTGACTCCAACTAGTAACTGTGTTGAAGTGTACATAGATAACACAGAACATACATGATCTAGTCAGTAACAGATATAACCAAAATTATAAAATCAAGAAACTAATACGAAGGCCGCAACGTTAGTACACTACAACTGTTTTGAAAAAAAAGAAAGAAAAGTAGAAAAACCTACGAATTAGGTTAATAATGCAGAAGTGCAGTATCTGAGCCTAACAATACAAGCCAAGTATCATAAAATGAGGTCATTTTCATAGCAATGACACTCAAAAATTTATGACCGTCCCTGAAGGGGGAATCAAGTAATTTACACATCGCTGCAAACATTAAAGAACTTCAAGCATTCAAATATACTGATTTTTCCAATGATGGTTAAAAATCAATTTTAATACGGGAGCAATCGATGTTTTTAGGGACCTATGTTTGGGACTGCATAATTTCTAAACGAAAACTGTTTTTCCTTAGTTTGAAGACTAAAATTGTTCAAATTTAAGTCTAGTTTACGTGATATAAGTTTGGTATTGATTGAACCAAGCGTAGATAATTTCGGTGGAAACGTCAAAATTGTTCGGAATAATTACTATCACAAATGGATAGTCTTTCTAAATCAATATTGAAGCGAAGGAATAATTAACCAGTGTACAATCATTTGCAGCGTTTTTATTGGATATTCGGATTCTACATGCCTTGAAACGTAAAACATCAAATTTTGAGGATGGGTTATAAAAATTTTTTTCTTGGGCGATTACAATGGTTTATTATTGAATATTAAACCAAAACATCAAGGAGCCAATCCAGTTCGCCATAATTGGCGAACTTGACATAAGTTATCAACATTTTAATTTTCTGATTATTAGAATATCCTATAGCTGACACTTGAACGTTCTTACAGTCTTTAATCATAACCGGAGGTGTTGTGGATACGAAAATACAGGAGTCCAGCATGATTTCAACAAAATCTCAAGAATTGTTACATCGTTTCAAAAATTGTGTTTGGATATTATTATGTACTATGAAAAAGTATTTTCGAACCCTCCTACTCAATAGCACAGCAAATCACTTCAACGCATGCCACATGTTGCATTTAGAGACCGACCATGAGATGAGGCGTATGAAAGCAAATAAATAGCAACGTAGTAAACTTACCATAATAGAAGTTCGGACGAAGAAGAAAAATAAACACTTGGCGCGAGGTGATAAGAGACTGAGCACAGCGGACGTTCGTGTCAGGCGCGAGGAGATACGAGACTGAGGTGAAAGGCCGTACCAGCCGCGAGAGCTCTGCCTTGCCTAGCCTTGAGAAGGTGGGCGGGCCTTATGTCTCGTTCGGGACCGAATGTGAGCGGCAGTCTCAATAATTTTTTCTTAAATTATATTTTACCTTGTATAGTGTAATTATATTTACCTTTATTACCTATATTTTTCTCCCACTCTAACATGATTAAATTGATACCTACATGAACAATGAACTAACTAGTAGCTTTTTAATTTGTGAAATAATCAAAAGAAATTATGCCGATCTTCCAATAATTCAATATTGAGTAGTTCATTGATTTTTAAGCTAGAAGAGCATTATTTTAAGGACAAAAATCATATTATGATTGTGAATTGACCAGCTCTTGGAATGTTTGACTTGGATGGACAGTTCTACGCCCTCTCTCTTGCTCAACATGTTATCTTATCTGTTACTACTGTACTGTGATAATTTATTATTCATTCTCGAACTTTCGTTTGTCTTCCCGTTAACTACTTTGATTTTTGCTATATTTCGCTAATAAACTAATTAATATTAGTTTCGTGTTTTTCCCAGCGTCGTTTACTCTTACTCTTCTCAACAGGTTATGGTCATTTGCACGGCGCGCGCTAATGCGTAAATTGTTTTTTACGCGGGTGATTATTTTCGAAAGCCGGTTGCCCTTTGTTTACGTTCGATTTCCTTTTTTCGTTCGGCCGCGTGCGTGATAATTTCGCCTCGCCATAAATCAATCGTCAATAATTTACGACTAATTCGACGTTATTACCCGTTCTATTGGGGGGATTCTCGAAGATAAAGGACTCGTCTATGTCTTATCAGACGTGGAGCCCGCTCATCGCGTCAACTTCAGTTCCGCCGACGTTTCTGCTATAAATTTGATTATTCCATTGACCATTTTCTCGTTGTGGACACCATCGTTCGTGAGTTAGAGGATCTCGGATCGAAGTTTGATGAGTCAGATAAAATCTGCCACTTGTTGCTAACCCTTCCTCACGAATATGATACAGTCACAACTGAAATACCTAGTGTTTTGTCAAAGCAAGGTTGTTGGATGAGGAGATAAAGTGTGGTGTTAATTAAAAACTCATTGACAATGATATTGATTTATTTAAACATACATTGATTGTTTACCACATTTTTCTATGTATAAAACTATTGGCACCCAATCGACCTAATATGCTGCCCTAACCAGTCCAAAGGGGTGAAAAATCTTTGCCGAATTAGTGAACCAATAGTGGAAAAAGGCACTAAGTTATTCTACTTCTCGACCCTATTGATTTAAGAAACCAGTTAAAATAATTTTCAACGGTTTATGTCCTTTTTCAGGCTTTGTTGAGGAAGAAGATACTTTTTCGGTTATGGAAACGGACGTCAAGATTGAGTCACAGGGTCTCACAGTCAATCTGAAGGTGAATTACAAGTATGTGGCGTATTCATTAATTTGCTTTACAAAACATTCCTCACTTCCATAAAATTACTCGAGTGATTATTATTATATAAAATTATCTAACAACTTGTCAACTCTTCAACATTGTGTATTGGTTTCAGGAGCGATTCGAGCCTACTACCTTCAGTTGTTCACATTACCTGTAGAGTACGGTCTCGGCAGAACATAGACGTGTTCGTTTCATTCTCATCGAGCAATATAATTATTACGCTGTTATTTACACCAACCAAGATTTTAAAAAAATATAGGTAAACTCTGTACATTGGGCAATAAAAATCCTCAAAAAATTAAACATGCTGTCTTATCCCTTTTCAACCTGCATGCAACTTAGAGTGGCCCCAAAAGTTAACAAGACCTTTCAGTTTCAGTCTACTGCACTCTGCTACTAGGAGTTAATTACTGTATTCATTGTTGTGGGTAAGAAAAAAAAGTGAGACAATGGAAAATATGCATTACACATTTATTTTTGGCAATACATCAGAAAATACCCTTTTTCAGGACATTAATTTTTAAGAAGTTGATAAGTCGATTGAGAGGGGGTGAATATTATTTAGGTAAATATTTCGGCTCTGAATGGGCACCATCAACTGATAACTGGTCGATCAAACAGAATATTTTTTATCATTCTTCTCCACTCTCATCCCCCATTGGTCGTTTTCGTTATTTCTTCATCTCTTCAGCCAGCACAGGTACAGCTTCTTTTATGCACAGGAAGGCTTCTCAAAATCCCAGCTCTGAAAAATGGCAAGTGGACAGCGGATGAATGACAAGGTTTATACTGCAAGAGTTGTATAATTCTTCAAAATTCAAGGAAAGAACTGTAGGTAGGTAAGTATCAGGTACCTAAATAATGTACGACCTAACTGAAAAAAAATGAAGTTGTTCATTTAATATATAAATAAAACACTGTCAAATTGAAAATTTAGATAGGTGAACATGGACAGCTAGAACAAGCTACCAGCTATAAATGGAGCACTCAGCTTCAGCTGATACGCTCGCTATCTTTCTACCTACTGCAAATATAAATTCCCTTTCACAAAAAAATTAAAATAAATAAACAAAAAAATTACCCAACATGCTTTCTAACTCAGCCAGTAGGATTTATTTGCTCCGAGCATTTTTCTGCAGAAGATTTCGAACGAGATCTAAAGGTGTATAATTAGGATGGGGTATCTTAACAAGATCAAAGAAGAGGACAATTAAAAAAAAGAAAAAGATTTTCTTCTGACAACAAAACCTCAAAGAAAATGGCAAAAATGATAAATTAATTGTAATTTATTTTTTAATAAAGTTTTTTGTTCTTCAAAAACGTTGTTTTTTTATTGCTACTGTGTTCTTTGATAAATTTGTTGAACTTAAGATTTTGATATGCTCCAAGAATATTATACAACATGCTAAAAATATTCTCCAACAGTTATGAACATAAAACAATAATGAACAAAAAAAAAAAGTTGAATGAGTACATTCATGCTAAACTTTACTTTCTATGTACCTGTCATTTTTGCACCAATAGTAGCTAGCCTCAACTCCATTGATCACTAAGAAACTAGTATTGATCGCATGCTATTTTCAGAAGGAAAAGATATATGGTTCACATGCCATTGGTGGCGAAACACTGGTTTTCTGGACAATTTTGCTCATCAACTTGCTCAATTTTGATGCTATTCAAATGGGATCTATATTATTATGTCGGTGGGAAATACATAAGAAACGACCAATCGTACATCTCAAAAATTCAGTTGATTTTTATCAGACTAGATATCCTAGAAAAAGTTTATTGAAAATAAATGTAGACACAAAAAGTAAAGGACATTGTTAAGCTGAGTCAAATAACACAAAATTTATTGGAATCTGATGTAAAAACGTCAATATCAATCATTTTTTCCAATCACTTTTTTTTCAACGGTGATTCCTTTTTTTAACTTCATCAGTGAAGAACGTTAGAAATGAAAAAATAGTGTCTCAAAAATAAAATATCTGAATCTTTACGATTAGGTAAGTATTTTAAAAGTCAATTTTTAAATTATTTGAATTCTATCAGATTATTTTTGTATCATTTAATTCTAAGTATGGTTATAGATAAAAAAAAATTTTATCGAGAAAAAATGATAATTAATAGTAAGTAATGAAATTCCGCTGCCAAAGGTTAATTAAAAGCTATCACTAACTAGTGTTTGTCTTTACACCAGTGACGTCATGCCGTGCGGGTTAGTATCGGATCGAGCCCACCTGTCACCTTGGGTCGGTGTATAAATTACAAGGCGGGCTCGATGATCATCAAGGGGCAGCTTCCTCTGACGTCACTGGTATAAACCTTCCTCAAAGCCTCATCAGACTTTCATCGCAACAACATTACTTCTCCGCTTTCCTTTCAATGTGAAGGTTTTGTGTACGCCAAGTTTTTTATTACAGTTTTAATAGAGAGTTTCATCAAGGGTTTTTAAAAATCATTGTTAATAAGAAATGGGAAAACCAGTTGTAGTGCGTGCGATTGCGGAATGCCGTGACACGATCTTTCTTTTCACCGGTAAGTTCACTATTTTAATTATTTATTGCCCGTAGATCCATTCTAAAATGCATAATTATTTAGTATCATGATTACCGTTATTAAATTTGAAGAATGTATTGGCTGTAATATTAATTGTGGAAAACTCTGAATTCTAAACATGCCTCGGCCAGTTTGTCAGCGTACTTGTTCTCTCAACTCTTGTGTTTTAAATATGTGTATTAATTAATTGCTATTTTGTCAGATTTCCTACCGATAAATCCATTAGGAAGCAATGGATCGCTAAGTGCCGGAGAAAATGACGATTGGAATCCCAATACCAGTAGGATTTATTTTTTGCTTCGATCATTTTGCTGCAGAAAATTTCGAACGAGATCTAAAGGTGTATAATTAGGATGAGGTATCTCAACAAGATCAAAGAAGAGGACAATTAAAAAACAAAAACGAAAAAGATTTTCTTCTGACAACAAAACCTCAAAGAAAATGGCAAAAATGATCAATTAATTGTAATTTATTTTTTAATAAAGTTTTTTGTTCTTAAAAAACGTTGTTTTTTAATTGCTACTGCGTTCTTTGATAAATTTGTTGAACTTAAGATTTTGATATGCTCCAAGAATATAATAAAATACAACATTCTAAAAATATTTTCCAACAGTTACGAACATAAAACAATAATGTACAAAAAAAGTTGAATGAATGCATGCTAAACTTTACTTTCCATGTACCTGTCATTTTTGTACCAATATCAGCCTCAACACCATTGATCATTAAGAAACTAGTATTGATCGCATGCTATATTATTCACATGCCATTGGTGGCGAAACACTGGTTTTCTGGACAATTTTGCTCAACAACTTGCTCAATTTTGATGCTATTCAAATGGGATCTATAACCAAATACATGGTTCTGTCGGCATCCGCATCCCGTAGAGGAGGCACCAATGCCAACCTTACGATCGGTGATTATAAGTTTGAAGCTGTGCAGCACTTCGTCTACCTTGGATCCTCAATTACTGCTGATAATAGTGTATCAAGTGAGATAGATAGGCGGATACTAGCGGGCAACAGAGCGTATTTCGCTAACATAAAACTCTTCTCGTCACGCATTCTGTCGAGATCTACGAAAATGCTACTCTACAAGGTATTAGTAAGGCCAGTAGTGTGCTATGGAGCTGAAACCTGGGTTCTCACGAAGACGGATCAAGAAAAGTTAAGAGTTTTTGAGCGTAAGGTCATTCGAAAGATATACGGCGCCAAGTTTGAGGAAGGAGAATGGAAAATCCGGACCAACGCTGAAGTTGCTAGCATCCTGCAGCAAGAAGACATAGTACGGCACATAAAAGCAGGCAGATTGAGGTGGATAGGGCATGTAGAAAGAATGGCCGCAGGAAGAATTCAGAAATCGATTTTGGACGAAAGAATCGACGGGCCCCGAAGGAGAGGTCGTCCACGAAGCAGATGGAGAGACGAAGTTTCGCAGGATATCCGACGGATTGGGGTCCGGAACTGGAGAGAGGTGGCTGCTGATCGGACGCGTTGGAGAGCTGTGGTCAAGGAGGCCAAGGGCCACATCGGCCTGTAGCGCCAGTGGAAAAAAAAAAAAAAAAAATGGGATCTATTTGTCGGTATAAGAAAAACATACATAAGAAGAAAAAATACATAAGAAAAGAAATACATGAGAAACGACCCATCGTACATCTCAAAAATTCAAACAAAGTTTATTGAAAATAAATGTAGACACAAAAAGTAAAGGACATTGTTAGCTGAGTCAAATAACATAAAATTTATTGAAATCTGATGTAAAAACGTCGATATCGATCATTTTTTATGGATTTTGATCTTCATCAAAAATGATCGATATGTGAATTGCGAAACGTGAATTGCGTGAAGTGCGCAAACTAAAGCAGTGTAAGTCTACAGACAATGAAAAATACAGCAAATAATAGTACAGTGGTTTATTATTCCTTTTTTTCAATAGTCATTTTAAGAATATCCATTTGTGATGATACTTATTCCGAACATTTGTGAAACAGATTGGTAGCTATGTGGGAAAACTCCATAACAACTATTGTAATTTTAATCATTGCTATTATTCTTAATTTCGAAATGAAATGCTAATTTTTTCGCCTAACGGTACAGTTGAATAGGGTGTTTGACGACCATTCCAACGCGTATACAACAATTTTTATAGCTCCAAGAACTCTCAAGTAATTCCCTCATGCCAACTTTGTGAAAACCTCCCAAATTTTACACACAAACTGCGATAGCTCGAGAACCAATAAAGCTACCGACCCCGCGATGGTGTTATCCGATTCAGCGTCCCAAAACCTATAGAAATGGATATCAAACACACCTTTTTCTGAGAAACGTTGGGAAATACGAATATTCTCCCCCTCAAAAATACCCTGAAAATTGAGATAGCGATTTGGCGAAAGAATTGAGCCGTTGTCAGGCCACGATTGATTTTTTGTGAAATTTCAAAAATGTAACTATAATAGTTTCCTCCAAAAAGTGATGGCGGCGTACGGCAGACGGACAGGATTTTTTCTACTGGATATTCGGATCCTATATGCCTTGAAACATAAAACGTAAAATGTTGAGGGAGTTAGTAAAATTTGGGAGATTTTCACAAATTTATTGGGCATAAAGGTATAACTCGAGAATCGTTGGCGCTATGAAAACCGTAATCTTGTTGGAATGGTCGCCAAATGGTCTCTTCAACTATAAAGTTAGACGAAAAATGTACCTTTTAATTTAATGTTTGAGCAAGTTATGATAGTTCTCCCAAATCATTACCTATTGAATCGAAGGAATAATAAACCACTCATCGCATTTGCACGGTTTTTGTAAAAGTTATTAGCTTGCAAAGTCAAAAGTTGCTATTTTCGCAAAAATCACTTTTTCCAGCATTTCTCCAAATCTGGGGCTGTAACTCCTGGATGGATTTTGTTTTAATTTGGGACCTACCAGGATAGTATCCCTCTCAAAAATAAGTTTAAAAAGTAATCTCATCGACTTACAGGGGCTGAACACCAGCCCTATCACACAATTTATACTGAACGCTTACTTCTTTCACCAAATATTTAGCTGCATGAATCCCAGAAATTTTATTCCCCAATCATGAATCAGTTTATCACTCCACAAACAAAAAATTGCCACCATCCTCACGTATTTGATGATTAGGTCGATAAAACGACTGTTCTGTTTATACTGCTCCACTTCCTTGAATTGCATGATGGTATCTTCAAGAAGCGGTATCAGATTCACTTCTTTGCCATGTTTTGGGCAACTCTGTTCAATCCAATCGACATAGTCATGCCGCGGCGGTAGAGGGTCATTTCCATCATATGTCATATTTTTCATGCTCCCTGAAAAATATCATCAGCTCAAATCACACAGATTGAAATTAATTAGCAACAAGAAAAATTAAAAACAGCTATAATATACAAACTCTCGCTCTTTTTGGAGTTTCGCCCGAAGTTCAACATCACTCAGGGCACGAAGTGCTAATCCAAGTTTGCTTGCTCTCGTCCCTGCTCCAGGGGTTGGATGTTCTCCTTACAAAGTTCCAACGTATCAGGAGCCACCCTTAACCACTCTGAAACAACACGTTGTTAAACAACGTTCACTACGCACAATCATGCTCGACTGATTTATTTATTACCAAACTTTTGATTCCACACATAATTGCATGATCATATTTATGTGACTCCTACTCCTACTAGTAACTGTGTTGAAGTGTACATAGATAACACAGAACATACCTACATGATCTAGTCAGTAACAGATATAACCAAAATTATAAAATCAAGAAACTAATACGAAGGCCGCAACGTTAGTACACTACAACTGTTTTGAAAAAAAAGAAAGAAAAGTAGAAAAACCTACGAATTAGGTTAATAATGCAGAAGTGCAGTATCTGAGCCTAACAATACAAGCCAAGTATCATAAAATGAACCAATAAAGCTACCGACCCCGCGATGGTGTTATCCGATTCAGCGTCCAAAAATCTATAGAAATGGATATCAAACACACCTTTTTCTGAGAAACGTTGGGAAATACGAATATTCTCCCCCTCAAAAATACCCTGAAAATTAAGATAGCGATTTGGCGAAAGAATTGAGCCGTTGTCAGGCCACGATTGATTTTTTGTGAAATTTCAAAAATGTAACTATAATAGTTTCCTCCAAAAAGTGATGGCGGCGTACGGCAGACGGACAGGATTTTTTCTACTGGATATTCGGATCCTATATGCCTTGAAACGTAAAACGTAAAATGTTGAGGGAGTTAGTAAAATTTGGGAGATTTTCACAAATTTATTGGGCATAAAGGTATAACTCGAGAATCGTTGGCGCTATGAAAACCGTAATCTTGTTGGAATGGTCGCCAAATGGTCTCTTCAACTATAAAGTTAGACGAAAAATGTACCTTTTAATTTAATGTTTGAGCAAGTTATGATAGTTCTCCCAAATCATTACCTATTGAATCGAAGAAATAATAAACCACTCATCGCATTTGCACGGTTTTTGTAAAAGTTATTAGCTTGCAAAGTCAAAAGTTGCTATTTTCGCAAAAATCACTTTTTCCAGCATTTCTCCAAATCTGGGGCTGTAACTCCTGGATGGATTTTGTTTTAATTTGGGACCTACCAGGATAGTATCCCTCTCAAAAATAAGTTTAAAAAGTAATCTCATCGACTTACAGGGGCTGAACACCAGCCCTATCACACAATTTATACTGAACGCTGACTTCTTTCACCAAATATTTAGCTGCATGAATCCCAGAAATTTTATTCCCCAATCATGAATCAGTTTATCACTCCACAAACAAAAAATTGCCACCATCCTCACGTATTTGATGATTAGGTCGATAAAACGACTGTTCTGTTTATACTGCTCCACTTCCTTGAATTGCATGATGGTATCTTCAAGAAGCGGTATCAGATTCACTTCTTTGCCATGTTTTGGGCAACTCTGTTCAATCCAATCGACATAGTCATGCCGCGGCGGTAGAGGGTCATTTCCATCATATGTCATATTTTTCATGCTCCCTGAAAAATATCATCAGCTCAAATCACACAGATTGAAATTAATTAGCAACAAGAAAAATTAAAAACAGCTATAATATACAAACTCTCGCTCTTTTTGGAGTTTCGCCCGAAGTTCAACATCACTCAGGGCACGAAGTGCTAATCCAAGTTTGCTTGCTCTCGTCCCTGCTCCAGGGGTTGGATGTTCTCCTTACAAAGTTCCAACGTATCAGGAGCCACCCTTAACCACTCTGAAACAACACGTTGTTAAACAACGTTCACTACGCACAATCATGCTCGACTGATTTATTTATTACCAAACTTTTGATTCCACACATAATTGCATGATCATATTTATGTGACTCCTACTCCTACTAGTAACTGTGTTGAAGTGTACATAGATAACACAGAACATACCTACATGATCTAGTCAGTAACAGATATAACCAAAATTATAAAATCAAGAAACTAATACGAAGGCCGCAACGTTAGTATACTACAACTGTTTTGAAAAAAAAGAAAGAAAAGTAGGAAAACCTACGAATTAGGTTAATAATGCAGAAGTGCAGTATCTGAGCCTA
This sequence comes from Tupiocoris notatus, assembly GCA_037159825.1. Taxonomy (NCBI): domain Eukaryota; kingdom Metazoa; phylum Arthropoda; class Insecta; order Hemiptera; family Miridae; genus Tupiocoris; species Tupiocoris notatus. Next base: position 974,188 of record JASJUZ010000127.1, on the reverse strand, counting down.
ACAATACAAGCCAAGTATCATAAAATGAGGTCATTGTCATAGCGATGACACCCAAAAATTTATGACCGTCCCTGAAGGGGGAATCAAGTAATTTACACATCGCTACAAACATTAAAGAACTTCAAGCATTCAAATATACTGATTTTTCCAATGATGGTTAAAAATCAATTTTAATACGGGAGCAATCGATGTTTTTAAGGACCTATGTTTGGGACTGCATAATTTCTAAACGAAAACTGTTTTTCCTTAGTTTGAAGACTAAAATTGTTCAAATTTAAGTCTAGTTTACGTGATATAAGTTTGGTATTGATTGAACCAAGCGTAGATACTTTCCAGGCTGTAATTATAAAAAATTGTTTCAAAATCACGTTTTTTTTTTTAACTATTTATGCTTGTAGAAAAAAAAACTACGTTAGTCATAGAATTTTCGTTAACAGGTTTGAATTCAGCATTACTTTTTCAACAAATTACATGGTTTTGAGGGCCAAATCCTGTCATTATAATGCACAAACGTTGGGTGAATTTCTGAAATTTTGTTCGGATCCTCTCATTCAGTGTAATTGCGGATAGGCTCGAGAAAATCATAACTCTATTATCATTTGAGAAATACAGAACAAGTAAATTGGAGCATTTCAGTAATCAAAAATGGTGTACTAAATTATTTGAGTTTTGTAAGGTGGATCAATGGGATCAAAGCATCCGGTATGTAGACCAAGAGTCTCAAATCAGTGGATAGATTATTCCATTAATTTCTAACGTTCAAACTCACTCTCAATCAACATAATAACATTGAAAGTAGTTAGGTAATCATTATAGTTTAGATCTTCAGTGTCCAACAGATTTATGAATTTTGTTTGGTCTGTTGGTAGTAAGTGACAAAACCACAATGAAGAAAGCTTGGGCAAATTTTGTGAAGAGAGCTGTCCATAATTGTATGACACTAAAAAAACGCTGCAAATGATTGTACAGTGGTTTATTATTCCTTCACTTCAATAATAATTTCAGAATACTATCCATTTATGATAGTAATTATTCAGAACATGTGTAAACGTTTCAACCGAAAAACAGATCGGTAACTATCGGGGAATATTCCGTAGCAACTATTGTAATTTTAATCAATTTTATTTTTCTTAATTTCCTAATTAAAAGCTAAATTTTTTGCCTTACCCTACAGCTGGAGGGAGTGTTTGACGACCATTCCAATGAGTATAGAACGATTTTTATAGCCCCAAAAACTCTCGAGTTATACCCTCATGTCAAATTTCTAAAAATCTTCCAAATTCGGCACAAAAGCTGCGATAACTCGAGAACCAATAAAGCTATCGACCCGGCGATGGTCTCATTCGATTCAGTGTCCAAAAATCTATATAATTAGATACCCGATACACATTTTTATGAAAACCCTAGGACAGTACGAATTTTCTCCCCCTCAAAACCCCCTAAAAATACCCTTAAAATTGAGCTAGCAAGTTGGTTCAAGAATTGTGCCGTCGTAGGACCGAGATTGATTTTTGGTGAAAATTTCAAGAATTTCGCTATTATAGTTTGGCCGGAAAACTGCTAACGGCGTACGGCGTACGGCGGACAGACAGAATTTTTTTTATTGGATATTCGGATTCTACATGCCTTGAAACGTAAAACATCAAATTTTGAGGGGGGGTTATAAATTTTTTTCTCTTGGGCGATTACAATGGTTTATTATTGAATAATAAACCAAAAGAAAAAAAAAACCTTTTAAAAAATAATAAAACCAACTTTGAAAATTATCTGCCTATAATACAAACTCTGAAAAGGAAAAAAATAACAAAAATGTCGCAACTTCGCGGCAACTACCTGCATGTTATTTCTTGAAAACTTAACGCTGATTTCAAATCTTTCAACTTAAATTCTATGACTAACGTAGTTTTTTTTCAACAACCATAAATATTCCAAAAACGTGATTTTGAAACAAATTTTTAAGAAATACGGCCTAAGAAGTATTTTTTACTTTTAGTCCAATCAATACCAAACTTTGATTACGTAAACTAGTCTTAAATTTGAACAATTGAGGTTTACAAACTATGAAAAAACAGTTTTCGTTTAGAAGATATGAGGCCTCATACATAGGTCTATAAAAATATCGATTGCTCCCTTATTATGCCACCAAAAATTGAGTTTTTTACCATCGTTGGAGAGCTCTTGCTAAGTACTTCCAAGTGCAATTTTTTCTTGGGCGATTACAATGGTTTATTATTAATAATAAACCAAAACATCAAGGAGCCAATCCAGTTCGCCATAATTAGTGAACATGATAGATATTAGATATAAACATATTAATTTTCTGATTATTACTATAGCTTCAATTTCGATTTACAATCCATCATTACAATGCTGACTCTCGAACGTTCTTACAGTTATAATCATAACTTCATAACCTGTGTTGTGGATACGAAAATACAGGAGTCCAGCATGATTTTAACAAAATTTCAAGAATTGTTACCGACATCGTTTGAAATTGTGTTTGGATATTATTATGAAAAAGTATTTTCGAATCCTCCAACGCAATAGCACAGCAAATCACTTCAACGCATGCCACATGTTGCATTTAGCGACCGAGCATGAGATGAGGCGTATGAAAGCAAATAAATAGCAACATACCTAGTCAACTTACATAATAGAAGTTCGGCGCACAACGTTTATGGGAGAGAAAACAAGTATTTTCCGAATAAAAACAATTAACGACGAGGCAGACAGTAGGCACGACGGCAAACCAAAAACGCTGCAAATGATTGTACAGTGGTTTATTATTCCTTCGCTTCAATATTGATTTAGAAAGACTATCCATTTGTGATAGTAATTATTTCGAACATTTCGGAACAATCCCACCGAAAAACAGATTGTAACTATAGGGGAAAACTCCGTAGCAACTATTGTAATTTTATTCAATTTTATTTTTCTTAATTTCCTAATTGAAAACTATATTTTTTGCCTAACGGTACAGCTGGAGAGAGCGTTTGACGACCATTCCAATGAGTATAGAACGATTTTTATAGCTCCAAGCACTCTCGAGTTATACCCTCATGTCAAATTTCTGAAAATCTCCCAAATTCGGCACAAAAGCTGCAATAACTCGAGAACCAATAAAGCTACCGACCCGGCGATGGTCTCATTCGATTCAGAGTCCAAAAATCTATAGAATTTGATACCACGTACACATTTTTCTGAAAAACGTTGGAAAATATGAATTTTCTCCCCCTCAAAACCCCCCAAAACACCCTTAAAATTGAGCTAGCAAGTTGGTTCAAAAATTGGGCCGTCGTAGGACCGAAATTGATTTTTGGTGAAAATTTCAAGAATTTAGCTATTATGGTTCAAGGTGTATAAATGACAAGGTGGGCTCGATCATTAAGGGGCAGCTTTCTCTGACGTCACTGGTATAAACTTTCCTCATAGCCGCATACGAATTTCATTGCAACAACGTTACTTCTCCGCTTTCCTTTCAATGAGAATGTTTTGTGTACGCCAAGTTTTTTTTATTACAGTTTATTAGTTTTAATAGAGAGTTTCATCAAGGTTTTTTTTAATCAAAAAAACTTATGATAGATTTTTTCTGCCTCTAGCCACCAAATAATTAATAAAAACCGAGAATTAAAAATTTCTAAAAGTCTTAGAATTATTCACGAGGATCTACGATGTCCAATAAATTAAATTCCACCGAAACGCTGGGTCACCGGAAGGAAATAAATCGTTACGTGCGCCTTCATTTGAAATACGGCAGTACCCGCAATACATAGCTGCAGTTGCAGGCGTTGCCTATGCCGATGATTAAGGCGTCGAGCGGACGCCGGATAGGATTTTTTCCGATTGTACGGTATCGCGATTGATACTTCCTCAGGCTCAAATATAAATAGAGCATTTTTACTCGGTATTTTCAAGGAATATTGCGGAATTATTCTTCTCAAGAGTTTCGATATTATTATGGTGACGTTTGAACAGAGTAGATAAATTGCTATTGTGATAGGTTTTTGGTTTATTATTCAATAATAAACCATTGTAATCGCCCAAGAAAAAAAAATTTTCTAACCCCCCTCAAAATTTGATGTTATACGTTTCAAGGCATGTAGAATCCGAATATCCAATAAAAAAAATCTGTCCGTCCGCCGATTACAATGGTTTATTATTAATAATAAACCAAAAGTAAAGGACATTGTTAGCTGAGTCAAATAACATAAAATTTATAGACATCTGATGTAAAAACGTCAATATCAATAATTTTTTCCCACTTTTTTCAACGGTGATTTTTTTTTTAACTTCATCAGTGAAGAACGTTAAAAATGAAAAAATAGTGTTTCAAAAATAAAATATCTGAATAGGTATTTACGATTAAGTAGGTAGGTATTTTAAAAGTCAATTTTTAAATTATTTGAATTCTATCAGATTATTTTTGTTTCTTTTAATTTTAAGTATGGTTATAGATAAAAAATGTTATCGAGAAAAAATGATACCTAATTAATCGTAAGTAGGTACCTAATGAAATTCCGCTGCCAAAGGTTAGTGGAAAGCTATCTTACTAGTGTTAGTCTTTATACCAGTGACGTCATACCATGCGGGTTAGTATCGGATCGAGCCCACCTGTGTTCTAGTCACCTTGATTATGGTTAGGCCGGAAAAGTGTTGACGGCGTACGGCGGACAGACAGAATTTTTTTTATTGGATATTCGGATTCTACATGCCTTGAAACGTAAAACATCAAATTTTGAGGGGGGGTTATAAAATTTTTTTTCTTGGGCGATTACAATGGTTTATTATTGAATAATAAACCAAAATGGCAACGACCATTCGAAATCGAAACGGCACTGAGCGGACGGCGCAGGAAGCTTTACAAGTCCGACGGTTTCAGCGGTAAAAGCTTTTCAGATTTTAAATAGGAAATTAAGAAAAATAAAAATGATAAAGATTACAATATTTGCTACGGAATTTCCCCCGAAAGTTACCAATCTGTTTTTTGGTGGGAACGTTTACAAAATGCATACCTAGTCTTCTTAAATCAATATTGAAGCGAAGGAATAACAAACCACTGTGTACCTACCTAGACAACAATTTGCAGCGTTTTTTAAAATTGGATATTCGGATTCTACATGCCTTAAAACGTAAAACATCAAATTTTGAGGGGTAAGCAATTTTTGTTAACGATTACAATGGTTTATGATCGAATAATAAACCAAAAATATGGAAGACGGACGAAGAATAAACACAAGGCGCGAGCGCGAGGTGATACGAGACTGAGCACTGAGCACCGCGGACGATCGTGCCAGGCGCGAGGAGATAGAGGACTGAGGTGAAAGGCCGTACCAGACTAGACAGTAAACCTACAAATCTATCCGGCCTAGTGCGCATGCGCCAGGACTTAACCGATTTCTCGTCAACTAAATCCGATAGCCTCCGGCCATCGCTCCCTAGAAAGAGGAATAAAGGCGTTCGTTTACTTCTGTGCTATTTTCCAGGCACAGAAGTAAGCAAACCTCAATATAGCTTTCGATATTCCTCAACTGCAGTGTTCATGGGTCGTATAAGTTTATTTTAAAGCGATTTATTTACTACTCGGTGATTAGATGTAACTGACTGGAGGGTAACAGTTTTTGAGCAGGTGTAGCCGCGAACCCAGGATAACATTTTTAGAATAAAGGAGTGCCGAGATACAAAAATGCAGCACCTTTCAAAGTAAGTAATGACATTGTAATAACACTCCCCTTAATGTTAGCTCGGCAATTATTTCGGTGCCTTATGCCACTCAGCCGCGCTCTAACTTCAGAATAATATATTATTTAATATAATACGTTCCGAAGTGAAAACCACATTAGGGTAGCTCCTGTCTGTCGGATCCGCACTCCTTTTCAAACTCTTGAGGCAATCGTGGGTAATGATGTGGATTACGAATTATTAAGGAATAGAAAAAATTGCACCATACATACTTATTATGTCTAATAATCTTACTACTACTTTTCCTGCGGAGTAGGGAATTCAAATTTATCTTAACCCTCTTGAAATTTACATTTAACTTCCATTTTGTTTTTCAGGAAGGATAACATTGGCACATTGAGTTGAAGCTGGCTCTTTACATTCATCAATATTTATGCTGTATACCCTGGCGCTGACGAGTCCATTGAACGTCGGAACAATTTTACGGCGGCTCTCAAGTTTCTATTGTAAATTAATAGTAATAAATGCATATTAAAATTTCTCAGGAATTTGGAGAGTCTGTTACTTTGAAATATACTATTTTTGGAGAACGCACCACGATGAGTACTTGAACCCCGATACGTCTACACCTTTATCGAAGGAAGACTTATGCTAAAGGGGCCTTTACACTTGCAATTTTTTTCGGCAATAATTGCGTGTGAAAGAAATTGCTCAAGTTTTGTGTTGCTAGTGTAAACGTGTATGCAACACCAGTGCAATTATTTTCGCCTACAAAAAAGTTGTATGCAATAATTGCAGGGTGTTGCGCAACATTTTAGCTCCCAACGAGTGTTGCATCGTATTGCAATTCAAGTCCGAGGGGGTTGGAAAATAATTGCACCTTGCACGCTCCCGGGCGTGTTGCGGGCTAGCATCTCCTGGCGTTTCCGCCCACGACGGGCGATTTCTGTGAATCACACAGTCATGTTGACGAACTGGTGTTGATTTGATTTGATTTGATTTGATAAGGTTTTATTTACAAAAACTTGCAAATTTTGGACACCAGGTGCCCATTCTTACAATTAACAAGTTGCTTCTAGAAAATTATAAGCTCACTGCATGGTTGCTGTTAGGATATATCAATTAAAGTAATTAAAATTAGAGTCAAGCAAAAAAATAATATAGGTAATAGAAATACATGTGTGTGTGTACTCAAAAGGAAATAAATATTACAATTCAGAGATCAAGGAAATGACGCTTGAGGCTCGCCTTAACGACTGAAAGGTCCTCACTGATTTCAAATTGTTCGGCAATGCATTATATAGGCGAATACTGCGAGAAAGAAATGAATTTTGAAATATTGTAGTGCGACATAACGGGAGAATGAAAGTCGATGTGCTGTTCCTAGTGTCACGGTTATGCGTTTCGGCGAAGCTATTATACTTACAAAATAGGTAATGAGGCTTGTTGGACTTTAATGTTCGAAACATTGTACAAATTATAAGATACTCTTCTAGTTTTGCTACTTCCATGATGCCCAATTGATTATATTTATCATATATTCGGTCATCAAACCTCAAATTCAAAATAAACCGTATGGCTTCGTTCAGAGCCCTGTACGAAGCCTTGTGGAGTTGCTCAACTTTATCGTACAACACGACGCAATTATTGCGTCACCTCTTGTTGATGCAACACGAGAACGCAATTATTGCCATTAATTGTCGAACAACTTTTCTAGTGCAATTTTTTAGGAGTTGCGCAATTATTGACGAAAAAAATTGCAAGTGTAAAGGGGCCTTCAGAAGAAGTTTCGAAATTTGCGAACAAATATTGTCGACAAAAATTGCTAGTGTAAACGGGCCTATTGTTGCTCAACTTTATCGTACAACACGACGCAATTATTGCGTCACCTCTTGTTGATGCAACACGAGAACGCAATTATTGCCATTAATTGTCGAACAACTTTTCTAGTGCAATTTTTTAGGAGTTGCGCAATTATTGTCGAAAAAAATTGCAAGTGTAAAGGGGCCTTAAGGATTGAGCGTTTTTTAAAAGGAAATCAATGAGTATGTAAGAGGGAATTTTGTGTTAATAGAAACCAGACTCAATTTCAACCATTTGTAGCGTCAATTTTTCAACATGATAATATTTTATGACGGCTAAAAAAAAAAAAAATTACGAAAACTGCAGAAATTCGCCTTGGTTTTGTTTTATTTGTCAGGTCGTCGCATTATTATTATAAGAGGATTGAGGGGAGAAGAAGACTGGCAGGATGGAACAAGGAACACGAGATTAAGGTAGCATAGTACAAAAGTACACTGCGAGTTAAAGGACAGTGTTGCCACGAACGTGGGATGAGGAAAATCAGCAAATTAATGGTTCAACAGTGGTTTGCCATCATAAATTATTTTAAATCACTCAATATCGCTTGATGTTCAGACGAAATCCATCAACGAGGGTGTTTTCCAAGATTACAACTAGTCTGGAACGATTTCACGTCCCTTGAAACGGTTGATAGTTCAATCACTACTTTCCACATTTACACTGACAACTAACTGAATCGAGGTTATCCGAAAGAAAAACTGCTACTACTTTGTAAGCAATTCGTCGTGTGGAGACTTTATTTAATTACCTACATGAAATGGAACCATTTTCTGTCACATATCAAACAATGAAATAATTATGGTTACAAGACTCCCAGACAGTGCCAATTCCATCAAATATTTACAACAACAACAACTATTTGAATATGCCAAACTGAAATACCGTTCTAGGGAGCGTTGGCCAGAGGCTAACGGATTTGAATGACGAGCAATCGGCCAAGTCCTAGCGCATGCGCACTAGGCCGGATAGATTTGTAGGTTTACTGTCTAGTCCGTACCAGCCGCGAGAGCTTTCTGTAGGCCGGACGGCCTTGAGAAGGTAGGCGGGCCTTATGTCTTGTTCGGGACCGAATGTGAGCGGTAGTCTCAATAATTTTTTCTTAAGTTATAGTAGTTAATAGTAGTTAACTAATTTTTAAGCTAGAAGAGCATTATTTTAAAGAAAAAAATCATATTATGTGAATTGACCAGCTATTGGAATGTTTGAGTTGATGAATGAGGACGACAGTAGCAGTATCGATGGACAGTTCTGCGCCCTCTCTCTTGCTCAACATGTTATCTCTTATACTGTACTGTGATAATACATAATGCTCGCAACTTACCATGTTATAATAAAAATTACCTATTGAGTACCTATATCTTTTATTATTTGCTTATTGGGGTTCGTTGATCCATGCTCTGAGTGTAAAAGGTAAGGAGCTAAGTAGGTACCACAATTTTAGATTTTATTACATTATTTTGGTTCACGTAAGTACATAAATAAAATGTTTTTAATTGTAAATTAATTGGTTGTACCGATATATCGATAATTTTTCTCCGATATATCAGTCCTACCGATAGTGGCCCACCGATATATCGGCGATAATGATTATCGATAGTTTTCCTCCGATATTGCATCCCTAGTGCACACTTGATTCTCGTAATACTACAGACATCGAAGCTTCAACATCGATGTTCGATGTTTCTAACACCGAAAGTCGACAACATCGATGGTACCGATATATCGACCAAAAAAACATCGATGTTTCATACACAACAACAATAAATCGATAAAAAATAATACCGATATTTTCGTTTGATACTGAATTACAGGCTTTGCCGTTTAATTTCAGGTATCAACTCAAAAGGTGAAACTGAAACCAGTGTTATCAAACAAATTAACAAAACACTAATAACATTAATAACAAATTCCCCCAATTTCTTTACGGATTGTTTTAATAACCCCTCGAATGTTCTATACACAAAAAAAAACAGAGCCTCTATTAAAGAAAAAAAAATCGGGATTACTACGTTCATGTAAAAAAAAATCGAAGCATAGACAAGAAAAAAAATCGGGATTATTACGTTTGTCGGGAGACTGCCCGAACTGCTTCCATCCGACATAACTACGACGAACAAACAGGTCGATTTTGAAAAAGAACGCCCGTTTCTTTAACGTTTCTTTAATGTAAATTGAGTGAACGTGAATGGCAGACGATAATAATTGAAAAACTCCAACACAACGTTCCAAACTTGCAACGTGCAATCACATGCCAGCCATTTTTCTCCACACTGTCCAATGTCCGCCTGCTTTCGTTTTTCTAACCTCGTTGTTCTTCCTTTTCCTGCTCTTTTTCCTTGGGCCGGCGGTAGTTAGGGCTGTGGAAGACAGTTATTCTCCGACACGGCCATCACTGACGGGTCGCCCGTCCCGGGTGACTCCTCTGAAAAAGAAATTTTACCAAACAGCCATTGTGCAATACTCGGCCTTTCTGACCCAAAATAGTAGCGTGTGACATGAGGGCCAACGCGTATGTAACCAACCAAATTCCTTTTTTTTTCTCTTTTTTTTTTTAATGTAAGAGTGCTTCTTAACCCAGAACGAAATTTGCATATCATACATTTTGCAACATTTCAGCTTTCTTATTCAAAGTATTTTAAACTTACAGTTCTTCGGCTTGAGAACAGTTCTTTTTTTTTTCATTCAGGATTTTTACATTCTGGATTTTCAGACTTGAGATCAATTTAGTCTTCTGCATGAGACCAATACAATATCATAGTCACTTTACTGCTTCTACATGAGCGTTTCTGCTTATCCTCGTTTGTTCAATCTCCAATCAATTTTTTTTTTTTTTTTTTTTTTTTTTTTTTTTTTTTTTAGGTCTTCTGCTTGAGACTAACAATTTTATGTCTTCTGCCTGAAACCAACAATTTCATGTCTTCTGCCTGAGACCAACAATTTCATGTCTTCTGCCTGAGACCAACAATTTCATGTCTTCTGCCTGAGACCAACAATTTCATGTCTTCCACATGAAATTATCAATTCTTTCTTTTGATTTAACTTTCATCATCTTTGTTTTATATTATTACATGTTCATATTTGTGAAGCCGTCTACTGCGTCTTCACAAAAACCCTTGCACCCAACGGGTCAAGTAGAATAGTTTACTCAACGGCATGAATTTATGGTTAATATTCAAAATTAATTGGAAAAGTTGAATAACCTAATCCTTAACTAAGCGACTATCGCATCAACCAGAACACATTGATCATTTTCCAAAAGCACCTTTTCTTCAGCAATGTCAGAATCAGTTGAGTCGTCAGTCTCTATTGGGACATCTGGAACTGGCACTTTTTTAACGGTCGTGTGCATATTTGTAAGTACGATTTGAGTTAATAGGTTTTAGCAAATAACCATCCCCTTCCAGCACTTGTACCACCTTGAAAGGTCCTCTAAATTTAGTAGAGAGCTTAGTCTGGTTTCGTTCATCGTTCTCAACTAGTACAAAATTGTTGACAGAAAATTTGTGAATTTTTGCTTTGGTGCTGTCAAATCGTTTTTAACTGGCTTCAAAAAAAGGAGGAGGTTACTATAGTTGACTTGCGGGTTTTTTTTTTTTTTTGTATTTGTGTTGTCCGCTGCTGGCGTTCAGCTTCTGTACGTCCGATCGGGTTACCTTTTTTTTGTTTGAAAGTGTTACTATGCAGGTAGGTCCCATAATTTTTTTTTCAATTGAGTCCATCCAGTAGTTACGTCCCCAGACACGGAGAGACGCCGGAAAATGTGATTTTGGCGAATTTCTGAAATTTGGTTCGGATTCTCTCATTCAGTGTGTCAGTAAACGAAAGGGAAAAATCGTCTACCAATGCAAGGAGTTGGCTTTTTCCGGGACCCACTAAATCAGTTTTAACATTATCAAAAACACCAAAAGAATTTACATTATTTGGAATTATTTGGCATTTTTCAGCTTTTCTATGTATAGTTGGTTTCAAAAAATTGCATTAATTTGTGGTTAGCTTAACATTAACATTTTCAGACAAAATTTCTTGCCCAATTATTATAGCATTGCTCAAAAATTGTTCAGGTAAAACGTGGAATAATACTGTAAGGTCAATGCCATCTATAAACACTTTGGACAAAATCTGAAAATTACACTGGACTGGCGTATTTCCTATACCGGTCATTATGACAACATTTTTGAAATTTTCACCCTCCAATTGATGAGAAATTGTGTCTCTCATCATGGAGCATTCTCAGCCTGAATCGAACATGAAAGTAAATTACTCACCCTTATGGATCAATCTTCCAGTTGGGTTGACATGGCAAAATTCAACACGACGCTCAGTCATCACTTGTTCAGCAGCTTTCTCATTTGAAGTTTTGCAATTTACCGAAAGGTGGCCCAAGATTCCACATTTGAAGCATACAGGGGGTTTCTTCTGGAGAGTAGACGATGATGGCAATGGTAGGTCGGAGCGGTCCCCAAATTGCGGCTTCATTTTTCCAGGACGGTAAAAACATTCTTCAGATTTGTGGTTGGTTCGATAACAATGCGCACACCGAGAGTTGACCGAAGCTGTGGCGAATCTTTGCCTTTTAGAATCGAAGAACGAAGAACTGGACGTGTTGAGACGTTTGTGAAACGAGATAGCTCGCAATTCACGAAGAAGGGCATCGCGTGAGGTGATTTCAGATGTAAATGCCAACCGTTGAACACGCGAATCAAATTGAGCCAGATGAGCCAAAACGGTCGAAACGGCAATATTTTCCACACTCAAGTTGTACCAACTCGATGTCAAGTTTGTGAGCAAACGTCCAGCATAAGCGGCAAAACACTCGCCGTCATGGGGTCGGCCGTTGTTCAAGTTAACGAGCACAGCAGCTGGAGATTCCAAACAGTCAAACCGAGCAAGAAAAAGTTCGCGAAAATGAGGCCAAGTTATTCCACTAAATGAGACCTGCGATAACCATTGGGACGCCCTTCCTTTCAGTGAGCGACTTAGTGCAATGATCAATGCACTTCCCTCGAGTGGATTTTCTGACATACACAGGTCAACAGTCATGGTCCAAGACCTCGGGTTGTTATTCTCACTTTTGTCAGGATTAAATTCTGGTAAAAAAATTTGAGTACGCTCACTTGAGGAGTTTGAAGGAAGCATTGCTTTCACAATTTCCATCATACTGCGATTTTGTGAATCAAGAAGTTCGCGAACAATGTTCACGTCAGGTAGAACACAAGGCGTCTCATTTTCGGAAACTTGAAGGTTGGATCCCACTTCTGATGTCGGGAGACTGCCCGAACTGCTTCCATCCGACATAACTACGACGAACAAACAGGTCGATTTTGAAAAAGAACGCCCGTTTCTTTAACGTTTCTTTAATGTAAATTGAGTGAACGTGAATGGCAGACGATAATAATTGAAAAACTCCAACACAACGTTCCAAACTTGCAACGTGCAATCACATGCCAGCCATTTTTCTCCACACTGTCCAATGTCCGCCTGCTTTCGTTTTTCTAACCTCGCTGTTCTTCCTTTTCCTGCTCTTTTTCCTTGGGCCGGCGGTAGTTAGGGCTGTGGAAGACAGTTATTCTCCGACACGTTTATGTAAAAAAAATCGAAGCATAGAATCGATACCAAAAAAACGTCGAAGCCTTGACATCGATGGTAAACATCGATACTTTCAGTCCGATACATCGATGTTTTTCTAACATCGAAGAAAAACATCGATGTCGATGTCCCAAAATTAATAAAATTATTAGTAAACGTTTGGTTAGTCAACAAGAAATAAGTAGGTACTTAAGTAGGTAATACAATACAAGTCTAAAGAGACACCGAGTGGGTGTCGCGGGTCATTATTTGGATTCTCCATCGTCAGCAGATTTGCTGTAATTTACGACGTCGTTTCTCTTATAGTGGGTACCCCTAATACCACCATTGTTGACAGTTTTTGCTTGCTGTGAAGATAGCATGCGCACGTTGCCATGAGCACATCGAAAATCTACTACCGACTCAAGAACAAAGAACTGCAAATGATTGTACAGTGGTTTATTATTCCTTCACTTCAATAATAATTTCAGAATACTATCCATTTATGATAGTAATTATTCAGAACATGTGTAAACGTTTAACCGAAAAACAGATCGGTAACTATCGGGGAACATTCCGTAGCAACTATTGTAATTTTAATCATTTTTATTTTTCTTAATTTCCTAATTAAAAGCTAAACTTATTGCCTAACGATACAGCTGGAGAGAGAGTTTGACGACCATTCCAATGAGTATAGAACGATTTCCATAGCTCCAAGAACTCTCGAGTTATACCCTCATGTCAAATTTCTGAAAATCTCCCAAATTCGACACAGCTGCGATACTTCGAAAACCAATAAAGCTATCGACCCCGCGATGGTCTCATTCGATTCAGCGTCCAAAAATCTATTGAAATTTATACCAAACTATACACATTTTCGGAAAATATGAATTTTCTCCACCTCAAAACCCCTTAAAATTGAGCTAGCAAGTTGGTTCAAGAATTGGGCCGTCGTGCGTCGTAGGACCGAGATTTGATTTTTGGTGAAAATGTCAAATGAAAAGCTCAAGGTTAGTATTTTAGGTTAGTATATTTAGCTATTATAGTTTGGCCGAAAAACTGCTAACGGCGGACGGACAGATTTTTTTAATTGGATATTCGGATTCTGCATGCCTTGAAACGTAAAACATCATATTTTGAGGGGGGTTAGAAATATTTTTTTCTTGGGCGGTTACAATGGTTCATTCTTCCCTTTCTTGAAATCGCATTTCTTATTTCCGGGGGTTGTGGGGTGGAGAAAAACCAGGCGACTCATTCTCCAATTCTTTATTAGCTGGCCGAGCACTTTCGCCCATTCGGGCATACTCAGGGCGACGTGTAGCCATAGGGTCCACAGTGGACCGTATGGCTCCACGTCGCCCTGATTTCTCTCCCCCTCACAATGCTTTATTATTGAATAATAAACCAAAAAGGCACTCTTCGGTACACGGGACGGCGTCGATGTTTATTGCGTTGCATTATTCATATTACAGCTTCAGAAGTTTCAAATACAGTCCACTTTCTTTTTCTATCGCATTTTTTTCAACTGGAACCAGCGGTCATAGACCATTTTGGTCGAACATTTTGTTTCTTCGGGCCCGATTCGGTACAAAAATTTGACTTGGTTATTTTTGGTTCGGTTTCGGTCGGTCGGGAACAGTGCGACGACTCAAGTGCATCGGCTCTAGTTATTAGCGGTCGGATTCGTAATAATTTTTAATAACAATAAATTAAATGTTAATAAATTATTATAATAAATTAATAAATTTTTCTGACGCCTACAACTCAAGAAATCTACAGAAAACCTTCCAAAAACACACATTTTTGCGTCCCTTTCGCTCAAACGGTGATATAAAAATTAAAAAAAATTGGTAGGGGCTATAGCCACACCTATAACGGTCATTTTAAGCTTTAAAACACGAAAATCGCTGTCCTCATTAGAGTGGTTTCGTAACAATAGGTTTAATGTCTCCGCACAGATATTCAAACAATAGGGGAGGATCAACCTTTGCCGGTGCTAGGAAACCGACGGTTAAGGGTGGCATAGTACCCCCGAAAGTGACATGGAGCTCAGAATGACGTTTTAGAACATCGTGGCCAATTATTACATTAGCACAAAGATCAGGTTGGTAAGACGTTTAATCGGACGTTAGCGTGGTGATGCCCGAGAAGTTGTAGATTAGCCAGACAATAATGCGAGATGATGGTACTTAGTGATGTTGATGCCATCAAATTCATTGGCAGCAGTTTGAATTTAGATGCTTCAGCAAAACGTTTAGATATGAATGTCTTGTTGGTTTTTATGGGATAAACATCAAAATAAATGAACAGAAATGAAAAGTTATTATTTGAACAGAATCATAAACGGAGACGCACATGAAGCGGTAGCGGCTACAACAGAAAGCACGAGCGCGCAGAACAACAAGAGATAAGCTCAGAAGGAGATAAAGAAGTTAGGCAGGGCATGCCGGACACATTTTAAATTCTCTTTTCGACATCCCCTCTAATTTAAAATTTCAGTCCTTGTCCCTTCGCACAAAACTCGAACTTGACTGCGTCGACTGGTTTGGTGAGCGAGTCGGCAACCATCTGCTCTGAAGAAACATGTTGCAGGACTAGCTGCTTCGACGCCAGCTTCTCTTTGATAAAATGGTGGCGCACATCTATGTGCTTGGTTCTCGGCTGATAGGTAGCTCTGGCGGCCAGCTTCTCAGCTCCCTGATTGTCCACAAGGAGTAAAGTTGGCTCTGATGAACGACGAAGGTCTTTGTTTAGGCCTCTGAGCCACAAAGCCTCTTGTGTAGCAGCTGACATCGCCATATATTCTGCCTCGGTTGTGGACAGAGCGACTGTAGGCTGACGTTTGCTGCACCAGGAAATAGCACTTCCGTTTCGGAGAAACACGTAGCCGGTTACAGATCTTCTTTTTTCAATATCGCTGGCCCAGGCCGCATCACAGTACCCGATGAAATCCGATTTTTCTGAATTTTTGCCGCCGAACCCAAGTTTCGCCCTCGCTGACCCTTTCAGATACCTGAAGATGCGCTTGACAGCCATCCAATGCGCTGGTCCAGGGTTTGAATAAAAGCGACTGACTGTGTTTACGGCAAAACAAATATCAGGCCGAGAGATCTGAGCTGCGTAGAGAAGACTTCCAACTGCCTCTTGGTAAGGGATCTTCTCCATTTGGTCGACTTCTGGCGGAGTCTTGGGACCCATGTCTTTGGTGAGTCGCTCTCCGACGACCGAAGGTGTACCAACTGGATGAGCATCGCGCATGCCGAATTTCCCAAGAATCCCCTCTATATATCGCTGTTGATCGATCCAAATTTTCTTCTGATGACGATCGCGCGTAATTTGCATCCCGAGGACGAATCTTGCTTGACCAAGGTCCTTGATGCTGAATTTATTCTTGAGTGACGACTTCAGTTTATTCTTTTCAGCGACATTATTCGAGAATAATAATAAGTCATCGTCGTAAACTGCAAGAATTAGCATGGAGTTGTCTGTAAAACGATAATAAATGCAAGGATCTACCTGCGATTGTTGCAGACCAAACTGCTTCAGACACTGATCCAATTTCTCATTCCAGACGCGGCTAGCCTGTTTCAAGCCGTAAAGAGATTTTCGAAGGCGGCAGACTTTATTCGACTTCTGAAAATTTTCAGGCTGGACCATATAGATTTCTTCGGTTAGGTCACCCAGAAGAAAAGCTGAGTCTGCGTCCATCTGATCGATTTCCAAATCGTTTTCAGCAGCTAAACTGAACAAATATTGCAACGAAGTGTAGCGCACTACTGGTGAAAAAGTCTCGGTATAATCTACACCTTTCCGTTGAGCGCATCCTTTGATCACAAGTCGGGCCTTATGCTTCACAATTTTTCCAGTGGCATCTCTCTTGGTCCTGAATAGCCATTTACAGTTAATCGGCTTCCGATTTGAAGGGAGGTCGACTAATTCCCACGTTCCATTTTTCAGAAGGGCGGAGTATTCATTCTCCATGGCTTGAATCCACTGCGCTTTATTTCCGCAACTGAGAGCTTCCTTGACGGACAATGGATCCTCAACGTCACTGCGAATGGTGAGATATTTATGTCACATAATCTTGAAGATACGTAGGCTACTGCTTCACTCTGGAAGGTCTTCGAGTATCTGGTTTGGGCTCTTCTTCATCGGAGAAACCTGCGAAGTCCGAGTCATTATCCGATTAGCGCTCAGTGTATCTAACAATAAAGAGTATATAAAAAAAAAAAAAATTATCCGATTCGTCTGAATTTTGTATGACTTCTTCACATAAATCTGGAACCTGGGGAAGAACTTTGTTTTCAGAAGTCTCGGTCTCGGTCGGGAAACTGAAGAGGTTAATTTCGCTATTGAGCTCGCTTTTACTCAATAAAATACAGCCTTTTTCTGATTCAGAGAATACAGTATCTCGGTTGATGATCACTTTTCCAGACGCATGATCAAATAAACGATATGCTTTACTATCCAAACTGTATCCAACCATAATGCCTGGAATTGCTTTCGGATCGAGCTTTTGCCTCTTGACTTTCGGCACGTGAGCATAGGCCTTACAGCCAAATATCCGAAGGTGTGCAAGATCGGTTTCTTCAACGTCCAAACTTCGATCGGTGTTTTCTCATCGAGACATTTGGTTGAGGATCGATTTAGCAAATATGCGGCGGTATTTGTCGCTTCAGCCCAAAAGCGGTTGGGTAGCCCTGAGTCGAGTAGAAGACATCGAGTTTTTTCTATCAGAACTCGATTGAGACGTTCGGCTTGGCCATTTTGCTCTGCGGAATGTGGCGCTGACGTCTGATGTTGAATTCCGTGATCCTGAAAAAATGTCAACATTTCGTTCCCACAATATTCCCCACCGTTATCTGATGTGAGCACTTTTAGATTTTTTTCGGTAAAATTTTCGGCATAGCTTTTGAAAATTTTAAATGTTTCAAACACCTGATCATTTGAACAGAGAAAATAAACAAATATCATGTGACTATAATCATCCAAAAATGTCAAAATGTATTTCGATACATTGAGCGACGCATCGGAGATAGGTCCACATAAATCGGAGTGGACGAGCTGCAACGGTTCCGTGGCACGAGAGTCGCTATCAGGAAATGGAAGACGGTGGCATTTTCCTCCTACACAAACTTCACACACAAAGTCAGATGGAGTGTTGATCGAATAATCAATCCCTGATACCATTCCATTTTTCAATTTTTGGAGGCTCGGCAAATTAATGTGCCCCAAACGTTTGTGCCATAGCGTTTCACAGTGCTTTGAAGAGACATGGTAAGCTAAATCCGTGACGGCAATAGAATCTGGACATTTAGAGGTGGGAGAATTCAAAATAAACAAATCATTGACAAGTGTAGTGGTTGCCAAAATTTTTCCTCTCGGGTCACGAATAATAGCCCCTTTAAAATTGGAAGAAACTGAATTTCCTTTTTTCACAGTCTGACTCGCGGAGAACAAATTGACTTTGAGTTCTGGAATAAATAAAACTTCGTTGACTTTCGAGACAGAATTTTTAGACGTAGGTAAAATAGCGGTACCTTCATGTCTGGCGACCATTCTAGCGTCGTTGGCGGCGGTGACAGAAATCGCGTCGATTTCACTCAAATTTTCGAAGTTATTTGCATCGAAGGTCATATGTCGACTGCAAGCTGAATCCAAATACCAAACAGTGCACTGATTTTCCAGCTTTTGAACGGACAATGCAGAAAAAAGAGCCGAATCGTTTTTCGGAACGTCGGAACGATTTTCCCCTCTTTTTGTCGATTTTTGGGAACTGTTGGATTTTTCAGTCGTCGCGCGATCCCGCGCATAATGACCGTAGTAATTGCACCGATAACAACGAGGACCTTTATTTCGATACACGTCTTTATTTTTCTGAGTTCCCGGAAAATTACGAGTGGGTTTTGAATTTTGACGACCACCGTACATCGCAAAATTAGTATTGTCCTGATTGTTATTGACGCTAACGTCCTGTAACAATTTCGTTTTGATCGAATCTGCGGTTACTGCGATTCCGGAGCTCTCGATGCCCATGATCATCGCCTTAAATCGCTCGGGTAAACCGGCTAACAATATCGTCCCAATCCACTCATCAGAAACGTTTAGTCCATGGGAACTTAATTTATGAGCAGTAGAGATCACCTTATTCACGTAATCTTCAACGGACGAACAGTGCTCAAGCTGGGTCGTAATTAGCGTGCGAAGTAATCCCACTTTTCTTGTCAAACCGTTATCTTCAAACGCCGAAGCTAGCGCACCCCACGCTTCCTTGGCCGTTTTCGCCGAATTGATGTGGACATAATTAACGGGATCCACGAATAAAACAATTTTCGATTTCTTCTTTTCCTTCTCGTCGCGTCTCTTGATGTCCGGGGGTTGTGAGGTGGAGAAAAACCAGGCGACTCATTCTCCAATTCTTTATTAGCTGGCCGAGCACTTTCGCCCATTCGGGCATCCTCAGGGCGACGTGGAGCCATAGGGTCCACAGCCCTATGGCTCCCTATGGCTCCACGTCGCCCTGAGGATGCCCGAATGGGCGAAAGTGCTCGGCCAGCTAATAAAGAATTGGAGAATGAGTCGCCTGGTTTTTCTCCACCTCACAACCCCCGGAATTTTCGATTTGGCCTTCAAGTCTTTTTTCGCGTCTTTTTCATCTCCCGTAACACAGTCCCATAAACCGACGTCTGTGAGGTACGCTTCAGCAGCGATTTTCCAAGTATAGTAATTTTCGCGTCCTTTTAGTTTGTCAATCGCAGGCAATGACGAAGCCATTTTGACACGGAAGGAATTCGCGAACCGATCGGCACACTTTCACTTTCGATTTTCGATCGCGCGCGTTATCACTCAAATTAATCACAGTTAGGTATGGGTTATACGATCGTCTGGGCCCATAACCTGTTGGTTTTTATGGGATAAACATCAAAATAAATGAACGGAAATGAAAAGTTATTATTTGTACAGAATCATAAACGGAGACGCACATGAAGCGGTAGCGGCTACATCAGAAAGCAAGAGCGCGCAGAACAACAAGAGATAAGCTCAGAAGGAGATAAAGAAGTTAGGCAGGGCATGACGGACACATTTTAAATTCTCTTTTCGACATGTCTCTGAGCTGCCTGTGTTTTAATGCCATTGACCATTACCTGAACAGTGGTCTTGTCAAGAGAAGAATATGAAGCTGCAACGATAGTCGCAAGGCCTTTTCTTAGGGGGTTCGATGGCGATTGACGGTTTTTTGAGAGGCAGACTGTCGAATAATGGCCTACTTTGTTGCAATGCTTGCACGTGGCATTGAGTGCTGGAATGACGTTCTTGTCCACAAAAATAGCATTTCTGTTGACTGAAATTCCTCGAACTTGCTGCCAGAGTTGAAGGTTCCTGTGAACCGTTAGTAGGAGTATTTATCAAGCGCATTAGGACTGCCGTCATATAGGTCCAAGAGCTACTTATGCCATTATACAATCAAAATTTTGGATTACAAATGGTGCAACGGTTACTTGCAAACTGTCGTCACTGTTACACAATTAAACCAAAACCATTTCAACCAGAAATGGGTCAATTACTTATTGATCGTGTGCCACTAGTCCACCCATTCAACCAGACAGAATTGATTTTGCTGGCCATTTAGG
Organism: Tupiocoris notatus; assembly: GCA_037159825.1. NCBI lineage: Eukaryota > Metazoa > Arthropoda > Insecta > Hemiptera > Miridae > Tupiocoris > Tupiocoris notatus. The sequence goes on along the minus strand of JASJUZ010000127.1, from coordinate 953,450 downwards.
ATCATGTTTGGTCGTCGAGGATTTAAACCCCAAGACGCTTACCTGTGTGTATTTGTTTGTCTCTCAACCAAAGCCGTTCATCTGGATGTGTCATTAGGCCTTAGAACAGACGATTTCCTTCAATGTTACGACACGGAGAGGTCATACTGCTGTCGTTTGGACAGACAATGTGCGGAGTTTCGTAGGAGCTAGGAACCATCTCCGCAAGCTGAGGATCGCCTTTGATAATGAAATGAAATGAAATATCGTTTATTGTACAACCGTAAGGTATTACAAGGGCCGCCTTTGATAATTCTGATCATCAAAACTCTGTAATCAGTCATTCTGCAAGGAAGGGAACAGTCTGGAAATGCATACCTCCTCGGGCTGCGCATTTTGCGGGTATCTCAGAGTCGGCGGCAAAAAGGCTACTCAAAGTTATCCTCAAAGAACAAATCCCAACTTTTGTCACCTTCACTACCTTGATGACGAAAATCGAGGCAATCCTGAACTCTAGACCTCTTGCAGCCTTTTTGTCATCCCCTGCCGACCTCGATATTTTGACTCCTGGTCACTTCCTTATTCACAGGCCGTCGACAGCTGTACCCTCAGAACCAAACAGTTCGCCTCATTCTTTCCTACCAAAATGGAAACTTGTTCAACATTTGACAAAAACGTTTTGCTTTCTGTCGGTTGAGGGGGAGAAAAACGAGGCGACCTCTTCTCCATTTTTTATTCAGCCGAGTACTTTCGCCCGTTCGGGCTTCTTCAGGGCATTCTATCACAGATTTTTAAGCAACTGTTACGCCTCGTTTTTCCCCCTCAACCTACAGAAAGAAGTAATGCGACCACCTGGAGAAGAAAAAAAAACCTTTTGGCTCAGGTGACAAAAGGAATACTCTTGACAGGTTTGCAGGAAAAACAAAAATGGAACTCGAATGGCAACTTACCTCAGGAGGGCGACATAGTTATTGTGATGGAGGATAATCTACTTCCTTTAAAGTGGTCAATTGCTCGCATAGCTAAACTTCATTTAGGACCAGACGGTATTTGCCGGGTAGCTGATGTTACAACTTCCTCTGATTTAAAATCTCGACTGCTAGTAAAGCTGTGTCCTCTCCCTTGCTCCTAAATGGGTCGCCATTTGCTGGGAACAGGATGTTTGGCCTTTGAGCCTCACTAATTTTATTATTTGATGTTTTGGTATTTTATTATTGTGGGGAACACCCACTATCTTCTTGAGAAATGACAAAGGATTGATTCAAATTCGCTACCGCTACCTTCTCGACAGGTTCGGTTGATACGCACAGCGCCACCTCCCTGCTAGGTCGGCCCGTTTGCTACCATTAGCTTCTGAGCTTGGCCAAGTTCGCAATATTTTTGCGAGGGGACTTCCCCCGAGGAAGTCTCGATAAATACTTGAATTTAAAGCGTTTGGTAGTTAGTTGGTTCCCTCGTCATCAACAGGGCCCAACCGACAGCTATCAAAGGTGGTCAGTTGCAGCGCCCACATCTGGTGACCCCAGTTCGAACACGGCCTCCGCAGCCTTCGAATTATGTGGCATGTAGCTGACCATAATCCTTCCTCATTTCTCGAGGGGAGCCCTGTGGGGAACACCCACTATCTTCTTGAGAAATGACAAAGGATTGATTCAAATTCGCTACCGCTACCTTCTCGACAGGTTCGGTTGATACGCACAGCGCCACCTCCCTGCTAGGTCGGCCCGTTTGCTACCATTAGCTTCTGAGCTTGGCCAAGTTCGCAATATTTTTGCGAAGGGACTTCCCCCGAGGAAGTCTCGATAAATACTTGAATTTAAAGCGTTTGGTAGTTAGTTGGTTCCCTCGTCATCAACAGGGCCCAACCGACAGCTATCAAAGGTGGTCAGTTGCAGCGCCCACAATTATTATTTAAAACTCATTGTCATTGGCGTCATTTTGTTGGGAGGAAACTGAACGGGGCATCTCTCCATGGTGGATTAGCGAATGGTTGTCATTGGCAACTACGTAGCTGATGCCCCCTTTTCTTCGTCTCTTTGTGATGTCGATTGGACTTCAATGTTTTACGCTGTTAAACGTTTGCTCATGTTTTCACGTTCCTTATTATAAAATAAAAAGGGTTTTAAATAATAATAAAATACCAAAACATGAAATAATAAAATTAGTGAGGCTCAAAGGCCGAACACCGTGGATCAGAAGAAGCGATTCGTTAACGAACAATCCACGTTGCCATACAAAGTAAACAGTGAAGGCAATATACTTAACCTTACTATCTGGTAACCTAAAACTTGACGTGAACGCAACGCTTCGCTCTGGACATGGATAAATGAGGAAACCAAACGCACACCCTTGAAAACAATGTATTTTTTAACGCTGAATCGAATGAGCGTATAGCCGTTTCTGCATCTAACGAATAATGTAAAAATATAATAAAAATAATGGTTAATACGGCAAATTCATGAAAAACAGTAAACAATCTTAGTAATAAAAATCCTGACCCAATCCAAGAAACACTGAATTTTAGTTCAACTTGAACCACACAGCTTGCCTTCACTAGAGTTCTAGATTTTGATATAAATAAAGCGGTACAAATATGGCAAAAATGGATAGGATATATTCTTCATCTCAAATAATTTTGGCTTTCCCATGTGAGAAAAAATGTAGCCCTACAAAAACACTCATCTAATCTTCAAAAACATCATGTAATATCGTTGTATAATGGATTGTTAACTGTGGGAATTAAAAACTCACAATCGATTTTCACGTTTTAATGACTGCAGAGTTGTTAAATTGTACAACTTGACTTCAGCTATGTTTTGTACTCATTTTATTACTTACTGAAACCACCTCACATAACATTAGAATAGATAGTTCAAACAAATAAAAAGGAACTGCTCCAGACTCAGTTCCTCATTTTATTATAGCGAACATCAACATTTCCTAAAAGATCTACTACAATCAAGACGCATTATTTGGCTCGATTGTTATGTCAACTATGCAAATGTACCCTAAATCGACTACAGTCGAGACAAGTGTATTGATGAGGGATCGTGAATTAATACTAAATACTGAAGGCAATCGTGTTAATTTGATTGACATTGAGTTGACCTAATAATTTATTGCTGGCTGAGAAAATGAGCCACAGACTTTCACGCTAATTTGAAATTCCCAGTTGCACCAAATGAGGAAACAAAAGGTTTATTCAACTGTCCTCGCCAGTCTGCAATAATCTAAGAGCCTTCTTCAAACAGTTGATTGCTTCGGTCACATCTTCATAGTTCAACGCGCTTCCAGCAAATTTACAATATTTCTGAGCCTTGGCAATTTGCACCGCATTTAATTTGACGGAGGATCCTCCAACTGAAACAAAGTAACAGGTAAGGAACAAATTTTTTCCTTTTTTCCTTGTCATCGCATTTTTTGATGTCAAGGGATTGTGAGGGGGGAGAAAAACCAGGCGACTCATTCTCCGATTGTTTATTTTCTGGCCAAGCACTTTCGTCCGTTCGGGCATCATCAGGGTGACGTGGAGCCATAGGGTCAAGAAAATAAAGAATCGGAGAATGAGTTCTTTACTTTCTTGACCCTATGGCTCCACGTCACCCTGATGATGCCCGAACGGACGAAAGTGCTTGGCCAGAAAATAAACAATCGGAGAATGAGTGACCTGGTTTTTCTCCCCCTCACAATCCCTGAACTTTTCACCACAAAATTTTATTTGCATATTACTTCCATGTTAACATGCGAGTAAATGGAACGTAGTAAATGGGAGTTTCGTGATGGTCTGAAAAGTCGAATTCGGAATGAAGGTCCTGTTGTAAGAAATTTTCTTAGTACTATACTCAGAATCACTTTCAGAACAAGTGACTGTGTGTGATGAAATGTTTTCTTAGACGGGTGAATGGCGATAGATTTTTATCGTTTAGGTCACATACTGTACTTCATTGCTATCAAAATATAGTTTACGTCTGGTATGCTGATTCTTACCACTAGGGTCACATACAGTACTTCCTAGTTGTTTCTTTCAGCTGAATCCAGTCCAACAGAATGGACGAGTAATCTCGTCATAGTAAAAACTCCTAAGAAACTTCGACTGCATTGACCCGTTTCAATTAAACAAAGCAATAATCAGGAGTGAATTAGAGTCCAGTATAGGAAAGGTGAGAAAATGCACATCGCATTTATCCTTTCAAGAATTCATATGCCGGGAAATGACAAATCAATCACTGGACGAAGTTGACGTTTCAACACGATCCATAAAGAGCTTGAAAGCATAAATATTGCAGAAAACATAAACATACTGCAAACTAGTCTCGCAAAAGTTAAACAAGAAACAGCCATAGACGGAACAATGGAACATTGTGCTTGTAATATAGGGTTATAACTGGGCAACGAAGCCAAGGAACGTTACGTTACTAAGAACTCAAAATTATAGAAATATCTTCAGTTTCCGAATTGCCAGCAAATAGTTCATATACATTTTAATGGCGACGAGGAGAAACAGTAAAAAAAAGATCCGATGAAACCCCGATGAAGAGGAAAATCATTTGGACTCACTGATCAGTAAGTTCAGTTTTACGGCTCACGATCGGTCAGAGGAATGGACGGACTATATCAACAGATTTGAGAGAATGTGCCGGGTGAAAGGTTTCGGATCAATTTTAGTCTCAGTCGAAAATGCAAAACGGGAAATGCTGCTAGGGTACGTTGGATCCAACCATTAAGGAAAATCACAAACCACTTCTTACCTAGAGATATCTATACGATTCCATTTAACGAGGTAAAAGCAGGGTTTCTTGAAATTTTCCAGCCGTCTGTAACGATTTTCGAAGCTAGAATAGAATTTGAGAGAGCAGAAAGGAAGCCATTTCAGACCTTTAATGAGTTTGCATCAGTACTTCGTGAGTGCATCTCGAGATGTCGATACCGGCATACGTCACTGGATGAACGTCTAAGAGATGGGTTCATAGCCGGGATCCATCACAAAAGAACCGAAATGGAGGCAAGAGTACGATGGCCGAATGCTTTGACCGAAAACGGACAAACTGTGACATTCAACGATGTCCTGAATATGGCATTAACATTAGAACGTGCTGAAAATGAAGTCGGTTCACACAAGTTGAACAAAGTGGGTGAAACAACTCGGTTTAAGAAACCAGTTCAAGCAGAAAACTCGAAAAAACTAGATTGCAACAAATGTGGGCAAAAACACGGAAAAGATTTCTGCCCGGCGAAGAAATTCCCATGCAACATATTATGCAATACTATTGAACATTTCGCCAGGTTCTGCAGGAATAGAAGGCCCTTACATGCAGTGAACGATAACACAGAAGATACAGCGAGCAACTTATCTTACGAGTCTGACACGGATGATCCAACAAACACGCTAAAAAATATTGGGGTAATATCTTCAGTTCGATCAAAAATCGGAAGAGCATTAATAAAAGTCAAAATAAACAACCGACCCTGTACCATGGAATTTGACTCCGGCGCTGTGGTTTCAAAAATCAACCAAAGGCTCTGGCATAAATTGGGGAAACCAAAATTAGAACCGACGCAGAAAATACAAAGTTATGGAAATCATCCATTGGCAACGCTCGGACAAACTAAGATTCAAGTGGCACTGGGAGGAAATACGAAGAAGTTGACGGTGGTTGTGGTGAAAGACGATGGAACACCACTCTTCGGTTTACCTTGGATAGTCCCATTTAATTTACGCCTACCGAATGTGGTCAACATCCATACTGTCAGCAAAGAGCAGGGTGCTAGCTCATCCGATTCTACCGCACTCGATGGACTCCTGAAAGAGTATGTAGATTTATTCAAGGAATCATTGGGGTGCATCCAAAATTACCGAGCAGCGATATTCGTTAAAGAGGGAACTAAATCATTCAAAGCTCGAAGACAGCCCTTCCCACAAAAGAAACCGGTAGAAACTGAGTTGGCGAGGTTGGAGGAACAGGGAGCAATAGAAAAAGGCGACCCTAGTGAAACCCCAATTGAGTGGAGCACTCCGATAGTAGTCGCTAGCGCTACCAAAAAACAGGGTGGGGTTCGGATATGTGGAAATTTCCGAATAACTATCAACTCAGTAATTGTAACCGATACTCACACGATGCCAACGTTTGGAGAACTAACAGCTAGGCTAGTCGGAGTAGAAGAATTCACAACAGTCGATTTACAAGATAGTAGAGGGATTGTGAGGGGGAGAAAAACCAGGCGACTTATTCTCCAGATTTTTAATGGCTGGCCGAGCACTTTCGCCCATTCGGGCATCTTCAGGGCGACGTGGAACCATGATTCCAATTTGCTTTTTGATTGTGATTTATCAAGCATATAAGCCTTTGTGCCAAACGTTCGATGTATGTTGGTTGAGTCAAAACTACCTCCAAGTTTTTGGGCAGAGCTGATGCTACAGCAGTCCATATTCGAAACCGTTGTCCTTGTAGTGGAATTGATGGAGAAATACAATTAAAATTATGGGCCGGAAAGACCCCAACCGTACACTACTTCCAAACGTTTGGCACAAAGGCTTATATGAAAGCTTGGTTCATTGTTATATCTGGCCACAGGAACAAGAATCGATCTCACATATACCGTGAATTTCCTAAGCAAATACAACAACAAATACAATCAGATACATTGGAAGGCAGCGAAGAGAGTTCTTCAATATCTAAAAGGATCAATCAACCACAAACTGAAGTACTCGAGAAATGAAGATGTCCTCACAGGGTATGCAGATGCCGATTGGGGCAATTCCGAATAGATTATATATCATACTGTGGGTTCATTTTCACATTATCAGGCGGTGCGATCACATGGGCTGCTAAAAAACAACGAACTGTTGCACTTTCCAGCACAGAAGCGGAATATCTCAGTCTATCGGAGGTCATTAAGGAAGGAGTATATCTGAAAAGATTTCTAGAAGAACTAGGATATCCACTGACCACTCCGATGATGCTGTATAATGATAATCAGGGGGCGCAAAAGATAGCTCTGAATCTTACATATCACTCCAGAACAAAGCACATTGACATCAGACACCAATACATTAGACAGAAGACCGAATCCAAGGAAATTTCAGTCCAATACCTCAAAACTGAAGAAATGCCTGCTGACTTTCTCACCAAACCTCTACCAAGAGAAAAATTAAAACGGTGCTCAAAAGGATCTGGATTACGAACAAATTAGAATATGGACTTGAAGGGGGCGTGTTGATATTTGTATGTTCAAGTCCGAGTTCTACCCACTCATAGTGACTAATCACCCAAGACAAGTCATTATGATAATGTTTACTTGTTTATTATGATAATTTTCATTATGATAATTGTTTAACTTTCCGTGTTCGTAATTACATGCGAGTTCTCATTCTGATCAATAATTCATCAATGCCCTCCTGTCAAATTTCTGAAAATCTCCCAAATTCGGATCAAAGGCAGCGATATTTCGAGAACCAATAAAGCTATCGACCCTGCGATGGTCTCTTTCGATTCAGCGTCCAAAAATCAATATAATTTGATACCGCGTACACATTTTTCTGAAACACCCTGGAAAATATAAATTTTCTCCCCCTCAAACCCCCCAAAAATACCCTAAAAATTGAGCTAGCAAGTTGGTTCGAGAATGGGGAAGACTCCTATTTTTTATTTCGTTCCTAATGGCCGGAATTCTGCTATTTGGTATCAGCCGAAGAGGGAATGACCAATTTTTCATGAAAATCGTGAGTTTCCGCGGAGAAAATCGCTAAGGAAAATCAGCGGTTTGAATAAGCCCGGAGACGTAACTCCAACCGATTGAAGTAACTCCCTAGAGCAACAAGACGGTTTTTAAAGGCCTTTACAGAACGGACGATAACATTGTTGAAAACATAGTTATTAGCATTTTTCAGTAACTTTCCTTTCACACCGAACGCAACATTGTTAGCAACATCGGGCGAGGAATTGTTAATAACATTGTTACGGCACTTGAACGATGTTGATAACAATTCCTTCCCCGAAATGTTATTGGAAACGTTGTTGGCAACATTTTCTGTAACATTGTTATTTTTTCCGTCAACATTGTTAGTAACATTGTTGGCGACACCGAGTTTTGTTATCGAGCCCTGAGCGATAACAAACCGGCATTTGTGACTAACATTGCTAGAGAAGTAGACCCAAATAAAACAGATGGAAGAATTGTTGGCAACAAAAAAGTAGACGACATTGTTGCCAACAATGTTGGTAACATATTTTCTAGATCATCTCATTTTGTTAGAATCATTATTGTTATCAACATCTTATGTTAATAAAATTTGTTTTCACTAACATTTGGTCTGTAAGCACCTCCTAAAAAAAGACTGGAGTCATGCTAAATCGAGTAAGTGACGCTCACTTCACTGCTACTTGTTATGTTTTTTTAATTGTCGACTTAGTACCGCCCGAAATGCCACGTTAAGCAATTCAATTGCTGAGGGGGGGGGGGGTAATCTCACAGTAACCTCAAATCATTGCTCCCAAGGTTAGTTTATTCTTCCGAAGATACAAGCGTTAGTATCGATATTCACATTCAACGAACAAGTTATGACATAATAACTAGCCATTTTTCGTTCAAGATCATCAGTTTTCATTAGCGATTTTCTCCGCAGAAACTCACTATTTTCATGAAAAATTGGCAATCCGTCTTCAGCTGACACCAAATAGCAAACTCATGCCATTAGGAACGAAAATATAAAATAGTCGTCTTCCCCATTGGGCTGTCGTAGGACCAAGATTGATTTTTGGTGAAAATTTCAAGAATTTAGCTATTATAGTTTGGCCGGAAAACTGCTAACGTAAAACATCAAATTTTGAGGGGGGGGTTAGAAAATTTTTTTCTTGGGCGATTACAATGGTTTATTATTGAATAATAAACCTGTCTGTACGCCGTTAGCAGTTTTCCGGCCAAACTATAATAGCTAAATTCTAGAAATTTTCACCAAAAATCAATCTCGGTCCTACGACAGCCCTATTCTTCAACTTCATTGCATGCTAAATTTTAAGGGTGTTTTGGGGGTTTTGAGGGGGCGAAAATGCTTACATTTCAGGGTCTTTCAGAAAAATGTGAATTTGGTATTATTGGGAATTTGCTAAATCGAATGAGACCATCGCGGGGTCGATAGCTTTATTGGTTCTTGAGTTATCGCTGCTTTTATGTCAAATTTGGGAGATTTTCAGAAGTTTGACATGAGGGTATAACTCGAGAGTTCTTGGAGCTATAAAAATCGTTCTATACTCATTGGATGGTCGTCCAAACTCCAGCTGAACGGTAAGGCAAAAAATTTAGCTTTTAATTAGAAAATTAAGAAAAATAAAATTGATCAAAATTACAATAGTTGCTAGGGAGTTTTCCCCTATAGTTACCATCTGTTTTTCGGTGGGATTGTTCAGTAAGTAATGTTCGAAATAATTACTATCACAAATGGATACTCTTCCTAAATCATTATTGAAGCGAGAGAATAATAAACCACTGTACAATCATTTGCAGCGTTTTCATAACAGTTGAATTGAAGAAAACAGTTTAGTTGTCTTATACTAATACAGCGGCCTTCTTACACATTTCTTGATTTTATAATTGGAGATTGGTTATGCCTGTTACTGACTCAAATATGGAAGTACTGTGTGATCAATGCACACAACTGGTTTTTTGTAAATTGCAATATTTTATTATCTTACCATTCTGAGGTTCCTCAGATGTGGACGAGGGGCTCAAACTGGCTTCTGGAGGGGGTACGAAGGGTGTGAACATGTTATTAGGGCTTGGTGTTGCATTATCATAAGTGGAAGGCTTCGAATTTTCAGGTAACAACATATCAGGCAGATCTTGCGGTTGAGGAGCTTCGTTTGGACTGCCTGCGTCATACAGAATAACAAAATTCGGATATGGGAAAAGTATAGCAAACTTAGGCTAAAGTTTGTTCCTCAGAGCTTCATTGATATTCATAATTTGTATTCAGCGTTGTAAATTAGAAAAATTAGACCTCAACGAGATTAGTTCTGAACAAAGAAAATGTGTTAGCAAAGTCCTTCAAAAAGTTGAATGAATGTTAAAGTAAAAGGCTAGCATATGTGTTGAGAAAAATTCTAATGGTGGATAATGTCAGAGGATACCCGAATTCAATGAAACATAATAATCAATAATGGGCTTTGAAAATTGCACACAATAATATAAGTAAATATTTCTTTCTGCAGGTTGAGGGGGAGAATAACGAGACGACCTCTTCTCCATTTTTTCCTTTTTATTACGCCGAGTACTTTCGCCCGTTCGTGCTTCTTCAGGGCATTATAGGACCAATGGTACCTATGGCCTAGGGCATATGGCAAGTACTCGGCGTAATAAAAAGGAAAAAATGGAGAAGAGTCGTCTCGTTATTCTCCCCCTCAACCTGCAGAAAGAAGTAATACGACCACCTGGAGAAGATATAAGTAAATAGTTTTCAACTGACCTTCGTTGGCAGTACCTGAGTTGCTATCAGTGACCGGCCCAGGTATGGGGACTTCTCCGTTCTTAAGGCAATTGTGAATATAAGAGGCTTTCCACTTGGCATACTTGCAGTTGGCCATCAGTTCTTCGTCAAGATCACCGAATGTTGTCAGGACGTCCATTAGCATTCCGGCGGTAAAAAACGCTTTTACCACGTTTCTAGAAATTGGTAATCAAATTTATTTGTCAGGGCATAAGTTCAGAAATCAATCAAGGAGGCATTGGATCCTGTATGATTCAGCATTCAGTATTGAAATTGTAAGAATTTTTCTGTACAACATAGATCGACAATTAGCCAGTATGACGTTAATAACCAATATTCCAACACTTCAAGGTAACAAAATGTCACACTGTACATGGTGAGGCAAAAAGGACGAACTCATAAACGTGTTAGGAATCGTTACCAGTGGTGTCATAGATCATTTTTTAGTACTTCCATGTTTGAGTCAGTAACAGGTAAAATCAGTAATAAAATTAAAATAATCGTACGAAGGCCGCAACGTTAATTTACAACAACTCAAATTTCAAGAATTTTTCTGGGAGATATGGAAATATTTGTTACTCAGACAATAGACAGATGGACGCGAGGACAGACGGACACTCTGACAGACAAACAAATGGACGTACACAGACACTTGTTCAGAAAGACAGCAGAGCGCTCTAGGAGCAGGCGCGCGAAACGGTCAGTTTCAGATAAAGCTGAGAGAGGATTTCTAACGAATACACCTCTACTCAGCAGTTTTCTCTTATTCAACGATGTATTGTGGGTTTTGTATTTTTCTGCTTTTGAAACCTTGTTGAATTATACAAAAATCAACAAACAGACGAAATAATTTCCACTTTTCTATGAACAATGTTATGATTGAAAATAAATCCACAAATGCAGAACTCCGTAGAACGTACGAGAAATTTTATCATTTTTGGGAATGGTGAAATTTTACGCTAAATTCTGCAAGGTTTGTCGACGATCTCCGAACCCCTAAACAATCTGACTCGCTCGGATGTTCCATTTACCTGGACCAAGCAGCATCAAGCCGAATTCGATACTATCAAGAAGGAGATTTCATTAGACCGAGTTCTCATGCACTACAGTCCTAACCTACCACTTACGCTGTCTGTGGATGCATCACCAGTGGGCCTTGGTGCTGTGCTCGCCCATCGCATAGGAAAAAACGAATATCCTCTAGCTTTCGCATCTAGGACTCTTTGCCCAGCCGAAAAGAATAATTCCCAGATTGATAAAGAGGCATGTGCTATACGCTGGGGAGTAGAAAATTTTTACAACTACGTGTATGGCAGAAAGTTTGTTCTGGTCACTGATCATCGACCACTGATACATATCTTCGGGAAAAAGCGTAAACTGCCATTGCACACTGCTACGCGTCTCCTACGGAAAAACACAGGAACGCCGATTTCCTCTCAAGACTTCCGCTGAATTCCAAGGAACTTGAACTGGAAGGAAATCAGTCACCAATCGACGATACTGGAGTGTTCCACTTGGAGCAAATCAATACCTTGCCGATTCTCCCAAAGAACTTACAGGAGAATTGACCATGACATCGAAGAACTCTGCCGTAACTGTAAGGAATGTCTATTGATCCTTCATCGTCAACTCAACATCTACGGATACGGCGATTTCAATTCTTGAATCTCTATTTGCGCGCTATGGATGTCCCAAAACGTTAGTCTCTGACAACAGTACTGCGTTCACTAGTCTGAAGTTCAAGACCTTCATGAAAACGTATGCGGTGAAGCACATCACATCGGCGCCATTCCATACAGCCTCAAACAGCCAGGCGGAAAGGTACGTTAACACATTGAAGCAAGCCTTGCGCGTGATGAAAAACTACGCTGGTGGACTACAACATCGCCTTAACGTTTTCCTGATGGCCTACCGTCGAACTCCCAACATCACCACTGGCAAATCCCCATCGAAGCGTTTCCTACAGCGAGAGATTCGATCAAAACTAGACGTCCTGAAGCCAGATCCTATTAGAGATGTAGCGGATCACCAGATTCGGTAGCTGTCCGTGACTACAGGTCTCCAGACCACAAATGGACCTTCCGGACCGTTCTCAGCCAGGACAGGACACTCAACCACTCGATCCTCGTTAACAGACAAACGTGGAGGAGATATGTCGACCAAATGCGTAGACGAGGCTCATCCACTCCACCAAGCCAACTTCCAAGAAGCCACCAACTTCCATTGATACTGGCTGAAGAAGATCTCCAGGAAATCCCTTCTCGGAAGAGTGGATCAAGTCCCAGTCGGTTGGAAAACGCATCGACTCGTCCGTCTCTTCAACTGCGCAGGTCAATCGGGTGCTTTCGCTCAAGCGACTATTTTGGACAATCGCAGGATGTCGATCGGACCTCAGCACACCGATTCCTCTCACCCTCCCTTTGCAGTCGAAGAGGAATCTGCTCCACTCCGCAGATCTGCCAGAGTGAAGAAAACGGTAGTGCGACTTCAGATGTAAACGGTTTCCTCTAAGCACTAGTAAACTTTTTTCCCTGCTACAGAAAAGTAACCTTTTTTCACTACAGAGGAGTAACTTTTATTTTTACAACAGAAAAGTGATGTTGTATATTAATTGCAATTACCTAATCGATTTATCGATAGTATCAACCCGACGCACTTTGATCTGTAATCGAGACTAAGGAATTCGATAATACAGTGCTCTTCCGAACGACGTTGCTCATTTTAACCTTTTAGCCGTACAGCAAATTTAACGAGCATAAAACTGGCGCAGTTGGTTTATTTCGGACCTACAATCCTAACTTCATTCGTGCGGTCGGGAAGTGTTTACGTCCGCGTTTTTCATTCATCGAGACTTAGCCTACCTACAGTATATGGCACATCAGGCTACTCCGAAATCTACTTCAATTAGTTGGGGGGGGGGGGCACGTGCCCCTCCAACTAATTGAAGGGTTCAATTTTCTTATTGTCAGGATGAGGGGGAGATTGAGAGTGCGACTTTTTCTCCATATTTTCATCATTTGTCAGTCGAGATCTTTCGCCCATTCGGGCATCTTCAGGGATGCATAGGTCCATCTGGTACCTATGACCCGATGGACCTATGCAGCCCTGAACATGCCTGAATGGGCGAAAGATCTCGGCTGACAAATATTTAAAATATGGAGAAAAAGTCGCACCCTCAATTGCCCCCTCATCCTGACAGTATCAGAAAAAGAACGACACCCAAAGGGAATTTTTTTTTATTGGTATATAACAGAGCGAATCAGATTATTCCAGATTTTTGTACTCTGGCATGTTGTGACCCCCCAAAATAATTGTCCACGCGACGCCTATGTTGGTCATATTAAGTGCCCGAAAGCAACAAAAGCGCTAAAATAAATAACTGAAAATGCGTTTTACAAGGAAGTAGTGCATGTGACCCCAATAATAAAAATCAAGCAATATCCAGCTGTCATATAGGAACATTTACAGTCTCCCGGCGTTCATGTACTCACTCTTGCGGTCTATAAATATCTCAAAAGTTAAAAAATGGCAAGGAATGGAAATGGAAGTACTGTGTGTTATCCAAACTATACAAAACAAGTTTTGTAATCGAGGTCAAAGTTGGTCATATTTAAAGCAAAGAGACCCAAAAATTACGAATAAAATAACTAAAGATGCGTTTTACGGGAAGTACTGCGTGTGAACCCAACAATAATAAAAAAAAAACTTTAAAAAAAATAATAAAACCGACTTAAAAAATTTTGTCTATAAAATACACTCTGAAAAGGAAAAAATAACAAAAATGTCCCAACTTCGCAGCAACTCATTCGCCAACTACACATTTTAAGGACTACTTTACCACTCGTATTGACCTGACCACTTCCTGATTGATTGGATCACCGTCCCTAATAATATAAAAATTACTATTTCTCATTTCCCTAATGATTAAAAGATTTTCCTTTCACCTCTGAATCGCCTCCAGATTGATCATCTTTTGGAGTCAGCGCCTCTCTTATATTGTATTGGAGAAGCCTATAGATTCCGAATTAGTAAGAATATAAATATCAAGAGTTTTCACGATTCTTGAACAGAGCACATCAGCATTTATGAGAACTGATTATTAACAATATCGATTTGAAGGTGACTATTCACGCCTTTTCCTAAAAACCATTTCAGATTTCTCTAAGAATCTTTACGTCCAGACCCAGACTTATTACCTGGCACCTACTACTTTATCGTAAATTCATATTTATTTGTAACCATCGGTTATTTTGCCAGAGAGGCGCCGACTCCAAAAGATGATCAATCTGGAGGCAATTCAGAGGTGAAAGGAAAATCTTTTAATCATTTGGGAAATGAGAAATAGTAGTTTTTATATTATTAGGGAAGGTGATCCAATCAATCAGGAAGTGGTCAGGTCAATACGAGTAGTAAAGTAGTCCTTAAAATGTGTAGTTGGCGAATGAGTTGCTTCGAAGTTGGGACATTTTTGTTATTTTTTCCTTTTCAGAGTGTATTTTATAGACAAAATTTTTGAAATCGGGTTTTTTTTTCTCTTTTTAGTGACTTACAATTATGGACAGCTCTCTTTACAGAATTTTCCCAAGCTTTTATTACCTATTGTGTCCTTGTCACTTACTACTAACCGTCCAAACTCAATTCATAAGTCCGTTGAACGTTGAAGTTCTAAAGTATAATGATTACCTAACTATTTTCAATGTTATTATGTTGATTGAGAGTGAGTTTGAACGTTTGGAATAATCCATCCACTGATTTGGGTCTCTTGGTCAACATACCGGATACTTTGATCCCATTGATACACCTTACACAACTCAAATAATTGTCTACACCATTGCTGGTTACTGAATTGCACCGATTCACTCGTTCTTTATTTCTCAAACGATAATAGAGTTATGGTTTCTTGAAGCGTATCCACAATCACACTGAATGAGAGAATTCGAACCAAATTTCAGAAATTCGCCAAACATTTGTGCATTAAAATGAAGTTATTTGGCCTTCAAAACCATGTTATTTATTGAAAATTTAATGCTGAGTTCAAATCTTTTAACGAGAATGCTATGACTAACGTAGTTTTTTTTCTACAAGCATAAATAGTCCAAAAAACGTGATTTTGAAACAATTTTTTTAGTAATACGGCCTAAAAAGTATCTAATTTTAGTCCAATCGATACCAAATTTGGATCACGTAAACTAGACTCAAGTTTTAACAATTTAAGTTTAAAAACTATGGGAAAACAGTTTTCGTTTGGAAGTTATGAGGTCTCAAACACAGGTCCATTAAAACATCGATTGCTCCCTTATTATGCCACCTAAACTTGATTTTTTACCATCGTTAGAAAGCTCCAGCTAAGTGCTTTCAAGTGCAATAGTGTTCATTTTTTTTTCTCGACGTGGTTGGGGACGGTGCTCGAAAAACCTCAAAAAAGTGAAAATCGGCATCACATTTTTTGTTACACTTTCTTCTTTACACGCTATATTAGAAAGCCGAACGAAAAATTGAAGCTGGGCCCTTGTAGGCAGATAAATTATGAACAAAATGACACCAGAAACAAAACAATCGAGCAAGTATTCTAGAAGCTATAAGCTTGCAAAGTCAAAACTTCCTTTTTTCGCGAAAATCACGTTTTCTGGCGTTTCTCCGCGTCTGGAGACGTAACTACTGGATGGACTCATTTGAAAAAATTATGGGACCTAAATTATGGGACCTAGTAACCTTTCAAACAAAAAAAAAAAAAAGTAACCCGATCGGACGTACAGGAGCTGAACGCCGGTGGACAACACATACCGAAAAAAAAAAAAAAAACCCGCAAGACAACCATAGTAACCTCCACCTTGTTTGAAGTCGGTTAAAAATGAAGCGATATTCAGCTGTAACATAGAAACATTTGATGCACTCCAGCGTTCAAATATATTCATTTCTGCGGTCTATAAAAATCTATATATAGTTAATATGCAAATAACACGGAAGTACTCTATGTAACCCACTTGATAAAAATCAGGCAACATTCAATCGCTGGCCCCAACATTTTAAGACCTTGAACGTTCAAATACATTGAGTTTTGCGGCCTGTAAAAATCAAAATATAAAACATGCACTAGTTAAATCGCAAAAAAAAAAAAAACTCATCATATACAATATACAAAAACCCAATATACAAATAATCGGGTGTTTTCTGCTCGCTCTAACCGACATTTCAAGCCCTCAAACGTAGAAAATATTGACGCTTATAGCCTGTAAAAATCAAAACAGAAAAAACTTTGAACCCTTATATTTATCTCAAAAGCAGTGTGTTTTTCAAATTTAGAAAAAACCTGATTTTGCTCATTCGCTAGGAAAACATTTTCTGAAAATTTCGTTGAATTTCATTCTTTTTTGAGGAAGATATTATGGCCATTTATGTCATTCACTCAGAAAGTGTTTCTGAGTATATAGTACTATGAAAATTTCTTACAACAGGACCTCGGTTTCAAATTCGACTATTCAGACGATCTCAATACTTCTATTTACTACGTAAACATGGAATTAAAAACGCTGCTAATGATTGTACAGTGGTTTATTATGCCTTTGCTTCAGTATTGACTTAAGACGAATATCGATTTGTGATTGTAATTATTCCGAACAGTTGTGAACGTTCCCACTGAAAAACAGATTGGTAACTAATTCCGTAGCAACTATTGTAATTTTAATCATTTTTATTGGTTTATTATTCAATAATAAACATTGTAATCGCCCAAGAAAAAAATTTTTATAACCCCCCTCAAAATTTGATGTTTTACGTTTCAAGGCATGTAGAATCCGAATATCCAATAAAAAAAATTCTGTCTGTCCGCCGTACGCCGTCAACACTTTTCCGGCCAAACCATAATAGCTAAATTCTTGAAATTTTCACCAACAATCAATCTCGGTCCTACGACGGCCCAATTTTTGAACCAACGTGCTAGCTCAATTTTAAGGGTATTTTCGGAGGGTTTTGAGAGGGAGAAAATTCATATTTTCCACGGTTTTTCAGAAAAATGTGTACGTGGTATCAAATTATATAGATTTGTGGACGGTGAATCGAATGAGACCATCGCGAGGTCGATAGCTCCATTGGTTCTCGAGTTATCACAGCTTTAGTATCGAATTTGGGAGATTTTCAGAAATTCGACATGAGGGTATAACTCGAGAGTTTTCGGAGCTATAAAAATCGTTCTATACTCATTGGAATGGTCGTCAAACACTCTCTCCAGCTGTACCGTTAGGCAAAAAATTTAGTTTTTAATTAGGAAATTAAGAAAAATAAAATTGATTAAAATTACAATAGTTCCTACGGAATTTTTCCCGATAGTTACCGATCTGTTTTTCGGTTGAAACGTTTAGACATGTTCTGAATAATTACTATCATAAATGGATAGTATTCTGAAATTATTATTGAAGTGAAGGAATAATAAACCACTGTACAATCATTTGCAGCGTTTTTTCCTTAATTTCCAAATTAAACTAAGCTAAATTATTTACCTAACGGTACAGCTGGAGAGAGTGTTTGACGACCATTCCAATGATTATAGAAGGATTTTCATAGCTCGAAGAAGTTATACCCTCATGTCAAATTTCAGAAAATCCCCAATTTCGACATAAAAGCTAAATAACTCGAGAATTATTAAGCAGAAAAATTCCCCACTGTCCTTCTGGTTAATAGCAACATAGTTGTGTGCCGCCTCCAGCTATGCAATTGTTGCTATTGTTTTATTTTGAAATAATAAAAATCATTCGTTCATGAAATATCAAACAGGTCACATATTATATCTCTTGTAAATCTTACACGTGCTCACACTGCTCCTTTGATCTTTAAAAGGTTATGGGCCCAGTGATCGTATTTTGAGCCTGTGAGTATTGTGTAAAACACTATGGACGTTAAATTAAAAACGCTGCAAATGATTGAACAGTGGTTTATTATTCCTTCACTTCAATATTGATTTATGAAGACTATCCATTTGTGATAGTAATTATTTTAAACATTTCTGAACAATCTCACGGAAAAACAGATGGTAACTATAAGCGAAAACTCCGTAGCAACTATTGTAATTTTAATCAATTTTATTTTTCTTAATTTTCTAATTAAAAGTTGAATTTTTTGCCTTACCCTACAGCTGGAGAAAGTGTTTGACGACCATTCCAATGAGTATAGAACGATTTTTATAGCTTAAAAAACACTCGAGTTATACCCGCATGTCAAATTTAAGAAAATCTCCCAAATTCGACACAAAAGCTGCGATAACTCGAGAACCAATAAAGCTATCGACTCGGCGATGGTCTCATTCGATTCAGCGTCTAAAAATCTATATAATTTGATACCACGTACACATTTTTCTGAAAAACCGTGGAAAATATGAATTTTCTCCCCCTCAAAACCCCCCAAAAATACCCTTAAAATTGAGCTAGCAAGTTGGTTCAAGAACTGTGCCGTCGTAGGACCGAGATTGATTTTTGGTGAAAATTTCAAGAATTTCGCTATTATGGTTTGGCCGGAAAACTGCTAACGGCGTACGGCGTACGGCGTACGGCGTACGGCGTACGGCGTACGGCGTACGGCGGACAGACAGAATTTTTTTTATTGGATATTCTGATTCTACATGCCTTGAAACGTAAAACATCAAATTTTGAGGGGGGGTTATAAATTTTTTTTTCTTGGGCGATTACAATGGTTTATTATTGAATAATAAACCAAAATTGATAAATTCGAAGGCGCTGGTGATTGGATGTGGTGGAAGAAGGAAGTTACATTGCTCCTTCGACATTGTAAAGTAATGAACGTCTTTGATGGGACCCTCGTGGAACCAACAAAACCAAACGACGGTAGTACTACCTCTCAAGTCATAACGCAGTATAATGCAGATCTAGAGAAGTTTACCGAAAAAGATGTCCTCGCTCAGCTGGTGCTCATCAAATGCTTGAATAAAGAGAACGCTGAGCTTGTCAATACATGCACTTCAGCTCGGGGTATATGGATGAAGCTTATATCGGTTTACGAACAGAGTTCTGGACAGCGTATGGACCGACTGCTTGAGCAGTTCTTCAATTCTACGATGGACCCCGCCGAAGAAATCGCCAACTATCGTTTCGAAATGCAACATCGTGATCGAGCATTACTCAGGCCACCTGATCGTCTATCATGCCATCTATATCTATATTGACTATCATGCCATGATAACTGACTACTACGAACCACAAAGCCACAAAGAAGCTATGAAGTCCAAAGAAGCCGCGCAGTGGAAAGCTGCAATGGACGATGAAATTAAGTCCTTATAGGAAATGAACACTTGGAAACTCGTTCGCCTTCCTCCTGGCAAGAAAGTTGTGGACTGAAGGTGGGTTCTTCGTGTGAAGGTCAAGGCCAATGGTGTTTTCGATCGGTTCAAAGCCAGAGTGGTGGCAAAGGGCTACTCACAAACCCCAGGTATTGACTACCATGAAGTTTTTAGTCCTGTAGTACGTTACGATACTGTTCGTGCACTTGTAAGCGTTGCTGCTTCTGAAGGACTAGAACTGATGCAGTTTGATGTGAAAACGGCCTTCCTCAATGGGGATTTGGAGGAAGAAATATTCACGAAGCAACCTAAAGGTTTTGGAGACGGAACAAATCGTGTTTGTAAATTAACAAGAACTATTTACGGCTTAAAACAAGCCCCACGATGTTGGAACGTCAAGTTTACGAACTTCATAAAATCTCTAGGATTAGTACCGAGTCAAGCAGACCCGTGTTTGTATTATAGCCAAAAAGGGAGGAACAAGATGTTATTGGCCATATACGTGGACGACGGAATTCTTTGTGGCTCTGATCGGAATGAGATGAAGGAGTTCATAAACAACCTAAAAGAAGCGTTCTCAGTGACTGAAGGGCCACTTGAAAGTTATGTGGGAATGCAAGTTTCAAGATCTAAAGATGGGTCAATTTTCATTGGCCAGGAAAACTATGCAAGACAGATCTGCGAACGATTCAACATGCCAAACGCTAATTCGACTGCAATCCTTGTTGAAGTTGGATGCCCGCGGAGCGTTGAAGCGGAGGAAATCGGACCAGACGTTCCTTACAGACAAGCCGTTGATAGTCAATGTATTTGGCAACTGCCACACGTCCCGACATATTGAATGCCGTCAGTCTGGTAGCAGAAAAATTGTCAAAACCGACTGTATCGGATTGGTCAAGCGTCAAGAAAATTTTCAAACATGTCAAAGGAACGCTTTTGTACGGTTTGCTATACAAAAAGGCGCATAAAACCGGGATCCTGGAAACTTTCTGTGATGCAGACTATGGAGGAGATCAGCACACCTGAAGATCAACCACAGGAGCACTGTGTGTTTATGCAGGAGCCGCTATATCATGGATCAGCCAGAAACAAAAATCGGATGCACTATCAACAACGGAAGCTGAATTCATATCTGCGAGTGAAGGAGCAAAGAAGTCATTTGGGTAAATCGGCTACTCCAAGAATTGACGCAACTCAAAGGAAAGCCTACAATGAGTATCGACAATGCAAGCGCTCTCAAACTGGTGAAAAACCCGAAGTTTCACAAAAGAACGAAGCACATGCGGGAGAAATATCAAGAAGGTGTTTTGGACGTGAAACACATCAAAGGTGAAAACCAAATCGCAGACATCCTAACGAAACCTCTTGGTTAAGTTCGCAACAAACTTGGAGTTGTCCCTAAAAACGTAGTTGAGGAGAGCTAAATTCTTGGAGGAAGTATTAAGCAGAAAAATTCCCCACTGTTCTTCTGGTTAATAACAACATTATTGTGTGCCACCTCCAGCTGTGCAATTGTTGCTATTGTTTTATTTTGAAATAATAAAAGTCATTCGTACATGAAATATCAAACAGGTCACATAATATATCTGGCCGGAAAAGTGTTGACGGCAGACAGACAGAATTTTTTTATTGGATATTCGGATTCTACATGCCTTGAAACGTAAAACATCAAATTTTGAGGAGGGTTATAAAAAAATTTTTCTTGGGCGATTACAATGGTTTATTATTGAATAATAAACCAAAAACTATATCAAATCCAACATTACTCAATTCTCCAGGATGTAGAACATTTCAACTCATTCTCATATCAGCCGGTCGGTCGGCTGCCAACCGTTACCTCAGTAACTGTGGAGATTCTACATTTTATAATATAGCTGCCAAGAAAATAATACGATTGGATAAGATTCAAGTCAGTTCGTTGTTGCTATCGATGGGAGATGACGCGGAAGACATTCTAGACTGGTTTAACCTCGAAAATCCGATTTACGAGGAGGTTATTAAAAATTTCAACCGTTTTGAAAAGAAAATAAACGTCATCTATGAGAGAACCAAATTCAACAAGAGAGTTCAGCTCCCGGATGAATCTGTGATGGAATTCTACACCTCATTGCTCAAGCTTATAAAAAAATGTGGTTATGGAGCTCTTCGAGATGAATTATTGCGAGACAGGACGACACAGACTAATCATATAAATATATGTAAGACGATACATCTAAGAAGGCGAAACACTCGCTTGCTCGTCTTCCAATTATGATGATAATATTGATAACATTATTTGTTTGTTTAGATTTAGTCAGTCATAGTCTAGAGTTTGTTGGTTAGTTAGTGATTCACGATTATTCCTGTATGTATTTTCATTGTGATATTGTTATACTGGCATCATGAGGCAGCTCAGATTCAACCTCGGCTGTAACGACTCGCTAAGCGCTCTGCGTGTTTATTGTTGCGAAGTGCATGTGATATTTTCGTATTTGTCCGATTTATTCGGTTTATATTATTTGTCGTCCTTGTAACCTCATACGTTTTCGATTTTTCGATTAAATCGTGCAATCGTGAACTGAGTTTTATTCCGAAAAAAAAGGGAAGCCTCACTTTGTCCGATCGATCTTACATAAATATATATACCTATCTATTTTTATCATGTTATTTTTAAACACAAATTATCCTAAATACACTTAACTAAATTATTTCACTACGTACTTACCTGTTAAATTATAAACCTGTAAACTAGGTCTAGTAATTGGTCTAGTCTAGGTTATTCATGGAGAAATCTTAAATGGTTTTTAGGAAAAGGCGGGAAAGTCTTTGTCAAATTGATATTGTTACAAATCAGTTCTCATAAATGCTGATTCGCTCTGATCAAGAATCATGAAAACTCATGATATTTATATTCTTACTAATTCGGAATCTATAGGCTTCTCCAAGACAATATAAGAGAGGCACCGACTCCAAAAAATGATCAATCTGGAGGCGATTCAGAGGTGAAAGGAAAGTTTTTAATCATTTGGGAGATGGGAAACAGGAATTTTTGCTTTCGTTTGGTTGTCGTCGCATCTATTGTAGTAGAGTGGTTGTGAGGGGGAGGAAGACCAGGCGACTTATTCTCCAGATTTTTAATGGCTGGCCGAGCACTTTCACCCATTCGGGCATCTTCAGGGCGACGTGGAACTATGAGGTCCACCTCCTTTCACCTCTGAATCGCCTCCAGATTGATCATTTTTGGAGTCGGCGCCTCTCTTATATTGTCTTGGAGAAGCCTACAGATTCCGAATTAGTAGGAATATTAATTGTAAAAGGACCATGCAAAATAACAAGAATCAACTGGATGGACAACGTCCCCAAAACTATTATCTACACAGATGAACAGAACAGGGAACACGCAGCAGCAATCAAGAATGTCGTTCTTTATCACCAGCGCCACGAACTTCTTCAAGTGGGGAAGGATGTGACAACTATCACCAATAGGAAACTATCCACCGTTGTGGATACCGTTTATAGAATTAATATAATTTCAGTTTGACTCTAGCTTTCAATGATAATTGATTATTGTGGAATTGTAGTGAACATTAATATCATGACTTTTCATGATTCTTGAACAGAGCGAATCAGCATTTATGAGAACCGATTTTTAACAATATCGATTTGACAATGGCTATTCACGCCTTTTTCTAAAAACCATTTCAGATTTCTCTATGAATCTTCACGTCCAGACCAAACTTATTACCTGGCACCTACTAATTTATCGTAAATTCATAATCATTTGTAACCATCGGGTAGTCATTCTGCTAGAGAGGCGCCGACTCCAAAAAATGATCAATCTGGAGACGATTCAGAGGTGAAGGAAAATCTTTCAACCATTTGGGGAATGAGAAATAGTAATTTTTATTGTTGAGAAATCGTGAGGATACTCGCACTTAAACTCCAAGGTAGAGGTTTAAATTAAAGCGGGGGTTCATCTTGAAAAATAGCAAGTGAACCCGTAGACGTTAGTTCCAAGATCGGCCGACCGCGCGCTAAGAACTTCAGTCGTCGAGTGATTATTGAAGAACTGTTCAGAACGTTTTACGAACATTATTAATTCAAGAGTTATTATGAGATTTATTATTGAACCTCCACAAGAGTTATTGTAATAATTATTTAGAAAGAATTATTCAGGTGATCCATCACCTTCATGGCGCTGCCCATGTTCTTGATGAATCATCGCCATTGCTATTGCTGCGCTTGCGCTTCTCGCTTCCAGCCATATTGTTTTCTAGTTTGTCGTAAGTCAGAGTCAGAGTCTGTGTCTGAGTTAGCTAGCTCTTGAGTTGAATTGAAGATTGTCTAAGTCTAAACTTATTATTTGCTTTTCCAAAGAGGAATATAAATCGTTTAAGTGTTGTTGCTGAATTATTATTCCGCCGTCAAAACGAAATATAGTTCGTCGAACAAGGTAAAGAGTGCAAGCTTTGAATTTCCGATTTAACACGAATTCGTTGCAAATATGGAAAGAATGCTTGGGAGGCCTAACCTATAGCTTGACTAGCCTCGCGTCTCCAGCGAGAGATTGCCGGATTTGTGGAAGCTCTATTACGTTTATATGAGTGATAAACCTAACGAAACGATTTATTTTTAGATGACGAATTAAAATTAATTTTGTTGGATAGTCTCGTTCCTGGATTGTTCGTTTATTCTGACTGCTTGATTTTCTGCGTGATGGCGTCGCTCTTTGTCTCGTTTTGTTCGTTTAGCTTTTGTGTCTTGCTGTATCCTGAGATTCTCTTCGTCGTTCATTGTATCTCCGTTGTCCTGTGTCGTCGTTATTTTCGTCATTGTTGAGACTATTGTTGTACGACTAACTAACATAAAAAAATTACGAGTCGAGTTAAATCCGATCACGAGTAAAATCGGACGAGTTCAGTTGGATACCGGTAGTTGAACTCGCTCGAGTGGGTTTGTGAACCTCATATGAGCCTCAACGATCGATGGGAGAGCTCGTTCGTGATGACGCCCGACTCACACGAACACCCTGGCGCGCGATGATGAGACCTAGTTGACGAGTAGCATCAGCCCCAGTACTTTTGGAACCTAGGACAAAAGTACAAAATACAAAGCCACGTCACGAGGATAAGAGGAATTGAGGGGGGTACCCGCAGTAGACCGTTTGGTAGTGATAATACTGCTGATGGGCCGCGTCAAATTTGTCCAGTTTTGCGTACGAGTTGTTGGGAGCCTAAAAAGGCAACTGGCAAGAGGTCTGAAGAAACCATGAAAGGCCGTTTAAGAGCCGTAAGTAAGGTTACCCACGGAATAAACTGCTAGAGCTTCCACAATCCAAACCAGAGAGGTTGCAATCTGCATGTTTCGGGCACCAACTAGTGCATGGATCATTTTTGAGGACATGATCATCAATCTGTAGTTGAGTTCCACCGTGCTCATTATCGGTGGGCGATTTTATTCATTGGACAGGTGACGAGGGTATCCTTTGAATGAACAGCCGTATAACATTGTATATTGAGCACAGGAGCAAGAGTACTCAGAAGGTATGGCTTAACGGCGAATTTCGATAGTTAAGTTGAATAATTATTTAAAGAGAAAAAAAAAAATAAATAATTTAAAAAAAAAAAAAGATTTTTTTTGTGATTGAAACAAAAAAGAAAAAAAAAACCATTTTGTTGCGATAAAAAAAAAAAAAAAAAAAAAAAAAAAAAAAACCATTTTGTTGCGATAAAAAAAAAAAAAAAAGAGGAAAAAAAAAGGAAGGATTTTCTAGTACGATTATTATCTTTTTTTTATTGCATACAAATATATTATTGACTAATATTTGAGTAATATTCAGAAATGAGTCGAAATTCCTGTTTGAGTGGTGCTGTACCCGGTCACTAGTCTGGTTAAGCTGGAGTGTGTCTTTCCTGAGACAACGCTGGATAACATAAAAGTGGCAATTTACGAGTATATTAATTTATGAATTAAATGCACGAGTCAAATAGAGTAGACGTTTGACGGCTAAAAATTAAAACGAGTAAAATGATGAAAAGCTTAGATGATAAAGAGGTTGACAGCAATATAAGAAATGAATGCATTCAGACGAGTTAATACCCATGACAATACGAGTAGTCATCGTTGTTTTGCTATTACGAGTAAGCATAAATTGAGGCAAGTAAAAGGAAAAAAAAAAAAAAAAAAAAAAAAAAAAATTCAGTTAATACCCATGACAATACGAGTCGTCATCGTTGTTTTGCTATTACGAGTAAGCATAAATTGAGGCAAGTAAAAGAGGAAAAAAAAAAAAAAAGTTTTATTTTTAATTTTTTTTTTGAGTAAGGCATGACGAGGTGCCGGAAAATTATCTTTCAAGTTGCTTTGGGTTTATGATATCCGTCAACGTTCGCGCAATTTTATTTGCGTTGGAGGTGTGGATATTCGGTTTGATTTTATTTTATCTTATTTTTATTTTTTTTTACCTTGTGCACATACATAGTTGCTTTGTATAAACATGTGCTTGTAATTGCAGATGTCTTCGGATAATGAAGATGCTCTTTTGGCACCTTATGAAAGCGAGGACGAGCGTGAACAGGAATCCATTCCGAACGAGTTGAATTCCGACAATGAAGAGTTGCTGAGAAAGTCAGCCCTACTCTCATTGCAAAGCGGGCAACAAGAACAGAGCCACGACGAGTTGCGCCAAGCCAATCAAAAAATGCTTGAGGAGATCGAAAAGCTAAAGCGTCAGCTTGCAGCTGTTGTAGATACTCCTTCTGTTGCTGCCTTAGAAGTACCAGATGTGGAAATGGTAGACGCTACCATTGAGCCCACAGCAGGGACCTCGGGAAGTGGTGTCGCAACGAGTAGAACGCCTGCCCAGGACCGGCTGATTGGAGCAATCGAGAGGAAGCGTGGTACGAGGATCTCTCCAATGGCGTACCGACCTAAACTCGTCGATTCGATTAAATTTCCCCGACTTGACATGAAGTTGAAACAGGACGGAGATATTGGATTCCGTCTCTGGTTACTAAATATCACGGACGCCATTGAGTCGCAAGAGTGTGCCTTTCTATTGACTGGCAAAGACATCCCTGAAGAATATCAAGGTGACGATCGCGCACAACGAGTAGCCGCAAAGAAGGTGAAGATATTCATCATGTCTCATCTTGATCCTCACTATCAGGATGTCGTGGGCAACATGAGTAGCCCGAAAGAGATCATCGCCACTCTTACCAAATATTGCGAGCCAACTGGTCGCGTTTTCATCAACAATTTGATGTTACAATTTAACCACATGAACTTCAACCCTTGCGAGGAAACTCCCCTGGAGTTCATAAATCGCTTCGACAAACTGGTGCTAAAAATTAAAGAGTTAAATAAACCGATCATGAACTCTACTTACGTAAAACAGGTATTCCTGTGCGCCATTAGGACGACGAGGACCTATCAGCGCGATATGACGAGTGATGAAGGTTACCAGCTCAGCCAGCTGAAAAGTATGCTCGTCGATGAGTTTAATGAGAGGGAGCAGATGTCAATTATGGATGCCAACCTACAGAACCGCGCCTTGCTGGCTCAAACGAAAAACCCAATAAGAGTCGGGTTAGGAAAGTCAGCTTCCAAGGCAAGAAGTGGGGTTCGGCATGGCAAAGTTGCTGGCTACGCCTTCAACTCCTCATCAAGAGTGATTCGTGGAAGAATTAGCAA
The DNA here is from genome assembly GCA_037159825.1 of Tupiocoris notatus. Classification (NCBI taxonomy): domain Eukaryota; kingdom Metazoa; phylum Arthropoda; class Insecta; order Hemiptera; family Miridae; genus Tupiocoris; species Tupiocoris notatus. The sequence continues at coordinate 926,034 of JASJUZ010000127.1, read as the reverse complement.
GGGTGCCACTTGCTACAACTGTGGTAAGCGAGGCCATATACGTAAAGAGTGTCGATCGTTGATCCGCAAGTGCTATAATTGTCAAGAATTGGGCACTCACATCGCCACTAATTGTCCAAATCCGACAAAAGACCCGAAAAGAGTTGGGAAAGCACTGCACCGAGTCTCCACGAGTAAGACGTCGAAGCAGATGAATTACAAAAGAGGCTTTAAGAGTGTCCCAAAACTAATTAAAATGAAAATGGGTGAAGCGAAGAAGATCCAATCCCATTTCCAAACACAGGGAAATTCTTCGTCTTTCTACATCTCCGGCGATGTAACCCTTCCCGACGAAACCCAAACGTGGGTTGTCCTTGACGAGCAGGGACAAGCAATGGTAAATTACTCGAGGGAGCGATTGGGTAATACTGCTATGACCATTGCAGAAGGTAAGCCACCAACAACTTTTTGTGCCGTAATTGATTCGGGAGCTACAGAACACTTAGCCAATAGACGAGAGTTCTTTCAGGAATTAAAACCTTTTGCTCAACCTAAGCGTTTCACTTGCGCTAATAAAGATGTAGAAGCCGATTTAGTTTGTGAGTACTATGGTGACATTTTAATAGTTAATAATGGTAAAGAAGCTAAGCTGAAAAATGTTCTGTACACCCCGAATCTCACAGTAAATTTGTTTTCATTGCGCAAAGCTGCAGGAGCAGGCATGGAGATCAAATTCACCAGAGAAAAAGCCATATTCACTGATCCTATGGGTAAAATGATAAAAGAGGGATCTTTCTATGATAGTTATTGGTGGGTTGAATTTGAGTTGGCTAAAAGAGGAGTTAAACGTAAATTGGAGACTAAAGTAACCTGCCTGCACCTGAAGAGTTGTGATTGTAACTGTGTGTCTAATTCTATGTTCTCTTCCAGTAATTCTGTAAACGCTGATTCACGACTGATTAGATGGCAAGGCTGTGATTCAGCGGGAGGGAGGAAAAACCAGAATTCTGAGAGTGAGGATGTACAAGTGGGAGGGAGAGAACACATAGAAAAAGATACCCGAATTTTAAATGTCACAAATACGAGTCAAATCAATTCTGAGGAAAATTTGAAAGAGGATAGCGAACTGGACCCTGAGATCGAAAAACTTGATCTTCAAAAAATAGGTGAGAAGTTCGGTGAAACACTACGTGAGAATAAAGATCTTCTTTGGCACGTCCGACTTAATCATGCGTCCAAGAAGTATCTTGAAGCTGCCACAAAATTTATACCAGAAATGAAAGGTGTAAAAATAACTGAGAGAGTGGTGGATTGCGAGGACTGTGCTCAGGCTAAAACTGTTAGGAAAGCACACACAGAGGTGCGACGACGAGAGGTAAAGCCCTTCGTTGTTCTTCACAGCGATTTAATGGGACCGATAAAACCTCTGAATTTCAGAAATCAAGCCAAATATGTGGTCACGTTTATGTGTGATGCCACACGCTTTGTGTTTGCCTACATGTTGAAGGATAAAACGCGAGTACATGAAGCATTGCGCGAGTGTCTTGATGAAATTAGCCGAATAATAAACGAAAAAGGAGTCGTCCATACCATTAGGACTGACTCGGGCCTAGAGTATAAAACCTCGAACATGAAAGAGTTGTTAAATAAAGAAGGTATTAAAGTAGTCACAAGTGAACCGCACACACCGCAATTGAATGGTTCGGCAGAACGACTAAATAGAGAGCTTATAGATAAAATTAGAGTGAACTTGCTTTCAGCAAAAATGCCTCCATCGTTCTGGGGTCATGCGTTAAATTTTGCGGTATTTGTTCATAATCGCCTACCTCATGCTTCCAACGACTTTGTGAGTCCCTACGAAGCACTTTATGGGAGGGAGCCCTCAATGAAATACTTGAAACGCTTTGGTTGCTTGGTGATGTTTGTAGATACCAAACCAAAGACAAAGTTTGCGCCAAATGCCAGAAGGGCCTATTTGTTAGAGTGTGGAGATACAGGGTATGTCTTGTTTGACGAGGAACATAAGACATTAGTTAGATCTTGTAATGTGAAATGTGTTGAGCATGTAGTCTATGGCGACAAAATTAAAAACTATCCTAGACAGCTGGCAGAAATTCTGGAGATAGGGTCTGATGCGACTTTAGAACCTGAAGGGTCGGTTGGTGCTGCAAATGAGAGTACTCCTAGAAGCGTATGGGGAAATTTCTATGCAGAACCAAGATCTTATCAGGAGGCTGTTATGGATCCTGACCGAGAGTTATGGTTTGATTCAATCCGTGATGAACTTGATTCACTTGCAGAAAATGGGACATGGGAACTTATTCCCAGATGCGAGGTGAGCCCAGGCACCAAAATTATTAAAGCGAGGTGGGTGCACAAACGCAAGCTTGAAATAGATGGAAGTTACAGGTTCAAGAGTAGACTTGTGGCAAAGGGATTCGCGGACACCAACGAGTATGACCTTAGTGAGATTTATGCTCCAGTAGCCAGATTAACTGATGTAAGGTTAATTCTGTCTATTGCAAATCGACTAGGTTTGATACTGCATCAGTTAGATGTTAAGACAGCTTTTCTACATGGGGAACTAGAGAAACCTGTATATATGGAGATTCCTGAAGGATTAGTTGAACTGACTGAAGTATCAAGTGACTTAGCTGCGACTCATGTATGCAAACTTGTAAAATCCTTGTACGGACTCAAAGTATCACCCAACTTGTGGTATAAGAAATTCAGTGAAGTTCTGAGAAAAATAGGATTTGTTGCTTATGAATATCAGAAATGCATTTTTAGATGGCGAGAGGGAGACAAATTTGTATTGCTGCTTATTTACGTAGATGATTGCATTTTGGCATCAAATTGTAAAGAAATAGCAAGAAACCTTATAGAGATGATTGCCCTTGAGTTGAACATCAAGGATCTAGGTTCACCTAAGAAATTCCTTGGAATGGAAATCAAACGTGATCAGGTGAACAAAAGAATTTTTGTGAACCAAGAACATTTTGTCAGAGAAATCTTGGACAAGTATTTGATTGAGAAAAATAGAGTAAGTAATTTGCCAATGTTTCCTAAAACTAATGCGTTGAATAGCCAACTGAACAATAGTGGAAAATCGCCCTTTGTGCCATATAGGGAGGTGATTGGTTCGTTGTTGTACCTACAAAATTGCACACGACCTGATATTTCGTATGCAGTAAATTTTTTGAGTAGAAAGCAGGTTGGTTATACTGAAGAAGATTGGGAGTGTGTTCAGAAGGTTTTGCAATATCTAAATGGTACTGTTGATCTGGGGATCATGTTCACTGGAGAAGGAAGTGCAATTGTGAGTTATACAGATGCATCCTTGGGAACAAACGACCTGAATGGTAAGTCAACTACCGGGTTCCTTATTTTCGCGTTTGGGGACTTGATTGCGTGGAAATCAAAAAAAACAATCTCATGTTGCATTGTCGTCTGCAGAGGCAGAATATATTGCTATGTCTGCAGCTTGTAAAGAGCTTACCAGCGTTCGATCAGTGTGTAAGTTTTTAATTGGGTTTAATGAGGTACCTATTCTTATGTGCGATTGCAAACCTGCCATAGCCCTAGCCAAAACAGAGGATTCTAGAACGCTGAAGCACATAGTCAAGTTATGTTATCATTATGTGCGTGAAGAGTTCTCTAAGCAGAATTTAAAAATCGACTGGGTGGGCACAAATGATCAAATTGCTGATTTACTGACGAAGCCCCTAGCGTGCGAAAAGTTTATTCACTTTAGGGCAAAACTATTGACCAAAATTGAGTAGGTGATGTATTGATGATGTTGATGTTGCCCACACAACGAGTAAACTGAGTTTATGTATTTCAGAAGAACCCTGGGCTTAACAACGAGGAAAAGTCACAGTGCTGAAGAGGAAGAAACCGTTTTCATGGATATCAAGAGGTCGTCCTAAATTTGTTATATCGAACTGTGTATTCAACAACAGTGAGTCTGTTCTATTTTGTGAGTCGTACGACAATTATAATTAGATGACAATACTCGAAAAAGCGTACGGGATTGTTCACCTAATTAACTTATTTCTTTAATGCGAGGAAAAGAGATGGAACTGTTTTATGAGTATAAACAGGAGACACCAAGAGTAAACTATTTGTCAGATCTCCAAGAGTAAGACTGACATGCTTGTAGTCTCAGTGCGAGTAGGAGGGAGTGTTGAGAAATCGTGAGGATACTCGCACTTAAACTCCAAGGTAGAGGTTTAAATTAAAGCGGGGGTTCATCTTGAAAAATAGCAAGTGAACCCGTAGACGTTAGTTCCAAGATCGGCCGACCGCGCGCTAAGAACTTCAGTCGTCGAGTGATTATTGAAGAACTGTTCAGAACGTTTTACGAACATTATTAATTCAAGAGTTATTATGAGATTTATTATTGAACCTCCACAAGAGTTATTGTAATAATTATTTAGAAAGAATTATTCAGGTGATCCATCACCTTCATGGCGCTGCCCATGTTCTTGATGAATCATCGCCATTGCTATTGCTGCGCTTGCGCTTCTCGCTTCCAGCCATATTGTTTTCTAGTTTGTCGTAAGTCAGAGTCAGAGTCTGTGTCTGAGTTAGCTAGCTCTTGAGTTGAATTGAAGATTGTCTAAGTCTAAACTTATTATTTGCTTTTCCAAAGAGGAATATAAATCGTTTAAGTGTTGTTGCTGAATTATTATTCCGCCGTCAAAACGAAATATAGTTCGTCGAACAAGGTAAAGAGTGCAAGCTTTGAATTTCCGATTTAACATTTATATTATTAGGGGAGGTGGTCCTATCAATCAGGAAGTTCGGTCAGGTCAATACGAGTAGTACAGTAGTCCTTATGATGTGTAGTTGGCGAATGAGTTGCTGCGAAGTTGGGACATTTCTGTCATTTTTTCCTTTTCAAAGTTTATTTTATAGACAAATATTTTTGAAGTCGGTTTTATTATTTTTTTTATAAGTTTTTCTTTATCAAACAACTTGAATTGTGAAACCCAGCAGCAATTCAAGGGGAAGTGTAGCAGGACGAATTTACTGCTACAATGATGGAGTTAACGGTAACATTTTTTTACCTTGAAGTATGCAAATTCCTATGTTGTGTTCTTATTTTTTAAAAATGTATATATTACAGTGTTGAACGTTGTACTGGCTAATTGTTGAGCTACATTGTACAGAAAAACTCTTACAATTTCAATATTCAGTGAGAAATTCCATAGCACTGCCACATTCGGTGGCATAGACGCCAGTACGATTGGAACTTACTTATTAGCAACACCAGCTCTATCTTGTTTGTCGGCCCATTCGAACAACGTTAATGCATAGTTTTCAACGTGAGCTTGAGCCGCAATATCATTGGTAATTGCTTCGTTGTCGGACATGGTCTTCTTGGCCATTTCGAGCCAATCCATCAAACGAACTAGAAGCGTCTTCGCTTCGTCCGATTTCTTATCGATTTTCAACGCCACTTGAAGAGCGAACAAACGACCTGAAAAAGGTGTAATGTCAATAAGAATGTTTTGAAGTTTAACTTCATTGCAAATTCTTGAAGTTAATACTGTTCAGCTTTCACTCAGGCAGCTAAACAGTTTTGTCGAGTTCATCTAACACCACAATTAAACACAGTACCAGGAAAGTCAACTTAAGGGGCATGAGTCCTTTGTCGAATGAACGACATCCAACATTTGTAATTTAATATTAATGTAATTATTTGATGAGGCTCCAAGTCCTCGAGATCTCTGAATACTGGATAGGCATCCTCAATTTTCATTGTTATCAACCGTTAAGGTGACGGCAAGGGATGAAAGCAAAGAAATAATGAATACGCACACCAATAAGCGACAACTGGATCCCTCGCTTCGTGTTCCATAGCTGTCTTTAGGTAATGCTGGATCGCTCTTAGCGAAGTAGGCACAGGCGGAAGTTGTAAGGCCATTTTATAACGTAAAGCTTTCAATGAATAAGAGCTGCGACGGGTGAAGAGATTTGAGGCACGTTTTGGAATTTCCTAATCGAAACAACGGAGCATTTTTTCTGTGAAGAAGGTAAAGATGAATGAAACTGATCACTATGAAAATTAGAGCAATATGAGTATACCGTGAATACTGAATTACAACGACTCAGCGGCGCATCGTGCAATAATTATTGACATTCTTATCAGTTATCTCATCGTTTATCGTTATCGGGTTGAGACTACGACATCGATGTTTAACATGGATGTCATGGCTTCGATTTTTTTTCTTACATCGATGTCTAAGCTTCAATTTTTTTTTACATGGACGTACTCATCCCGAATTTTTTTTTAATAGAGGGTCTGTTTTTTTTCTTGTGTTTAGAACATTCGAGGGGTTATTGAAACAATCCGTAAGAAAATTGTGGGCATTTTTTTTCTATTTTTCAGTGGGTACCTACCAGGTGAAAGTTTTTGGTAACACTGGTTTCAGTTACACCTTTTGAGTTGATACCTATCATAGAGAAAGAGAGCCCTATAGAGTGGAAACTGGTATGGGAGGAGGTCGGACCTCTTCGCACGGCACTTCAACAAAACACTAATCGATGCTTATCTATCGAGTAGCGTAATTGAATCGAACCAGTAGAGATCGAAATCAAAAATCTCTTGAAGTTCACTGAGAAAACTGGATAACATGGATTCTTCAGAGCGAACTGACAGTATCTGACCAATTTGTATTAAAAGGCAAAAAAATAGAAGTAATGATCTAAGGTGTAGTACAAGTTTGTTCTAGTTGGAATAAACAAATAATATCATACAGTATCACAATAATCGTTCTCATTAGCGAAAGTTTGTTCAATTTGTAATGTACAATAATATAAAAATAGCTGGTAGATGAAATGTCGAAAAATATTAAGAGAACATTATCCAAGTTGGTGAGTTTAAAAAAAGTGATTTATGAAATAAAATAATCGTAGTAAGGATGTACAGTATTACGTTTGATAATTATTTTTGAAAAATTAAAAGTTGATAGAATAATTTTAAAAAGCAAGAAAAAACATGAACAACTCCAATAGTGCTACGATGGTCGGACGATTTCAAATAGGTATGAAATCCTCCTCTCACGAAAAGTTGATTATAAGCAATGCAATGAAAAGTCCACTGCTACATATTCATTGATGCTGAAGGATCCTCAAATTACGCGTTCCAACTTCAAATTGGGCCACCGAAGCCAAATTGCGAATCTCAACCAGTGGTGTGCATAGATCACACAGTACTTCCATGTTTGAGTCGGTAACTGGTATAACCTATTATAAAATCGAGAAAAACGTACGAAGGCCGAAACGTTAATTTACAACAGTTGTTATGGAAAAACGAGCCAGGAGACCTAAAGTCTCACTCTGAAAGACTAGGTAACAAATGGACGCACAGACACAAACATGTTCAGAAAGTGAGCAGAGCGCTCTGGGAGCAGGTGCGTGAAACGTGCAGATAAAGCTGAAAGAGGATTTCTAAGGAATACACCTCTACCAGGTAGTTTCCTCTCAACTAAAGATGTATTGTGGTTCTTGTATTGTTCTGCTTTCTAAACCTTGTTGAATTGTACAATAATCAACTAACAGACGAAGTAATTTCCATTGTTCTACAAACGATGTAAAGATCCACCTTCATTTTCCACCAAATGTTTTCGGCATGTTGTCATCGTTTCTTATGTTGGATTAGTTCAAATCGAGATGAAAAACCATCGTATTCATAGTATATTATCATTTCCTAATATCAATTTAGTTTTATGAAATCAAGCGTGATTCCCTGCCATAAACAAATCAGAATGCCAAAAAGCACTCTAGATGCAAAAAATATTTTAACAACGGGAAAGTATGGTATGCGGTGACTTTAATGTTAAAAATCTATCGTCATTTACCCGCCAAAGATAACATTTCACGTCCTTTCCAACGTTCCACTATATTGACTTTTGGCTAATGTGAATATTTCTGATCCAAAAAACTACTGGATAGCATGGATGTACGGCGTGTGACCCTAGCGGTGAATATCAGGCGTCATTCGGTCGCCATTACAAATATTAAAGACCTCTAGCATCAAATATATTGATTTTAGGGGCATGTAAAAAGCTGTACAGCAAAAAACGGCGTAAGGCAGAAGTACGGTGTGTGATCAGAGCAACACAAAACATGGTCGTTGTGGGTCATATTTAAAGCATAGAGACCCGAAAGTTACATAAGTGCTAGAATGAAATGACTGAAATTGCGTTTAATGAGGAAGTACTGCATGTGACCCCAGTAATAAAAATTAAGCAACATTCAGCTGTCATAAAGAAAAATTTTAAGTCTAAAGGTGCTTACAGACCGGACGATAACATTGTTGAAAACACTGTTACTAGCATTTTTCAGTAACTTTCCGTTCACACCGAACGTAACGTTGTTGGCAACAAATAATGTTATCAACATCGGGCGAGGAATTGTTAATAACATTGTTACTGCACTTGAAAACTGTTGATAACAATTCCTCCCCCGAAATGTTATTGGAAACATTGTTGGCAACAATTTCTGTAACATTGTTATTTTTTCCGTCAACAGTGTTAGTAACATTGTTGGCGACAGTGAGTTTTGTTATCGAGCCATGAGCGAAAACATCCGCCATCCAGCATTTTGTTGTGTCTAGTGCGGTCTTGTCAGGGTATTGTTGACGTGAGTGTTTCATAATGAATTGGAAAGAGATGATATTATATAATCAAGCTTATTGAAGAATATTGGAAGCAGAGATGTTTATGGGACGTACAAGTGCCGCAGTACAAGGACAATCAAAAGAAGAGTGATGCGTGGAAAGTGATCGGTGAGTCGATGAATCGTGACTGGGTAGAAGTTGAAAAAAAAATGAAAAGTTTGATTGGACAGTTCCAAAGAGAATTGAAGAAGTTTAAGGGATTCTCGGGCGAAGGAGCTGATGATGAAGAGATGCGACGATAAGGACGTCGATGGAATCGCCAATCGCCCCATGACTCCGACACGACAGGATCGTGTCGTGTCGGGACGGGACAGGTCGACGCGAACGATAACGAGATATCGCCGAGCGGGTTAGGTGGTCAGAGTCAGTTGCGCTCAAGCTCGCCTCGTCGCCGAACTGCCACGTGAAGGCCAATCCAGCCGTTCGAGTATATATGGGAGAAAAACGGGACCAGCCTTTCGTCAACGGCCGATGGTCACCAGCGGCAAAGGACAAATCGAAAGCTATTTCTCCGAGGAAGTCTCTTATTCTTTTATTTTTGGTTTTAAATTTTGATCGGAAAATAAAGATTTTAATTTGGTAATTTGCGTTATTTTCCCAACAACAAGAATTGTTTTATTTTTGGATAATTTAATAATTTGTTTCTGGACGAAACATTGTTTTTGCGACGGTACAAAAGGTGCCTGAAAACAGAAGAGAAAATCGTAGGGTTTCAATAATTGGCCCTATAGAGGCGAAACGTCGCAGAGTACTTGTTTACACTAAAATGTTATTTTAAAAATGTCAACAACATTGTGGATAACATTGTTAGATAACTAGACCCAAATAAAACAGATGGAAGAATTGTTGGCAACAAAAAAGTTGACGACATTGTTGCCAACAATGTTGATAACATATTTTCTAGATCATCTCATTTTGTTACTAACATTATTGTTATCAACATCTTATGTTAATAACATTTGTTTTCACTAACATTTGGTCTGTAAGCACCTTAAAGTATATTCACTCTTGTGGTCTATAAAAATCGCTAAAGCAAAAAAACAGCATATGGCGGAAGTACTGTGTGTTATCCAAACTATACAAAACAAGTTCTGTAAACGTGGTCAGAGTTGGTCAAATATATGGCAAAGAGCCCCAAAAAGTACAATAACTGAAAATTCGTTTTACGAGAAAGTACTGCAAGTGACCCCAATAATAAAAATCAAGCAATATTCCGCTGTCATAAAGAAAATTTAAAGTCTAATGTATATATTCACTCTCGCGGTCTATTAAAATCTGAAAAGTTAAAAAATAGCATAATGCAGAAGTACTGTGTGCTATCCAAACTATGCAAAACAAGTTTTGTGAACGAGGTGGAAGTTAGTCATATTTAAAGCAAAGAGACCAAAAAAATACAAATAAAATAACTGAAAATGCGTTTTACGAGGAGGTACTGCATGTGACCCCAATAATAAAAATCAAGCGATATTCAACTGTCATACAGAAAAATTTCAAGTCCTCCAGCGTTCAAATATATTCATTTCTGTGGTCTATAAAAATCAAAATGTAGCAAATGTGCAAATAACGTGGAAGTACCGCATGTAACCCACTTGATAAAAATCAGGCATCATTCAATCGCCCACCCTAACATTTTAAGACCTTGAACGTTCAAATACATTGAGTTTTGCGGCCTGTAAAAATCAAAATACAAAACATGCACTTGTGAAATCGTGAAAAACGCTCATAACGCGGAGGCATTGTATGTGACCCACTATACAGAAAATCTAATGTTTTCTGCTTTCCATAACCGACATTCCAAGCCCTCAAACGTAGAAAAATATTGACTCTCATAGCCTGTAAAAATCGAAACAGAAAAAACTTTGAACGCTTATATCTCGGAAGTACTGAGTGTAATTCAAAATCCGGAAAAACCTAATTTTGCACAATCACCAGGAAAACATTCTCTTAAAATTGCATAGTGTTTCATCCATTTTTCAGGGAGATATGGCGATTTATGTCAGTTTGTGACCACAGACAGACGGACACACAGACACCTGTTCAGAAAGTGTTTCTGAGTATACTACTATGAAAATTTCTTCCATCAGGACCTCGGTTCCGAATTCGACTTTTCAGACGATCTCAATACTTCCATTTACTACGTAAACATGGAAGTAAAAAGAGGTATATGGAAGTGATCAGAGAAAGAATAACTGGCGTATCAACACATTGTTTTAGTTGTGATATTTGCATTCTACAAGCTGTGGCAATTGGCTAGTGACAGAAAATTATTGATTACCTTTCTGCATCTGAGGGAAACCCACTGAAATTTTCATTTGAGTGCATTGCTGACTGTATCGTTCAACCCTTCGTACAGCATTTCCTCACTCGTACCTGAAATACAATACAGAGAATTAGATTTCTACACGTCTCATACATTGCAGTTACTTCATATGCATGCGATAGTTTACTGATCTACATAATATCGAATTAGCCCTTATCTTGGCACAACTAGAATTAAATATTTTTAAAGATTTTTTCTTTCAAATCCCTTCTGGGGGTCCTAAACAACCTAAAATGACAGCTTAAAAAATATACATACCTACTTACATAATAATGAACACCTAATAGAATAATGTGCTACTAATTTCAATTTATTGACGCTGGAGTGCAGCTTATCTTTTTAGCTGGCGATCAATTGTGAAGGTATGCTGCCGTGCAAGTTGCTTCAGCCCACAGACGCTTGTCGAGGTTTTGGTCTATGATCATGGTTCGCACCTTTACCATCAGAGAGCGATTGTAGCGCTCCGCTAGGCCGTTCTGGGGACTTGAATAAGGTGCTGAAAGTTCATGACGTATGCCGTGCTTTTCAAGGATTGACTTCATCTTTGCATTGCCGTACTCGCTGCCATTGTCGGTTCGTAGAGTTTTGATTTTTCGGCCAGTTTCATTTTCGATTTGGGCTTGAAAAATTTCAAAAACGTCAGGAACTTCGTCTTTAGTCTTGATGCAATAGACGTACAATTTGGGCGAGTAGTCGTCGATGAACGATAAGACGTTTCGTTTCCGCTGTACGAAGGAGTTTCCAGGGGACCGCATAAATCTAAATGTATAAGATCACGCTTATTTTTGCTGGCTGCTTGTTCTTCTGCTGCAAGACATTGGCTACGGTGCGATTTTCACCAGATTTCAAGGTTATCGGTGCTTGACCTATCCCATCTACAGATAGCGATTGGTTGTTTGCTACGACGACATCGCGATTAGTAGGCGACTCCTCAACATCCCAAAGCCAATCGTCTCGGCCAGACAGATGCGAAGTAGATCCGCTGTCAACGTACCAACAGTCTTTACCCATATTTAGACCAAGTGCGGCGAACAGAACATGCCCACTTTTCTTGAACTTTGATTTTTGTTCATTCCCATTATTTTGACGTTCGGGGGGTTTGGGTAGTGACGAACGATGGGATATTTGGCTGTGTTGAGCATCGTGTCAAATATGTGCCCAGCATCGGCCATATTTCGAGTCCTGGAGTAACTTCATTTTGACAAAATCACTGCTTATTTCGGCGCCAGAAGATTCAAGTGCCATTACCATTGGCTCATAGTCGTCAGTTAGTCCCTGCAGCATTATCGCGCCAAGAAATTCATCGTCGGTGGGCTTATGCATAGATGCAAGTTCATGCGCAATGTAGAGAGCCTCGTTCACATATATTGCTCCATAGTCGCATATATTTTTCCAAGCGAATAGAACAAAGGCTGCGAAGCAAACGTGGACGTCGATTTAAACCTCTATCTTCGGAAGCACGTTGAGCGCCTGCCAGGCTTCTGCTGCAGTTTCGGCTATCATGATATGAGGATAAACTGATTTATCAACTGAGAGGCATATTTTTGAGCCTTCACCTCACGTCGAGCCAAATAAAAGCTACTTTTGGTTTATTATTCAATAATAAACCATTGTAATCGCCCAAGAAAAAAAAATTTATAACCCCCCCTCAAAATTTGATGTTTTACGTTTCAAGGCATGTAGAATCCGAATATCCAATAAAAAAAATTCTGTCTGTCCGCCGTACGCCGTACGCCGTACGCCGTTAGCAGTTTTCCGGCCAAACCATAATAGCGAAATTCTTGAAATTTTCACCAAAAATCAATCTCGGTCCTACGACGGCACAGTTCTTGAACCAACTTGCTAGCTCAATTTTAAGGGTATTTTTGGGGGGTTTCGAGGGGGAGAAAATTCATATTTTCCACGGTTTTTCAGAAAAATGTGTACGTGGTATCAAATTATATAGATTTTTGGACGCTGAATCGAATGAGACCATCGCCGGGTCGATAGCATTTACGGTTCTCGAGTTATCGCAGCTTTTGTGCCGAATTTGGAAGATTTTTAGAAATTTGACATGAGGGTATAACTCGAGAGTTCTTGGAGCTATAAAAATCGTTCTATACTCATTGGAATGGTCGTCAAACACTCTCTCCAGCTGTAGGGTAAGGCAAAAAATTTAGCTTTTAATTAGGAAATTAAGAAAAATAAAATTGATTAAAATTACAATAGTTGCTACGGATTTTTCCTCTATAGTTACCATCTGTTTTTTGGTGAGAACATTCACTAATGTTCGGAATAGTTACTATCACAAATGGATAGTCTTCATAAATCAATATTGAAGCGAAGGAATAATAAACCACTGTTCAATCATTTGCAGCGTTTTTCACTGACCGGAGCATCTTTATCGTCCATAGAACGCCCTTCAACACACGACCATACAGCTTCATGTTTCAGAAACATTTTCATCTGAAACTTCCATACCGAATAGTTTTCCCTACCTTTCAATTTTTCGATGTGAGGTAGAATATTTGTTGGAGTTGAATCTGCCATCGTGGTTGTCGGTTTCAGACGTTGAAGGTCAGGTTAGTTGAACGATCACTGTTGTTTTCACCTCACCAAACATCGCCCAAAAAAAAAGAGTCTAGACACTTGGGCCCATAACCTGTAGCGAGAGTGAAACGCACAGGGGAAAGTTGTTTAGACGAGAAAACAAACATGAAATTGTATTCAACAATTTAGACGCGACGTAGGACGTAGGATAATATTTAAAATACAATGAAACTTGACGAACAGTTCACAACACGTCCGAACTCCGAATGAGGAGACGAAGTGCGAGGTGGCCAGGTGGCAGTGTTGAGGAAGGTGAGATAGCAGTGTAGCCAACTGTTGAACTTGTGCTGTTAAAATGTTAATTTCAACACAAACATTTTTTTGCAGCGTTTTCTTACAGTAAGAATGAAGTCAGCAGGAAAAAGTTGGGGAGGATAAAAAAACGATTGGACAATTTTTTCAACTCCAAATGCAGATTCTCAATGTTAAAACAGTTGAGTAATATATTGATACAATGTTTGCTGTTCCATTCATCTCAATGGGGAAGACGCCTATTTTTTTATTTTCGTTCCTAATGGCCTGAATTCTGCTATTTGGTGTCAGCCGAAGAGGGAATGACCAATTTTTCATGAAAATTGTGAGTTTCCGCGGAGAAAATCGCTAAGGAAAATCAGCGGTTTGAATAAACCCGGAGATGTAACTCCAATCGATTGAAGTGACTCCCTAGAGCGCTCTGCAGTCGGCTGAAAGACAATCAGTAACTACAAGACGGTCTTTAAGATTGGAGTCATGCTAAATCGAGTAAGTGACGCTAACTTCACTGCTACTTGTTGGGTTCTTTTAATCGTCGAGTTAGTACCTCTCGAAATGCCTCGTAAAGCAAATAAATTGCTGAGGGGGGTTTGGTAATCTACAGCAACCTCAAATTATTGCTCCCAATGTTAGTTTATTCTCCGAAGATACAAGCGCTAGTATCGATATTCATTCACTTTCAACGGTCTAGTTATGACGTAATAACTATTCATTTTTCGTTCAAAATCATCGATTTTCATTAGCGGTTTCCTCCGCGGAAACTCACAATTTTCATAAAAAATTGGTCATTCCGTCTTCAGTTGACACCAAATAACGGAATTCAGGAACGAAAATAAAAAATAGGCGTCTTCCCCATTGATGAGATGAGCGAGGTAATTTATATGCTCAACATCTTCGGTTCTCGGGCTGAACGGTGTGCTTGGCCCCTCCCTTTGGATCTCCCTTTCTCTATGGCTTGGCCCAAGGTTCCAGGTTCCAGGTTTGGTTATCGGATGACGCTGCTATCTGCTAAAGCTAAACTGAATTACTGAATCCGTGTTGTAATTTCTCTTTCTACACAATCAATTTTGTTCATTTTCAAAGTTTACCGCCCAATTTTCCTTGTTCGCGATGGAAGAAATTGGAGTGATCCTGCCCGACCGTGTAAGTATAATTAAATTTATAATAGAGCAGTATCCTTAAGTAACAAGTATCATCCCTCGCCGTGCCCATTGATCTTTGCTTTTACCGTATTACCAAATCGTGATAGAAATGTCGAATTTTGCAGGAAGATAACAGCAACGAGGCCAAGCTTACTACCATCTTGGGTCCCAATCTTTCAGAGGATAGCGATAATCAAGATTTATTTACTAAATACAAAGTAAAACGATACATCTCAGTTCTGCTGCTCAGTTATCCTTTTATTGGTATGACGAGGCAGCGCTTAGAAATAAAATTGTTGACACCGCTAACTTCTAGGCCAATTATTTTAGAAACTTCAGCGGCAGCTGGAATTTCTCGCCGTGCAAGAAGAATACATCAAGGACGAGCAGAGGAACTTGAAAAAGGAGTACCTTCATGCGCAAGAGGAAGTGAAACGAATTCAGAGCGTTCCATTGGTCATCGGACAATTTCTTGAAGCTGTTGATCAGAATACTGGAATCGTCGGTAGTACTACAGGTACTATGGTCGTTTGCGTAGAACTTTATCCATAAGTATTTCTGACGACTTTAACTATGCTACTTTTGACGACATGGTAATCAAGGGGGTGATAATCTCAAGGATTATTCAAGAATAATATACTTAAGAAAGTGTTTGCATATCACGTCAGTCGTAAAAAGCTCTTTGAAGGATGTGTGACGTCATAGAGGATGTTGATCTTTAAAGCGCTTAATGCAATGGGCGACGCTAACTTTGTCCATGATCAACGTACAGAGTGATCAAGGCACCCCTATTGCAAAACCTTCAGTAATTGTAACCTCCTGCAAAAACCACCGAAAATGCAAAGCTGCCAATGACAACTGAACCAGTTTTATTCTGGTTTACAACGACGGTACAATCGTCATGTAACTTGATCAAATTGTTAGCATCTCCATTCCACTTCTCCCATTGTACACGAATCTAGGGAGTTTGTCATACTACAGACAATACTGATACCAATACTTTCCTATTGATGCATAGTTTTTAGGTATCGAGTCTTTACTTCCAATATGATATCCTATCATTTGATAGTTAAATTTGATACCGTTACAGAAATTCAGGGGATTATTAGACAAATCCATGGAAAGACTTCTAAAGTGCGTGATTTGGATTACGATTCTCCTACTACTTCCAGATCATGGGACTGGTTGCCAACTTTCCAAAATTTCATTTGCGATGCCAGTCGAAAGGTTAATTAGCTTCTGAATTCTTCAATTCAAGAAAGTTTTAACATTGCTCCATTACTGAGCCAAATCCATTGCAAAAAGCAGGCAAGTCAGTCATGGTCCAAGAGAGTTAGAATAACTTATTTTAATTATTCCAATCCGAGATTTTTCCTCCACAGCCGTTTCATATTCTTCCAAAGCATTTTTCACACTCATCTTGGCTTTTCATTCAACTTCAGCTCATAAATGTATTAATTAATTCGGACAACTTTCATTTGATAGACTGGTGAAGCATCTCTGGATCATTTGTGAAGGACTATAATATATTCATCACTAACACTACTGATAGTAGACAGCAAGACACTCTCTCTAATCAAATCCCTCAGCAATCCCTTGATCTTTCTAAATAAAATTATTTGCCTATAAAAATAACTCTGAAAAGGAAACATAACAAAATAGTCATTTATTTGCACCAACTCGGTCACTAACTACTCATTTTAATGTCCGGGGGTTGTGAGGGGGAGAAAAACCAGCCGACTCATTCCCCGATTCTTTATTATTACTCTGCATTTGAGATATAAGGGTTCAAAGTTTGTTCTGTTTTGATTTTTACAAGCTATAATAGTCAATATTTTTCTACTTTTGAAGGCTTGAAATGTCGGTTATGGCAAGCAGAAAACACCAGATTTCTAAAAGTTTCTAACTCCAGTTAGAAACTTGGAACCACCAATTGTCAACTTCCAGAAGGGGGTTCAGGAATCGAAGATCGATCGGTCACAATGGCCAATTTACTCAATTTATTTCCTCAGAAAACGGAATCTTTTATTGAATATGATAGGAGAGTTTTAAACGATGTTTGATCCCCCAGAAATAAATTCTGTGCTATCCTGTATATTGGATCACATTCAGTGCCTTCACCTTATGAGCCTTCAACTAGTAGTTCCCCCACTAGTTCCCGATTTAACTAGTTCATGTTTTGTATTTTGATTTTTACATGCCGAAAACTCAATGGATTTGAACGTTCTAGGTCTTAAAATGTTGGGTTCGGCGATTGAATAATGCCTGGTTTATATAAAGTGGGTCACATACAGTACTTCCGCGTTATTTGCATGTTGGCTACATTTTGATTTTTATAGACCGCAAAAATGAATATATTTGAACGCTGGGGGACTTAAAATTTTCCTATATGACAGCTGAATATCGCATGATTTTTATTATGGGGTCACATGCAGTACTTCCTCGTAAAACGCATTTTCAGTTATTTTATTCAAGTGTTATTGTACTTTTTGTTAGATTTTAAGTTTGGTATTTTTCACAAAGAACTTTTCTCTTGGAATTCCAAACCACAAATGAACATTCTTTTGCGTCTGAACAACCACGGCTAAAAAACATTTGTTCAATTTTAACTGTAGAGACCGATTTCAATACTTTTCGGTTCTCTTTGCTCTATATATGACCAACTTTGACCGCGTTCAAAAACTTGTTTTGTATGGTTTTGATCACATACCGTACTTCCACCTTATGCCTGCTTCGCTGTTGAGCTTTTTACAGGTCGCAAAAACCAATATATTTGACGCTAGAGGACTATAATATTTGTAATGGCGAGTGAATGACGCCTGATCTTCACCAGAAGTATTCACATAGCCCAAAAAGTCAATATAGTTGAACGTTTAAAGGGTCATAAAATATTTTCTTTGGCGGTTGAATGACGATTGATTTTTATCGTTAAAGTCAGATAACGTAGAACCTTCCGCGCCATTAAAATATTGTTTGCATCTAGAAGGCTTTTTGGCCACAAAAATGGTGTGAACGCTCCAGGTCTTGTTGAGGAATGTTTGTTAATGGCTGGGAATCACGCTTGAGTTCCTAAAACTAAATTGATATTCAGAAATGATGATGTACTACGAATACAATGGGTTTTCATCTCGATTCAAACTAATCCAACATAATAAACTATGACAACATGCCGAAAACGTTTTGTAGAGAATGAAGGTGGATTTGTTTTCAATCGTTACATCCTTTGTAGAACGATTTGTTTGTTGAAATTATTTCGTCTGTTAGTTGATTTTTGTATAATTCAACAAGGTTTAGAATGCAGAAAAAAATACAAAACCCACTATACATCGTAAGATAAGAGAAAACCACCTGCGTAGAGGTGGTCTCAAAAATCCTCTCGCAGCTTTATCTGAAACTGAACGTTTCCTCCGTGCCTCCATTTGTTTGCCTGTTAGAGTGTCCCTCTGCCCTCGCATTCATCTGTCTATGGTCTGAGGGACAAATATTGCCATATCCTAGTAGTTCCACGTTATGAGCTTTTAATGGGTAAGTTCTACTGGCTCAGTTTTTTCACGATTATAAATGTGGGAGATAATTGGTTTCAAGTCAACTAGTATTTTTAATGCACGTTGGCTGGCATTTTCAGGATTCATGATCCACAGTAAATGTGTTGAGAATTGGAAGCTTCAGAGCAAACTTGTGTTCTTGTTATCTCAGTTGATGACCAGGACAAAAGTTTGTGACTTGTGCTGAAAACATGAATTTTCTCATCTAGGTTCGAACTACTATGTGAGGATCCTCTCCACCATAGACCGGGAACTTTTGAAACCATCTGCTTCTGTGGCCCTCCACAAACACAGCAACGCCCTTGTAGACGTTCTCCCACCTGAGGCCGATTCCTCCATATCTATGCTTCAAGCTGGTGAGTTTATGTTCCGCCTGGTACTAGAAAATTTTTTTGAGAGGTCTGCATGTTTTGTGTTGTATGTTTGAGTAGTGTAAATACAATATCGCCAATAAAAAAACCGGCAGAAAAAATTTCAGTGTCTTGAAAACCTCAAAAATTTTTAGTTGTTTCGGTTTATGGTCTTAATCTCTTAAATGATTGCGTTTTAAAATAAATCCATGCATTATCATTTTTTAGTTAAAGTAAATTTGCTCCGATTCTAGCCAAACCGTAGCTTTGTAGGTTTATTATTGTCTTAGTTAGGCCATTAAAGTTTATTATTTGTTCGCAAGAAGTCCAATTTTTAACCGACTTCAAACGGAGGAGGTTACTATGGTTGTCTTGCGAGATTTTTTTTTTCGGTATGTGTTGTCCACTGGCGTTCAGCTCCTGTACGTCCGATCGGGTTACTTTTTTTTTTTTGTTTGAAAGGGTTACTATCCAGGTAGGTCCCATAATTTTTTCAATTAAGTCCATCCAGTAGTTACGTCTCCAGACACGGATAAACGCCGGAAAACGTGATTTTCGCGAAAAAAGGAAGTTTTGACTTTGCAAGCTTATAACTTCTAGAATACTTGCTCGATTGTTTTGTTTCTGGTGTCATTTTGTTCATAATGGGGAAGACGCCTATTTTTTATTTTCGTTCCTTTTGGCCTGAATTCTGTTATTTGGTGTCAACCGAAGACGGAATGACCAATTTTTCATGAAAATTGTGAGTTTCCGCGGAGAAAATCGCTAAGGAAAACCGATGATTTTGAACGAAAAATGAATAGTTATTACGTCATAACTAGACAGTCGAACGTGAATATTGACACTAGCGCTTGTATCGTCGGAGAATGAACTAACATTGGGAGCAATAATTTGAGGTTGCTGTAGATTACCAAACCCCCCTCAGCAATTTATTTGCTTTACGAGGCATTTCGAGAGGTACTAACTCGACGATTAAAAGAACCTAACAAGTAGCAGTGAAGTTAGCGTCATTTACTCGATTTAGCATGACTCCAGTCTTAAAGACCGTCTTGTTGTTACTGTCTGTCTTTCAGCCGTCTGCAGAGCGCTCTAGGGAGTTACTTCAATCGGTTGGAGTTACATCTCCGGGTTTATTCAAACCACTAATTTTCCTTAGCAATTTTCTCCGCGAAAACTCACAATTTTTATGAAAAATTGGTCATTCCGTCTTCAGCTGACACCAAATAACAGAATTCAGGCCATTAGGTACGAAAATAAAAAATAGGCGTCTTCCCCATTTATCTGCCTACAAGGGCCTAGCTGAATGATTAAAAGATTTTCCTTTCACCTCTGAATTGCCTCCAGATTGATCATCTTTTGGAGTCGGCGCCTCTCTGGCAAAATAACCGATGGTTACAAATAAATATGAATTTACGATAAATTGGTAGGTGCCAGGTAATAAGTCTGGGTCTGGACGTAAAGATTCTTAGAGAAATCTGAAATGGTTTTTAGGAAATGGCTTGAATAGTCACCTTCAAATCGATATTGTTAATAATCAGTTCTCATAAATGCTGATTTGCTCTGTTCAAGAATCGTGAAAACTCATGATATTTATATTCTTACTAATTCGGAATCTATAGGCTTCTCCAATACAATATAAGAGAGGCGCCGACTCCAAAAGATGATCAATCTGGAGGCAGTTCAGAGGTGAAAGGAAAATCTTTTAATCATTTGGGAAATGAGAAATAGTAATTTTTATATTATTAGGGAAGGTGATCCAATCAATCAGGAAGTGGTCAGGTCAATACGAGTGGTAAAGCAGTCCTTAAAATGTGTAGTTGGCGAATGAGTTGCTGCGAAGTTGGGACATTTTTGTTATTTTTTCCTTTTCAGAGTGTATTTTATAGACAAAGTTTTTGAAGTCGGTTTTATTTATTTTTTTTCAAGTTTTTTTTATATTTTTCTCTTTTTAGTGACTTACAATTATGGACAGCTCTCTTTACAGAATTTTTCCAAGCTTTCATTATTAGTTTTAGGGTTTTTTGGCCACGGGTTTTTCAGTTGCAAACTTGGTTCAACAGTATTCAGACATCCCCTTACAGCATATAAAAATGCAGATATCTTCAATGTTTTGCAGCCACCGTCCCATTTTTGTTACTAGGCGCTAACCTCTAATGATTTGATGTCTGTGGATTGTGAGGGGGAGACGAACCTGGCGACTAATTGTCCGAATTTTTATTTTCTGGCAGAGTACTTTCGCCCGTTCGGGCATCATCAGGGCGACCTTAGTATGTAGCATTCAGTATTTGTAATTATGGAGGTACAGGATAGTTTTGAATGTTAGAAGATTCCTAAGATACTTACGTGGAGCCATAGCCTAGTGGGCTCAGTCACTGGGTTTTAATTAAATTACATATTGTCTGCCTGGTTTCCCTATGTCCTGAAATGTTGTGATTAAAGCTAAGTATGATATAAAACATTTTTTGGAGAATGAGTCGCCTGGTTTCTCTCCCCCTCACAATCCACGGACATCGAAAAATGCGACGGCAAGAAAGAGAAGTATTATGATTTGATAAAATTTTAGTTTTCTTATTTCATCAAGTTGTTCATCCATAATCCGTTTTATTGTAACAACAGATGAAAAGCCTGACGTGCAATACTCGGACATCGGAGGTATGGATATGCAGAAACAGGAAATCCGGGAAGCTGTCGAGTTGCCATTGACGCATTTTGAATTGTACCGTCAAATCGGTATCGATCCGCCGCGAGGTGTCCTCATGTATGGGCCACCTGGATGTGGTAAAACTATGCTTGCCAAAGCTGTTGCTCATCACACGACTGGTGAGCATTGTATTAGTCCAATATTGGTATGGTAGAAAAAACAACTGTCTCAATAGTGTTTGCATGATCAGAAAATCGTTTTTTTTTTTTGCAGAGTTATTAAGTTGCCTTCTGATCAAGGAGTCGAGTTGGTCCCATGGTTGATGTATTTTTCCCTAGGAAATGCGAGCAAAGTTTCATCCATTTTTCATTAGTGATATAAATCTGGTTAGTGATATAAATCTGGCGGAAGGCCGATGAAATCGTATAACTGGGAAATAGGAAAAGTAAAATTGAATTGCACAAGTCGCAGGCCAAGAATAACGTTTTATTCCACAAAGAAGCAGGTTGCTCTTGTTATTGTTGTTAATGCTCTTGTGTTGACTACATTTTGTAATCGAGGTAGACATACAACAGTTAGGTTTCTTTATTTATTCCAGATAACTTTACTATATTTATGTACATCAGTTATTACAAGTTTGTGAAATTTTTCACAGTTTATGGCAATTTTTAACTTTGTTATACATTATTTTAGATCATCACAGTTATGACAAGTTTTAGGCATTAATTTACTGCACTGAGAAGATATTCTATACATCACATATTTATATCGTACCTTCTGTACACCGCAGTTTTGAATTTTTCCTAGTATTTACTGCATTTAGAAAAAGTTTTCCTTCAGAATTGGTGCTTTTAGTTTCCTTGATCTTGATGTGATTTTTATATTTCAATGAGCTTACCCATTAGGGGGATTATAGGTTAAGATTAATAGGAGATAATAGGTAAAAATCATGCAAACCCTACCGATAAGGAATTAATAAAGGGCGCTGTATGACTGAAGAAATTGGCGGTGAATAACTTCCCTACGAGCAGAACTTGAGACTGTGGCCCTATTGTGTGTTCAAGTATTCATCAAGCATTTTTTAAAGCTGCCATCAGCTATCTCAAGATGTAGCAAATAATGTTACTGTGTGAAGGTTGCTTTTCCCTTTATTGATGAGCCCTCCTCAGTAAGGCCCCTGTTCCACTTATGGTTTTGAAATCTGGCGTTTTTTGCTAACCGACTCTTTATAAAACGACTAACCTAAAATAATACTCTAATCATTAAAAAAATTGAACTCTGGCTTTAATTTATCCCTCCTTAAATTTTATTATTTGCAGCTGCTTTCATCAGAGTCGTCGGATCCGAGTTCGTGCAAAAATATCTCGGTGAAGGTCCCCGCATGGTCCGCGATGTGTTCAGACTTGCAAAAGAAAACGCGCCGGCCATAATCTTCATCGATGAAATTGACGCCATTGCCACCAAACGATTCGACGCTCAGACTGGCGCGGACCGCGAAGTCCAACGTATTCTTTTGGAACTCCTCAACCAAATGGACGGTTTCGACCAAACGACCAATGTCAAGGTTAGCCAGTTAGTGTTAATCAAAGTTTCTATTTTTTTTTTTTTTTTTTAAATCACTTGGTGGTAAGAATATATTGAACCAAATTATTTCAGGTAATTATGGCAACCAACAGAGCGGACACTCTTGATCCTGCTCTCTTGCGTCCAGGCCGCTTGGACAGGAAAATCGAATTCCCTCTGCCTGATAGGAGGCAGAAGCGTTTGGTTTTTTCAACCATCACAGCAAAGATGAACCTGAGTGAGGAAGTTGACCTCGAAGACTATGTAGCTCGGCCTGATCGCATCTCCGGAGCTGATATAAACGCCATCTGTCAAGAGGTCAGTAAAGAAATTGATTACAATCATAAACCATTGTAATCGCCCAAGAACTTTTTTTGCAACCTCCCTTAACATTGGATGCTTTACATTTCAAGGCATGTAGAATCCGAATATCTGAAGCTAGTGCCAAGCTGCAGTATTCTGAGAAAACTATAATAGCTACACGCTCTAAATTTGTACCAAATGTCATTCTTATTAATTTATTTCCATTATCCTGGCACAGGCCCAGAATATTGCAGAAATTGTAATGAGCGATTTTAGGGCTAATAAAAAACAACAAAATGCAAAAACGAAATACTTCCTTGGGAACAAAATCGGAAGAAAACAAGAAATAGCATATAGAGAGAACAGTCTCTCAACTTAGATACTTTACAACAACCTAGAATGTAGATTTAATTTGTGCCGAAAACCAGTGAGAGAGAAGAAAACCAGTTGTGTGCATAGATCACACAGTGCATTCAGGTTTGAGTCGGTTACAGGTATAAACAATTATAAAATGAAGAAACTCGTACGAAGGCCGCAACTTGAGTTCCCAACGACTGTTATTCAACAACTAGCGAGGAGACCCAAAAAAAGAAAAGCTTGAATTAGACTATTAATAGACAAGTGCAGTATTTGAGCCTAAAAATACGAGCCAAGTTCGTAAAATGAGATTATTTTCATAGCAACAACACCTTAAAATATGTCACCAGCCCTTAAGTGTAATTCACTCATCGTTACAACAATTAAAAACCTCCAGCATTCAAATCTATTGATTTTTGAAGCCAGTAGATCCTCTACAGCTCATAAAATGGAACTATGCGGTGTGCCAAAAATCAAGTCATCTGACAATCTGCTTGCCATGAAGAACATTTTGAGGCTTTGAACTATAAAAAATTCGACTTTTATGGCTGGGAAAAAACAACAGTAAACAACATGAAATAGTGATTTAATTCTTATACGGCTGAAGCAGTGGGTAATCCTATTTGCAGTGGGAGAACATTTTCTGAAAATATTTCATCGAATTACAAGATATTTTCCGGGAGATATGGCAATATTTGTCACTGTGACAATAGATAGATAGACGAGAGTACAGAAGGACACACTGACATGAGCAGGCGCGCAAAACGTGGAGGTAAAGCAGACAGAGGACTCCTAAGTAATATCTCTCCTCTACTCAGGCGAATTGCCCAACGTTTCTAAATTGAGCTTTTGTCACTTACTACTAACCGACCAAACCATATTCATGTATCAGTTGAGCACTGAAGTTCTAAACTATAAAAATTACCTAACTAGGTACCTACTTTCAATGTTATTATGTTGATTGAGAGGTGAATTAGAACTTTTGGAATAATCCATCCACTGATTTGGGGCCCTTGGTCAACATATTAGATGCATTGATACCAATGATGTACCTTGGAATTGACCATAACTTTAAAAATCATTTGACGTATTTTACAATTGTTGGTTATTGAAATGCACAAATCTCCTCAAGTGATAGTAGTTATGATTTTCTCAAGCCTATCCGCTATTGCAACGATTTCAGAAATTCACCGATAGTTAGTGCATGATAATAAAATTATTTGGCTGTCAAAACCACGCTTATGTTGAAAATTCAATGCGTAATTCAAATCTTTCAACAAAAATGCTAAGGCTCAAATATGCAGTTTTTTTTTTTTTTTTTTTTTTGTACAACCATAAATATTTCAGAAGCGTGGTTTTGAAACAATATTTTTTTCTTCCATGTTTACGTGGTAAATGGATGTAGTGTGATCGTCTGAAAAGTCGAATTTAGAAGTGAGGTTCTGTTGAAAGAAATTTTCATAATACTATACTCAGAATCACTTTCTGAACAAGTGTCTGGGTGTCCCTCTGTCTGCGGTAAAAAAAATGACTTAAATCGCCATATCGCCATGAAAAATGAATGAAACTTATTAAAATTTTGAAGGAATATGTTTGCAGTAGTTGTGCAAAATTAGCCGTTTCCGGATTGTGCTACACAATAAACAGTTGTACAATCATTTTCTGTGTTTTTCCTTCTTTATCTTCAAATTGCAGCGTATGTAGTCTAAAAATCTATATTATTTATTAGTGTCAATATTATTATTATATTCTTCTTCTTACCATCGATTTTCTGTTCTCAGGCTGGAATGCACGCCGTGAGAGAAAACCGCTATATCGTTCTGGCTAAAGATTTTGAAAAAGGCTATAAAAACAATATAAAGAAGGACGAGTCCGAGCACGAATTTTACAAGTAAATCATGAAAAAATCGCATCTTATGTCAAATCTTGTTAAGTAACGTATTGTCATTAATATATTATATTGATTTTTCAACATGTTTGTCTCTCATTGCCCTCCTTGCTTAGTTGTATTACGAACATTTTTTCTCTCTTTTTTTTTGTAGTTAATACAAATATATTTTATTAAGTTGGTAGCACTGAGTTGTTGAAGGGGAACTCCTGAAGAAAATGAGAGGGTTACCATAACTCTTGTACGACTCCAGTGTTGGTGATCGTTTCTGTGAAAATTGCGCGCTGTCATCTGTTTCCTTGTGTGGAAGGAGAAACACCTTCTGAGATTTTCTCGCAGAACAAACACGTTTTATGGCGAAGGTGTAATGAACAGAACTAATGTTTCCATTGGTGCCATGAATTTAAGGACTCAAGAACTTCTCTTCATGATGATCAAAGGAGTGGAAAACCGTCAATTTCGACAGACGAGTTGTTGCAGAAAATTCAAGAAACTGCCTATGGAGATTGCAAATTGACTCTAGATGAATATTACACAATGATTCCTCAGCTCTCAGGAATTATGATTACCACACAATCACTGAAACATCAGGATTTCGAGAATTATATGCATGGTGGGTGCGAAAACAGCTTACTGGGGAGTCGTATACTTATCATTCTTACGTGTGTACATCAGCTCCTCGCTAATTTCTCATTACGACCAGTTTATTGAATCTTCTGTCCAAAATTTTTTTTGCTCTGGCATAAAACACAGTGTTCTTTACAAATCGGCTCGATCAAATTGTGCTTGGCTGGTTATTATTTAAAGTGAAGAGTGATAATACCTATCATGGGGGGGGGGGATCGTCTGGGCCTTTCCGACCATCATCACTCAGGTGGGTACGACCTTTCTCACAACTTTTCTTTTTGGAGGCGGTAGACCGATTCTGAGTGGAATCACCATAAATTTCTTCACAACTATCGGGTATAGTCATTGACCATTTATTAGTCAATCCGTATTAATACCCATCGCCAAAACGTTATTCGTTTACTGATTAGAATCGAGATAAGTTACGCTGATAACGCTAGCCTTTCATCAGTCAACGGAACTCGTCTGCGCCGTCTGTGCAATGGCATTGTCAATCGTAAACATCGCTAATTGGTAACCTTCACTTCAACTTCTCTATGCCTTCACTCATCGTTCACTGCTGCCAAGGTGACTAGAACATTACACCTTGCACTGCTGCCACCTGACTGCATCGTTACCTACTCACATCAATAAGCCAAGCGGTTTCACTTGTTCTTGCCAGAGTTCAGTGCAACTGGCGGTCAGTTTCAGATAAAGCTGAGAGAGGATAAGGAATACACCTCTACTCAGGCAGTTTCCTCTTATGGATGTACGGCGTGTGACCCTAGCGGTGAAGATTAGTCGTCATTCCCTCGCCATTACAAATATTAAAGACCTCTAACGTCAAATTATATTGATTTTCGCGGCCTGTAAAAAGTTCAACAGCAAACAACGGCTTACGGTGGAAGTACGGTATGTGATCAAAACAATACCAAACAAGTGTTCTGAACATGGTCAAAATCTTTCAAATTTAGAGCAAAGTTCCCAAAAGTTACAAAAGCGCTAGAATAAAATAACTGAAAATGCGTTTTACGAGGAAGTAGTGCATGTGACCCCAATAATAAAAATCAAGCAATATCCAGCTGTCTTATAGGAAAATGTTTAGTCTCCCTGTATTATCAGGTATTAGAGATTTTATTCACGGGTATTTTTATATTATAAAACCACACCAGTATCGGTAGTTCCCTCGTCTTCAACAGGGCCCAACCGACAGCTACCAAACGTGGTCAGTTGCAGCGCCCACACCAACAATTCACTCTCAATTTCAAAAAAGGAGACTATGTCTCAATGGAATTGCACCTTGCAGCCGTGGACTGGAAAGTGCTGGCCTCAATGCATCTGGACATCGCAGAATCTCACTTCTACAAGACCTTACAAGAGACAATACATCTATTTGTACCACCAACCACAGTTTTTTCAAGCAGCTTCCCAAAGTGGTTGTCAAATGTCAACCGAACTCATTCCTTTAGTGAAACAAAAACGTTGTGCTCACTCTCGATATAAGCAAACTCGTAGCCAGTATGATTATGATCTTTTTTCCAGGCTTAGAGCTCAATGTAACTCACTTTCTAAATCCCTTTACAGTGCCTACCTCTCAAATGTTCAGTCCTCTATGTTGTATGATGTTAAGACCTTTTGATATCACATTAACAATACGGAGGGGGATAATAGTCTGCCGTCCTCTATGACCCTTGAAGATAGAGTTGCCAATACCCCAGAGGAGATTGCCAAACTCTTTGCTACTTATTTTGCTTCGGTGTATGACCCCCCCTATATCCTCTAGTCCTTCCTATCCTCATTCTGATCAGTTGCTCTCCTTGAGCTCTGTGTCCATCACGAAAGAACAGGTTCAACGGGAATTATCGAAATTGAATCCATCCAAGGGGATGGGTCCCGATGGGGTTCCACCGGTTCTTTTGAAAAGTTGCCCCTCTCTAGCCATTTCACTGACAACCCTATTTATCAAATCTCTACAGGTGGGTGAATTTCCTAAGATCTGGAAAACTTCTTTCCTGACTCCCGTCCACAAAAGTGGTTCTAAATCTGAAATTCGGCACTACACTGCCTATCTCCTCACTCTCTACATCCCGAAAATCCTTGAAAAACTCGTCTTTGAGGTGATATTATTGCCTCTCATATACCCAACAATAATACCAGAGCAGCACGGTTTCTTCCCGGGTAGATCAACCACAACAAACATCATTAGTTTCCAGGACTATTTATATTCTAGACGCATCGACTAGTATAATTCTAGTATCATCGACTAGTCGTTCGCGAGTGCTTTTTGAGTCGATCTCGAGAATAAAATATAGAACTATTCGCAGAATTTGTTTCAATAGATAGGTCACTGGAACAAAATAAATGAATAAACTACTAACATTTATTCGATCCACAATTAGACCAGAATAACACCTTCATCACTTTCTTTGATCGTAATAACCTTTTGCTACAACTTCAGAGGAACGTGCGGTACTTGTCAAAGAAAAGCCGCGTCTTTTATTCCTGACGATGTTTCTAGTCCAGTCAAGGAATGAGGGGTAGAGTGCGTGAGCAGGTAACTAAGCGATTCCTTCAGAAACTTGTTTAGGGGGCTTAGGTTGTTTACATACCAAAAGTCCTGACTCCTAGGTGTTGAGCGGGGGGAGGAGGGGGGTTAAATGTACGAATTTTTGGCCTCTCAGAGTCGATCGATCGAAGTCTAACAATATTGATGTAGATCGCCAACAGTTCAAGTTTGAGCACCCCTGCATTAGAGAATGGATGTCAAGTTGATTCTATATCCACAGATTTTTCACGTGCTTTTGATAAGCTGTCTCACAAACGCTTAATAGGTAGCTAAGTTGGAAGCTGTGGGGATGCATGGGCCGCTGCTCTTGTGGTTGGCGGATTATCTTCGAGGACGTACCATGCAGGTTCGTATTCGGGGGACAGTTTCCGACCTAATTCTCGCCACATCTGGGGTCCCCCAGAGGTCACAGTTGGGTCCTCTGTTGTTCCTTATACTTATGAATAGTCTGGCCAGTATATTCACTGACGTCAAACTCTAGTTGTATGCAGACGACTTTAAGATGTTCTCTATTGTAAGGGAGGACCGGGACGCTCTCAACCTACAAAATAACCTACGCAACCTCGTACAATGGTGTGGCGAGAATAGTTTTTCTTTAAACCCTTCCAAATGTTTTGTGATTTGTAAAATGTTCGGGATAGTTACAATTGAAAGTGGATGGTCTTCTAAAATTATAATCAAAGCGAAGGAAGTGTTATAATATATATGGTAGGTGCCGGTGAATGTAGGCCGATAAAATATATTGACGACGCGACACACTAGCAAATAGTTACATAAATATGAGAGCAACCAAGTGGCGTCTTGTCTAATATATATAATATGTTTTTATGAAGGGTTACCAACCCAGCAAATAATATAACTGCTTAGATATAAATATACTTATTAATACAACCATAGTCCAGAGCAATGTTTACAAAGTATACTTGATATCAAAGCTTTGATAATCAATCAGGACACGTTCTCTCATTATCACTAATACCTTTAGCATTGAAATGGTAGATTTTCTGTCAGAACTTAGAAACCATTTGTTGTCTGAGCGACCTTCCCTAAAAAAATTCATGCCCAGGGGGAAATTGAGCGGCAGCCGTTGCAAGATTGAGCATCCAAATCCCTCGTCGTTACCGAAAGTTCCAAAACCGAAAGTTCGTCAGAAGGAAATGATGTGTGAAGAGTTCGTAAGAGTGAATCCCGATCTTATCAACGGGGAAACTGGTGTTTACAGTAATCGGGGCACGAAGTACAAGAAAGTCAGCTACGGCTCGACTCCCGGCTTCTTGGTACACCGGACTCTAAACCCGCCGCATTCGATGTCGAAAAATTTGTGTCCCAACGAGCAAGAAAATTTGGAAAAAAAGAAGGAGTACACTTTGAACGCGAGGCAAGCCAAGGCGGAAATTGCGGCCGCTCAGAAAAATCTGTTGAGCGAAGAGAGCGAACTGAGGCGTGAATCATTGAAAAACACAGCCAACCAAAAAACAGGTCCGATCACGAGTTACGAGAGGGAAAACCGTATCAGGAATAAACTCATTGTCAGAAACGCAGGCAAAGCTTTGGTCGACAAACAAGAAGAAATGTTGGAATTCTACAGGAGCGTAGGATCGAAGCAAGTTTTGGCTATGAGGGAGCTTCAGATTCAAGATAATGAGCATTTCAAAGAAATCGGCCTTACGAGTCGAGAAATCTTCATGAACCAAACGATCGACCAATCGGGGCCGAGCGAATACGAAGAAATGGTCACCCACAGGAAAGACCTGCATACGAAAAATAAAAAGATAGTCGATGTTTTGAAAAAGCAGGCGATCGAGAAAGAAATTCTCTGCGATTTGATTAAAGAGGAGAACATGGAAAATGCCGAAAGATTGGATGCCCTCGTCGAAATAGAAATGGCCCGCGAGCTGAAGCTGAACGAAATGGCCGAGAAAGAGAAGCACGAGCATTTCAAAATCAACGATCAAATCACATCGTACAGAGACTACGTTCGCCAAGTGCGCGTGGCTGAAGATCGAGCTCTTCTCGGAAGAGAAGAGGAATTTCTCAGAGGAAAAGAACAATTCAACAAGGCGTTCGCCGAGAAACGAGATCGAATCATAAAAGAGAAACAGTTCTTTCTAAACCGACTCGGCGAAGATTTGACCTCCGCGCTGGAGAGACAGCAGCAAGAAGAAATGGAATATTATTACACACTTGAAAAAGAAAAGGACCTCGAACAGCAAGACATGGAAATTCAAGAGAAGCTCGATAAAAAAGTGGCGAGCCAAAGCTTGATGAAAGATTGGCAAAAGATCAGCGAAGAAAATCGTCTAATCAAAGAAGAAGAAAAGAAACGTATGATCGAAGAAAAAGCGAG
Source organism: Tupiocoris notatus (assembly GCA_037159825.1). Taxonomy (NCBI): domain Eukaryota; kingdom Metazoa; phylum Arthropoda; class Insecta; order Hemiptera; family Miridae; genus Tupiocoris; species Tupiocoris notatus. The sequence goes on along the minus strand of JASJUZ010000127.1, from coordinate 894,897 downwards.
GAACGACAGGTTTCTCGAAGAGGAGAACAAAATAAAAGCTGCCGAACAGAGGAGACGTCTCGTTGAAAAAGATATCACAAGAATGGAATTGATGTACCAGATGAACGAAAGACAATCGAAGCGTGCTGCTGACTTGGAAGCAAAAGCGTATGAAGCTAAATTGCTGAAGGCCGAAGGGTTCGTCCGTGATGGAGCGATCAGGGAGCGCATGCTGGAACGAATGGAGGACTTCAAGAACTCTGGATTGCCTGAGAGATTCCTCGTAGGAGTGAAGCAGCATTACTCCCTCTGATAAGTGGGTATTAAAAGTGCTTGGAATGCTTATCTTAGTGTCTTGAAAGCTCTTTTTGGTTACGCTGTTATTTTTAAACCCGGCATCCACCCATATTAACCGTCCCTACCGTTAGTCCAGTGAATAAACGAACTTCACTTTGCATTAAATGCGGGGTAGTTTTTCTTTCCATTTTTGCGTAGTAAATGGAAGTATTGTGATCGTTGAACTACCTGTACTTAAAATTGAGGAAATATTCTATTAACTCGAACGTGGTCAATTTAGTGCGTAAATTGGATTTTTCCTCAGCTTACTATCAACTCGAGGTCAATGGGGAAACCGCAATGTTGTTAGCTTGGTTGACTGCGCGGGGAATTTTTAAGTTAAATCGACTTCCCTTTGGAACTAAACCAGCGTGCATATTGTTCCAAAGGAAGCTTGATTAAACTAACAGGGTTGTAAAGGGGTCGCGAGTCTACTAGATGATTTGGGGATTATGGGTAAGTCACTCTCGGATCATATCGATAACTTAAAACGCTGCAAATGATTGTACAATGGTTTATTATTTCTTTGCTTCAATAGTGCTGTGAGAAGACCTTCCAATAGTGATCGTAATTATTCCGACCATTTGTAAATGTTTCCATGAAACAACAGATTAGAACAATCCGTAGCAACTATTGTAATTTCAATCATTTTTCTTTCTCTTAACTTTCAAATTGAAAGCTAAATTTTTCGCCTAATGGCTCAGCTGAATAGAGTGTTTGACGAGCATTCCAACAGGTATGGAACGATTTTTATAGCACTAAGAACTATTCAGTTACCCCATGCCAAATTTCTGAAAACCTCTAACATTCGACGATAAAGCTGTGATAACGCGAGAACCATCAAAGCTATCGACACCACGATAGTCTCATTCGATTCAGCGTCAAAAAATCCGTAGATACTGATACCAAACACACCTTTCTTCAAAAATACTGATTTTCTCCCCCTCAGAACCTACCAAAAATACCCTTAAAAATGAGCTACCAATGTAATTCAAGAATTGGGCCGTTGTGAGACCGGGTATGATTTTTAGTGAAAATTTCAAGAATGTACTTCGTTTTTGGGTAGTCGCTTCATATCTTCTTGGTTTTGAAGTTTGCGGAGAGAATTGGCCGTAGCTACCAATGGTGCTACGAAGCCCTGATGATGCCCGAAGGGGCGAAAGTGCTCGGCGGGCAATAAAGAAAATGGAGAACGAGTCGCCCAGTTTTTCTCCCCCGCAAACTTCAAATTCAAGAATGTAGCTATACTATAGTTTGGCCGGAAAAGAGTTGACAGAGTACGGTGAAAGGACAGAATTTTGGTTTATTTTTCAGTAATAAATGAAATCGCCCAAGAAGAAAACATTGTCTAACCCCCCTCAAAATTTGTTGTTTTACGTTTCAAAGCGTGTAGAATCTAGAAATTGTCATCAAAAATTAATCTCGGTCTCACAACGGCCCAATTCTTGAACCACATTTCTCAATTTTAAGGGTATTTTTGGGGGGTTCTGAAGGAAGAAAATTCGTATTTTCCAACGTTTATCGAGAAAAAGTTGTAACTGGTATCAATTTCTATAGATTTTTGGACCCTGAAACGAATGAGACCATCGCGGGGTCGATAGCTTTATTGGTTCTCGAATTACTACAGCTTTGTGTGGAATTTGGGAAATTTTCACACATTTGGCATAACTCAAGAGTTCTTGGAGCTATAAAAAACTTTCTATAGTCGTTGGAATGGTCGTCAAAGACTCTCTTGAACTGTGTCGTTAGGCAAAACAATTAGCTTTCAGCTGGCCGAGTACTTTCGCCCATTCGGGCATCCTCAGGGCGACGTGGAGCCATAGGACCCTATGGTTCAGCGTCGTCCTGAGGATGCCCGAATGGGCGAAAGTACTCGTCCAGCTAATAAAGAATTAGAGAATGAGTCGCCTGATTTTTCTCCACCTCCCAACCCCCGGACATCAAGAAATGCGACGAGAAGGAAAATAATTAGCTTTTAATGGTTACCAATCTGTTTTTTGGTGGGAACGTTCACATATGTTCGAAATAATTACCAGGTATCACATATATGGATAGTCTTGTTAGGTAAATCATTATTGAGGCGAAGGAATAATAAGCCACTGTGGAATCATGTGCAGCATTTTTACTTCCATGTTTGCGTAGTAATAATGTAAGTACTGAGATCGTCTGAAAAATCGAATTTGGAACCGAGGTTCTGTTGGAAGAAATTTTCATAGGACTGTTCTCAGAATCATTTTCTGAACAAGTGTCCGTCTGTCTGTGGTCACAAACTGACATAAATCGCCATATATCTCCCTGAAAAATGGACGAAACACTATGTTATTTTGAGGGAGTGTTTACCCAGTAATTGTGCAAAATTAGCCGTTTCCCTATTTTGGATAACACACAGTACTTCCGAGGTATAAGCGTTCAAAGTTTTTTGTGTTTGGATTTTACTGGCTATCAGAGTCAATCTTTATCTACGTTTGAGGGCTTGAAATGTCGGTTATGGCAAGCAGTAAAACAAATTTTTTGTATATTGGTTCACATACAGTGCCTCCTCGTTACGAGCCTTTTTCACGATTTCACTGGTGCATGTTTTTTACAGGCTGCACAAATCAATATATTTGAAGCAGGAGGTATTTAATATTTGTAATGGCGAGTGAATGACGCCTGATCTTCATCGCTAGGGTCACACGCCGTACTTTCGTGCTATCCAGTAGTTTTTTGGATCAGAAATATTCACTTTTTGTAGGTTGAGGGGGAGAAAGACGAGGCGACCTCTTCTCCATTTTTTATTATTCAGCCGAGTACTTTCGCCCGTTCGGGCTTCTTCAGGGCATTATAGGACCAAGGGTACCTAGGCCCTGAAGAAGCCCGAACGGGCGAAAGTACTCAGCTGAATAATAAAAACGCTGCAAATGATTGTACAGTGGTTTATTATTATTTCGCTTCAATATTGATTTGAGAAGACTATCCATTTGTCATTTTAAAAATATTCCGAACATTTGTGAACGTTCCCACCGAAAAAAACGCTGCAAATGATTGTACAGTGGTTTATTATTCCTTCGCTTCAAATAAAATTTCAGAAGACTATCCATTTCAGATAGTCAATATTCAGAACATGTGTGAACATTCCAACCGAAAAACAGATTGGTAACTATCGGGGAAAATTCCGTAGCAACTATTGTAATTTTAATCTATTTTATTTTTCTTAAATTCCAAATTAAAAACTAAATTTTTTGCCCTACCGTACAGCTAGAGAGAGTGTTTGACGACCATTCCAATGAGTATAGAACGATTTTTATAGCTCCAAGAACTCTCGAGTTAACCCCCATGTCAAATTTCTGAAAATCTCCCAAATTCGGCACAAAAGCTGTGATAACTCGAGAACCAATGAAGCTATCGACTCCGCGATGGTCTCATTCGATTCAGCGTCCAAAAATCTATATAATTTGATAACACGTACACCTTTTTCTGAAAAACCTTGGAAAATATGAATTTTCTCCCCCTCAAAACCCCCCAAAAATACCCTTAAAATTGAGCTAGCAAGTTGGTTCAACAATTGGGCCGTCGTAGGACCGAGATTGGTTTTTGGTGAAAAGTTCAAATTTTTAGCTCTTACAGTTTGGCCGGAAAACTGCTAACGGCGTACGACGTACGGCGGACGGACAGAATTTTTTTTCTTCGCTTGGTTGTCGTCGCATCTATTGTCGTAGAGGGGTTGTGAGGGGGAGAAAAACTAGGCGACTTATTCTCCAGGTTTTTAATGGCTGGCCGAGCACTTTCGCCCATTCGGGCATCCTCAGGGCGACGTGGAACCATGAGGTCCACAGCCTCCACTGGCTGTGGACCTCATGGTTCCACGTCGCCCTGAGGATGCCCGAATGGGCGAAAGTGCTCGGCCAGCCATTAAAAACCTGGAGAATAAGTCGCCTAGTTTTTCTCCCCCTCACAACCCCTCTACGAGAATTTTTTTTATTGGATATTCGGATTCTACATCTTATTGTAAAGAGGTGAACTAGAATGAATTGCGACAAGTGCATGGATCCCCTACTTGCCGAGGATTCGCTGGTGTGTACGGTTTGTACACAACGTTTCCAAACACGGTTTAGAATGCAGAAAAAGAACATAACCCACTATACAACGTTAGATAAGAGGAAACTGCCTGAGTAAAGGTACTCCTAGGAAATCCTCTGCCAGCTTTATCTGAATGTTTCGCGTGCCTGCTCCTAGAGCCCTCTGCTCACTTTCTGAACAAATGTCTGAAGGACCATTATTGTTTGTCTTTCAGAGTGTTCTGTCCTTACGTTCATCTGTCTATGTTCTGAGTGACAGATATTGCCATATCCTAGTAGTTCCATGATTATGAGCTTTTAGTGGGTACCTTCTACTGGCTTCAAAAATTAATATTATGGACGCTGGAGGTTTTTGAATGTTTGTAGCGATGAGTCAATGACACATTTTTTCATACTGCGGAAGCCTTATCAACCTAACTTGTGCATCTTTCTATTCTTGGTCTCCTGGCTCATTTCCAATAACAGTTGTTGTAAATTAACGTTGCCGCCTTCGTACGGTTTTCTTGCTTTTATAGTTGTTATTTTATACCTGTTACGACTCAAACATGGAACTTCTGTGTGATCTATGCACACTACTGGTTTCTAGGGCGATTACAATGGTTTATTTTTGAATAATGAACCAAAATTCTGTCCGTTCGCCATATGCCGTCCTCTGTAAGCAGTCAGCACTTTTCGAACGAGACGACACTAAAGGCATAACGTTCGAAATTTTCACTATAATTCTGTTTTAGCCTGACAACGGCTCAGTTCTTTAACCAAATCGCATCCTCGATTACTTATAGGGTATTTTGTGGGGGTTCAAAACGCGTCAACGTTCTAGACGGAGGCCTGTGAACTCTGCTAAAGTATTGAGTATCGTCAAGATAGTGAACTGGAGCGTCCGAGTTACGACCTCCTTCGCCGCCCGTACCGTCTGCGACCTCACCCTCCCTCAGCGATCGCGTCATCGGCCGCTCGAGCAGCGGTGGTTCAGTAGGCGGCACCCGTGTGGCCCGTGCGCATCGGTCGGTGGTGGCGGTCGCAGAGATCGTGCTGTGGTTGCGCTGTCACCAGTATCGTGTCGACAAAGAACGGGTCCGTCGCCACTGTCGTCGCAATCTTTGCCGGTGTCGGAGACGATAACTTGCCGTTCAGGCCATTCCATGTGCGCGCTGGTCGAAAACTTACACACTCAGTCGTCCGTCGTCTCTTCGTTGACGATATTTTCGAATAACACTAGGTTTTCAGATTTCTGAAAAAAAAGCACGGAAACGAATTTTTCCCGTCACTCTTCATTTTTTCATTTGCGATGGTCGTCGGCGAAATGACTGACCGACAGAAGACGCCGATACGCGTCGGATTCTACGACATAGAAAGGACGATCGGCAAAGGGAATTTCGCCGTCGTCAAGCTCGCCAGACATCGTATAACTAAGACTGAAGTGAGTACCATCTGAAATAAAATCGATTAATTACCTAGTGAAATAATTACATTTTACGAATAGAAAAAAAAACCCGGCTTATTACATCTTACATTGAAGTGTGATATTATTTATTTATTTCATTTCATTCGGAATGAAATTGTGCAGGTGATCGCGAGTTTTTAACCGACTTCAAAAATGGAGGAGGTTACTATAGTTGACTTGAGGGATTTTTTTTCTCCGGTATGTGTCGTCCGCTGGCGTTCAGCTCCTGTAATCAGTCCGATCGGGGTCCTTTTGGTTTATTATTCAATAATTTTTCGGCGTTGTAAGGGAAATTTGAGCCCTCGGTGGTGACCTGCATAATTGGCATCGGTGGGTGGCGTTTTCCGGCAGGGTTCGGCGCGCTTCGGCTGGGCTTAGCAGGAAAAAATAAGTCGCTCTTCGGTACACGGGACCGCGTCGATGTTTATAGTGTTGCATTTTTTCTATATTACAGTTTCAGAAGTTTTAATTACAGTTCCCTTTCTTTCTCGATCGCATTTCTTTCAACCGGTCATAAACCATTTTGGTCAAACATTTTGGTCCATCGGGCGGATTCGGTACGAAACTTTGACTTTGGTTATTCGGTTCCAAGGTAGATACTATCTATTACCTTGATTCGGTTCGGCTTCGGTCGGTCGGGAACAGTGCGACTCAAGTGCATCGGCGCTAGTTAAACGCGGTCGGATTCGTAATAATTATCGGACGGATTCTTCGGTGTTCAGTACGTAATAAGGTAAGTCAGGCTTTGATCCCAATCAATATCCTTCTATTCCTATCCCAAACCGTAACCTACATTATTCAACATGTCGGAAGGTAGGCAACGTAGCCTCAAAGTTCAACTTCGGATATTGAAGGCCACGTTGACGAAGATTTCTAATTTCGTTCACGAAGCAAAAATTTCGGATGTATCGGACGTCCAACTGGAAGCCAAACTTTCAAATTTAGAACCACCTTTGCCTCAATTTACAGCTACGTATTTCAAGCTCGTAGAGAATTCGTTGGTTACGGATGGCGATACTGGCGGTTCGGACGCCACAGAAGAGGGTTTAAGTACTTACTTATCTACTTGGAATTCGAGGAAAAATAGCGTTCGGGCGGCGTTACTAGACAAATTAAAGGTGATACCAGCTGTACCGGATGCATCGGCGCAAGAAAACCCATCGGAAAATTATTCACGTGATTTGGGGATTAATTAATATTTCTAAATTCGACGGTAAAAATGAAAATTGGCTCAAGTTTTACGAAAACTTCAAAACTATTATTTTCGGGTTTTTTTTCTTTCTTTTTTGGTTTATTATCAATAATAAACCATTGTAATCGCCCAAGAAAAAAAAATTTATAACCCCCCCTCAAAATTTGATGTTTTACGTTTCAAGGCATGTAGAATCCGAATATCCAATAAAAAAAATTCTGTCTGTCCGCCGTACGCCGTACGCCGTACGCCGTCCGCCGTTAGCAGTTTTCCGGCCAAACTGTAAGAGCTAAAAATTTGAAATTTTCACCAAAAATCAATCTCGGTCCTACGACGGCACAGTTCTTGAAGCAACTTGCTAGCTCAATTTTAAGGGTATTTTTGGGGGGTTTTGAGGGGGAGAAAATTCATATTTTCCACGGTTTTTCAGAAAAATGTGTACGTGGTATCAAATTATATAGATTTTTGGACGCTGAATCGAATGAGACCATCGCCGGTTCGATAGCATTTATGGTTCTTGAGTTATCGCAGCTTTTTTGCCGAATTTGGAAGATTTTTAGAAATGTGACATGAGGGTATAACTCGAGAGTTCTTGGAGCTATAAAAATCGTTCTATACTCATTGGAATGGTCGTCAAACACTCTCTCCAGCTGTAGGGTAAGGCAAAAAATTTAGCTTTTAATTAGGAAATTAAGAAAAATAAAATTGATTAAAATTACAATAGTTGCTACGGATTTTTCCTCTATAGTTACCATCTGTTTTTTGGTGAGAACATTCACTAATGTTCGGAATAGTTACTATCACGAATGGATAGTCTTCATAAATCAATATTGAAGCGAAGGAATAATAAACCACTGTTCAATCATTTGCAGCGTTTTTCTGGTATATGTTGTCCGATGGCGTTCAGCTCCTGTACGTCCGATCGGGTTACTTTTGGTTTATTATTCCATAATAAACCATTGTAATCGCCCAAGAAAAAAAATTTCCTAACCCCCCTCAAAATTTGATGTTTTACGTTTCAAGGCATGTAGAATCCGAATATCCAATAAAAAAAATTCTGTCCGTCCGCCGTACGCCGTCCGCCGTCCGCCGTCCGCCGTTAGCAGTTTTCCGGCCAAACTGTAAGAGCTAAAAATTTGAAATTTTCACCAAAAATCAATCTCGGTCCAAGGACGGCCCAATTCTTGAACCAACTTGCTAGCTCAATTTTAAGGGTATTTTTGGGGGGTTTTGAGGGGGAGAAAATTCATATTTTCCAAGGTTTTTCAGAAAAATGTGTACGTGGTATCAAATTGTATAGATTTTTGGACGCTGAATCGAATGAGACCATCGCCGGGTCGATAGCTTTATTAGTTCTCGAGTTATCGTGGCATTAGTTTTGAATTTGGTAGATTTTCAGAAATCGGACATGAGGGTATAACTTGAGAGTTCTTGGAGCTATAAAAATCCTTCTATACTCATTGGAATGGTCGTCAAACACTCTCTCCAGCTGTATCGTTAGGCAATAAGTTTAGCTTTTTATTAGGAAATTAAGAAAAATAAACGCTGCAAATGATTGTACAGTGGTTTATTATTATTTCGCTTCAATATTGATTTAAGAAGACCATCCATTTGTCATTTTAAATATTCCGAAAATTTGTGAACGTTCCCACCGAAAAACAGATGGTAACTATAGAAGAAAAATCCGTAGCAACTATTGTAATTTTAATAATTTTTATTTTTCTTAATTTCCTAATTAAAAACTAAACCTGTTGCCTAACGATACAGCTGGAGAGAGTGTTTAACGACCATTCCAATGAGTATAGAACGATTTTTATTGCTCCAAGAACTCTCGAGTTATACCCTCGTGTCAAATTTCTGAAAAACTCCCAAATTTTTCACAAAAGCTGCGATAACTCGAGAACCAATAAAGCTATCGACCCGGCGATGGTCTCATTCGATTCAGCGTCCAAAAATCTATATAATTTGATACCACGTACACATTTCTCTGAAAAACCTTGGAAAATATGAATTATCTCCCCCTCAAAACCCCCCAAAAATACCCTTAAAATTGAGCTAGCAAGTTGGTTCAAGAATTGGGCCGTCGTAGGACCGAGATTGATTTTTGGTGAAAATTTCAAATTTTTAGCTCTTACAGTTTGGCCGGAAAACTGCTAACGGCGTACGGCGGACGGCGTACGGCGTACGGCGTACGGCGTACGGCGTACGGCGTACGGCGTACGGCGGACGGACAGAAATTTTTTTATTGGATATTCGGATTCTACATGCCTTGAAACATAAAACATCAAATTTTGAGGGGGGGTTAGAAATTTTTTTTTCTTGGGCGATTACAATGGTTTATTATTGAATAATAAACCAAAAATGATTAAAATTACAATAGTTGCTACGGAGTTTTCCCCTATAGTTACCATCTGCTTTTCGGTGGGAACGTTCGCAAATGTTCGGAATATTTAAAATGACAAATGGATAGTCTTCTCAAATCAATTTTGAAGCGAAATAATAATAAACCACTGTACAATCATTTGCAGCGTTTTTTACTTCCATGTTTACGTAGTAAATGGAAGTATTGAGATCGTCTGAAAAGTCGAATTCGGAACCGAGGTCCTGATGGAAGAAATTTTCATAGTAGTATACTCAGAAACACTTTCTGAACAGGTGTCTGTGTGTCCGTCTGTCTGTGGTCACAAACTGACATAAATCGCCATATCTCCCTGAAAAATGGATGAAACACTATGCAATTTTAAGAGAATGTTTTCCTGGTGATTGTGCAAAATTAGGTTTTTCCGGATTTTGAATTACACTCAGTAGGTACTTCCGAGATATAAGCGTTCAAAGTTTTTTCTGTTTCGATTTTTACAAGCTATGAGAGTCAATATTTTTCTACGTTTGAGGGCTTGGAATGTCGGTTATGGAAAGCAGAAAACATTAGATTTTCTGTATAGTGGGTCACATACAATACCTCCGCGTTATGAGCGTTTTTCACGATTTCACAAGTGCATGTTTTGTATTTTGATTTTTACAGGCCGCAAAACTCAATGTATTTGAACGTTCAAGGTCTTAAAATGTTAGGGTGGGCGATTGAATGATGCCTGATTTTTATCAAGTGGGTTACATGCGGTACTTCCACGTTATTTGCACATTTGCTACATTTTGATTTTTATAGACCACAGAAATGAATATATTTGAACGCTGGAGGACTTGAAATTTTTCTGTATGACAGTTGAATATCGCTTGATTTTTATTATTGGGGTCACATGCAGTACCTCCTCGTAAAACGCATTTTCAGTTATTTTATTTGTATTTTTTCGGTCTCTTTGCTTTAAATATGACTAACTTCCACCTCGTTCACAAAACTTGTTTTGCATAGTTTGGATAGCACACAGTACTTCTGCATTATGCTATTTTTTAACTTTTCAGATTTTAATAGACCGCGAGAGTGAATATATACATTAGACTTTAAATTTTCTTTATGACAGCGGAATATTGCTTGATTTTTATTATTGGGGTCACCTGCAGTACCTCTTCGTAAAACGAATTTTCAGTTATTTTATTAAGTGTTTTTGTACTTTTAGGGTCTCTTTGCTATAAATATGACCAACTTTGACCTCGTTCACAAAACTTGTTTTGTATGGTTTGGGTAACACACAGTACTTCCGCCGTACCCCGTTTTTAAGCTTTTGAGATTTTCATAGACCACAAGAGTGAATATACTTTAGACTTTGAATTTTTGTATATGACAGATGAATATCGCTTGATTTTTATTATTGGTGTCACATGCAGTACTTTCTCGTAATACGCATTTTCAGTTATTGTACTTTTTGGGGCTCTTTGCTATATATTTGACCAACTCTGACCACGTACACAGAACTTGTTTTGTATAGCTTGGATAACACACAGTACTTCCGCCGTATGCCGTTTTTTTGCATTAGAGATTTTTATAGACCACAAGAGTGAATATACTTTAGACTTTAAATTTTTCTTTATGACAGTTGAATTTTGCTTGATTTTTATTATCGGGGTCACATGCAGTACTTCCTCGTTACACGCAATTTCAGTTATTTCATTCTAGCGCTTTTGTAACTTTCGGGTCTCTTTGCTTTAAATATGACCAACAACGACCATGTTTTGTTTTGTTTTGGTCTCATACCGTACTTCCGCCCTACGCCGTTTATCGCTGTTGAGCTTTCTACAGGGTGCAAAAATCAATATATTTGACGCTATAGGTATTAAATATTTGTAATGGCGAGTGAATGACGCCTGATCTTTACCGCTAGGGTCACACGCCGTACATCCATGCTACCCAGTAGTTTTTTCGATCAGAAATATTCACATTAGCCAAAAGTCAATATAGTTGAACGTTTGAAAGGACGTGAAATATTATCTATGGCGGGTGAACGACGATAGATTTTTATCATTAAAGTCGCCGTATACCATACTTCCGCTATTTTTGGGTCTCCTGGCTCGTTTTTCAATAACAGCTGTTGCAAATTAACGTTTCGGCCTTCGTACGATTTTCTCGATTTTATAATTGGTTATACTATTTACCGACTCAAACATGGAAGTACTGTGTGATCTATGCACACCACTGGTTTTGTTTGAAAGGGTTACTATCCAGGTAGGTCCCATAATTTTTTCAATTGAGTCCATCCAGTTGAGTCCCCAGACGCGGAGAAATGCCGAAAAACGTGATTTTCGCGAAAAGAGAAAGCTTTGACTTTGCAAGCTTATAACTTCTAGAAAAATTGCTTAGGTAATTGTTTTGTTTTTGGTGTCATATTGTTCATAATATTTATTTGCCTATAAGGGCCTAGCTCCATTTATTGTTCTACATTCTCATATGGCGTGTAGAGAAGAAAGGGTAACAAAAAATGTGATGCCGATTTTCACTTTTTTGAGGTTTTTCGATCACCGTTCCCAACCACGTCAAGAAAAAAAACAAACACTATTGCACTTGGAAGCACTTAGCTATAGCTTTCCAATGATGGTAAAAAATCAAGTTTAGGTGGCATAGTCAGGTAGCAATCGATGTTTTTATGGGCCTATGTTTGAGACCTCATTACTTTGAAACTAGATCTGTTTTTTCTTTGTTTGTTAACCTAAATTGTTCAAAGTTAAGTCTAGTTTACGTGATCCAAATTTGGTATTGAATGGACTAAAATTAGATACTTTTTAGGCCGTACTTCTAAAAAAATTGTTTCAAAATCACGTTTTTTGGACTATTTATGCTTATAGAAAAAAAACTACGTTAGTCATAGCATTGTCGTTAAAAAAATTTAATTCAGCGTTAAATTTTCAAGAAATAACATGGTTTTGATGGCCAAATAACTTCATCATAATGCACAAATGTTTGGGGAATTTCTGAAATTTTGTTTGGATTCTCTCATTCAGTGTGATTGCGGATACGCTTGAGAAAATCATAACTCTACTATTGTTTGAGAAATAAAGAACGAGTGAATTGGTGCAATTCAGTAACCAACAATGGTGTGGTCAATTATTTGAGTTTTGTAATGTGGATCAATGGGATCAAAGCGTCCGGTATGTTGACCAAGAGACCCAAATCAGTGGATGGATTATTCCAAACGTTCAAATTCATTCTCAATCAACATAATAGCTGTGAAAGTAGTTAGGTAATCATTATAGTTGAGATCTTCAGTGTCCAACGGATTCATGATTTTTCTTTTGGGCCGGTTAGTAGTAAGTAAGTGACAAAATTACAGTAAAGAGAGCTTGGGAAAATTCTGTGAAGAGATCTGTCGATGATCGTAAGAGTGTTTCAATGTCACAGTTATCATAGAACGGCAAAAATATAGGAGATCTTGGCTTTATTCGCCTATCATGATATTACGTAACAGAAGCTTATCGCCCTGTTTTCGCTCGAAGTGAGGTCTATAGTGTCCCAAAGCTAAATGATGTGAATTCTCTTTATAAACAAGAATACTCAATCTTGACAATTATTGTAATATTTATCGTTGAAACGGTCATTCACCTCCTTCTCTACAGGAAACTAGCATAATTTTGATCGTTAATATTACGATTTTAACTACTATCTACTATTATAATGAATAGGCCAAGGTTAAACACATTTCCAACTGTTCGATAACCCTTATCTCTGGTACTAGGCTATATCTCTGTCTTGAGGGGGAAAGGCAAATTTTCTCCGAAGATCGAAATTTTTCAATAATAACCTTAAAATAGCCGAGGAGTTTTCTTTTATTCTCTTAGATTGATTGCAACGCTCTATTCGACACCTCACTGGCCCGAATTCAAGAGAAACCAACTATTTTACTCGCTCTCTTATGCCTTTTGACCTTAGATTGACGTAAGGTCGCCGAATAAAGTTGTCTCGACGATGCTATTTCGACTGGAGACACGGACATCGGACGCGGGGCCTAGAGAGAAGGTGCAAGCTAAAGCAAAGCATTTCACTTCAGAACGAGCACACTCACACAAAGGTTGACGAGAGTTACTCGTGGAGGGAGAATCGGGAGTGGGAGGATCAATAACCCCCGCGTAAAACCGGAGGGCGTCCAACGCAACTCGGAGCATGAAGGCTTTTACAGACCGGACGATAACATTGTTGAAAACATTGTTATTAGCATTTTTCAGTAACTTTCCTTTCACACCGAACGCTACATTGTTGGCAACATGAGCGATAACAAACCGGCATTTGTGACTAACATTGTTGGAGAACTAGACCCAAATAAAACAGACAGAAGAATTGTTGGCAACAAAAAAGTTGACGACATTGTTGCCAACAATGTTGGTAACATATTTTCTAGATCATCTCATTTTGTTACAAACATTATTTTTATCAACATGTTATGTTAATAACAATTGTTTTTACTGACATTTGGTCTATATGCACCTTCAGACTCCCCGTCTTTCCTAGCTTCCATCTATCTGTGATCTGAGTGTCAAAAATTGCCATATCCTAGTATTTCCATATTATGATTATTTTTAGTGGGTATCTCCTACTGGCTTCTAAAATCAATATATTTGGACGCTGGAGGTTTTTGAACGATGAGTGAATGACACGAATGAAACTTTTTTTCATACTGCGGAAGCCTCACCACCTAACTCGTGCATTTTTCTATTCTTGGGTCTACTGGCTCGTTTTTCAATAACAGTTGTTGTAAATTATCGTTGCCGCCTTAGTACGATTTTCTTAATTTTATAATTGGTTATACCTGTTACCGACTCAATCATGGAAGTACTGTGTGATCCATGCACACCACTGTTTTTTTTTTTTTTTTTTTTTTAATTTAATTATAAACCAATATCATTGAATAATAAGCCAATAGTATTTTCCAATCGTTGGCTATTGGAGCGTAAGTTCTCTACCGAATTATTGTTGAGCTGTCCACTTTGAGTCTGACAAAATCGTTTGTTTTCTATTTGACCATCTTTCTATTCAAACTTGATTCAAGGACGTTCCGTCCGGACGCACGTCGAACTGGTAATGACAATATTTACCGTGTAATCGTAGTGCTTCTGTGTCGAGTGAACGCGAGGTACGTGATCTGTGAACCTATTGTGTCGGCATCGATTCTACTGCACCAGCTTCGAATTGACGTACAAATAATAAAAATTAATGGACGGCGATCCGTGACATCAGTCTCGCCGATAACCATCCTTGATTACTTTCAACACTCCCACGATTGTCATGTGGAACGTTTCTCAATTTTAGGCGCTTTTGTATTGCAAACCCGTCAAGTTTGACGTCAGAGAGATGAGCTGGAGGCCATCTCGGTTTGAACAACAGCCCGAATGACGCTAGTCGTCTTTGAAAAACGGAGGTTTTACGTGAGAAATCGACCAGGTAATCGGATCGAAGCCATTCTCGACCTCGACATTACCGACGAGGGAAGCCATGCTACCCGATACCGCTCTTCCGATCATGTAACCCCAAAGTATGACGCCATTCCATCTTCGGCTAAGATAAATACGAGTACATGGAATCGTGGCGAAACGAAGAGCAGTAAGTAAATGAACATCTAGGGTCAACTCGACACGGGTATACACATGGGATGAACAAATGCGTGACGTAATGCGCTTTGGAAATCGATTCACATTGAAAACGTCGACCTTGTTCCCTACTATTGGTGTTATATGAATTCCTTCGATATTTTACATGATCAACAAGCGTAGATTTCTGTATTTCGACGGACTCCCAAGTAATAAATAAGTCAAACGTTGATTTGCCATTTGAGTTTAAGAAATTCGTTTTCTGAATCCATCTTACTTCTACATTATCAGTTGAGGATTTTGCATGGGGTGAATTATCATTCGAGAGTCATAAAGTCTTTTTATAGGAATTATGGGACCTACGTAGTAGGTCTTTCTAACAAAAAAAAAAAACTTAAAAAAAAAAAAATAAAACCGACTTCAAAAAATTTGTCTATAATATACACTCTGAAAAGGAAAAAATAACAAAAATGTCCCAACTTCGCAGCAACTCATTCGCCAACTACACATTTTAAGGACTACTTTACTACTCGTATTGACCTGACCACTTCCTGATTGATTGGATCACCTTCCCTAATAATATAAAAATTACTATTTCTCATTTCCCTAATGATTAAAAGATTTTCCTTTCACCTCTGAATTGCCTCCAGATGGAGGTGTATTGGAGAAGCCTATAGATTCCGAATTAGTTAGAATATAAAATATCATGAGTTTTTACGATTCTTGAACAGAGCACATCAGCATTAATTTATGAGAACTGATTATTAACAATATAGATTTGAAGGTGACTGACTATTCACGCCTTTTCCTAAAAACCATTTCAGATTTCTCTAAGAATCTTTACGTCCAGACCCAGACTTATTACCTGGCACCTACTAATTTATCGTAAATTCATATTTATTTGTAACCAACGGTTATTTTGCCAGAGAGGCGCCGACTCCGAAAGATGATAAATCTGAAGGCAATTCAGAGGTGAAAGGAAAATCTTTTAATCATTTGGGAAATGAGAAATAGTAATTTTTATATTATTAGGGAAGGTGATCCAATCAATCAGGAAGTGGTCAGGTAGACGAGGGAGTGGTGGACGAGTAGTAAAGTAGTCCTTAAAATGTGTAGTTGGCGAATGAGTTGCTGCGAAGTTGGGACATTTTTGTTATTTTTTCCTTTTCAGAGTGTATTTTATAGACAAACTTTTTGAAGTCGGTTTTATTTTTTTTTTTTAAAGTTTTTTTTATTTTTCTCTTTTTAGTGACTTACAATTATGGACAGCTCTCTTTACAGAATTTTCCCAAGCTTTAATTATTGTGTTCTTGTCACTTACTACTAACCGTCCAAACTCAATTCATAAGTCCGTTGAACGTTTAAGTTCTAAAGTATAATGATTACCTAACTATTTTCAATGTTATTATGTTGGGAATAATCCATCCACTGATTTGGGTCTCTTGGTCAACATACCGGATACTTTGATCCCATTGATACACCTTACAAAACTCAAATAATTGTCTACACCATTGCTGGTTACTAAATTGCACCAATTCACTCGTTCTTTATTTCTCTAACGATAATAGAGTGATGATTTCCTGAAGCGTATCCGCATTCACACTGAATGAGAGAATCCGAACCAAATTTCAGAAATTCGCCGAACGTTTGTGCATTAAAATGGAGTTATTTGGCCTTCAGAACCATATTATTTATTGAAAATGTAACGCTGAATGCAAATCTTCTAACGAGAATGCTATGACTAACGTTTTTTTTTCTACAAGCATAAATAGTCCAAAAAACGTGATTTTGAAACAATTTTTTTAGTAATACGGCCTAAAAAGTATCTACTTTTAGTCCAATCAACACCAAATTTTGAATCACGTAAACTAGACTCAAATTTGAACAATTTAAGTTTAAAAACGATGGAAAAACAGTTTTGGTTTGGAAGTTATGAGGTCTCAAACACAGGTCCATTAAAACATCGATTGCTCCCTTATTATGCCACCTAAACTTGATTTTTTACCATCGTTAGAAAGCTCTAGCTAAGTGCTTTCAAGTGCAATAGTGTTCATATTTTTTTTCTCGACGTGGTTGGGAACGGTGCTCGAAAAACCACGTTTTATTGTTACACTTTCTTTTCTACGCGCTATATTAGAATGCCGAACGAAAAATTGGAGCTAGGCCCTTGTAGGCAGATAAATTATGAACAAAATGACACCAGAAACAAAACAATCAAGCAAGTATTCTAGAAGTTATAAGCTTGCAAAGTCAAAACTTCCTTTTTTCGCGAAAATCACGTTTTCCGGCGTTTCTCCGCGTCTGGAGACGTAGCTACTGGATGGACTCAATTGAAAAAATTATGGGACCTACCTGGTTAGTAACCCTTTCAAACAAAAAAAAAAAAGCCCGATAAAAAAAAAGTAAGTAACCCGATCGGACGTACAGGAGCTGAACGCCGGTGGACAACACATACCGAAAAAAAAAAATCCCGCAAGACGACCATAGTAACCTCCTCCTTGTTTGAAGTCGGTTAAAAAGAAGTAACCCGATCGGACGTATCCGTTGTCCGCTGACCGCCAGCGGACTACACATACCGAAAAAAACCGCAAGTCACCCATAGTAACCTCCTCCATTTGAAGTTGGTTAAAAAGTGAACAAAAAAAGTGAATTAAAAAAAAAACTCGACACAGAAAATTGTGCGCACGAGGCGCATTATCCGCACGTCAAGTGGCCCACTCGTTGCGGCTTTTCATCTCGCGCGTCCAAGCTAGAAGGGAAATCTTCCTACATTTTCTCAATTATCTCCAACGGTCTGACGTCAGATCCATTGAATCTCCTCTGTATAAAAACATGACGTCCACGTGAACCACTCGAATCCTCTCTCGGTTAAGAGGGAAAACGCGTCAACCTAAATCCAACCAAAAACAGCCGCGGGTGCTTGAAGAGGTTTGCTAACAAACACACCAGTACGCATAATCAACCGATGAAAACTTGGCTCGCTATATAATAAACTGACAGGAGCGGAACTTGGGTTCGAAAACATAATTTCAGCTCTTGTGACAAAAGGGTTTCATTTTAGGATATTCCGTTACCAAGTATTGCTACGTTTAATACTCAAGACCAGAGGACATTATGGATGTACTTTCTTCTATCGGATTATTGTCTATTGTTGTTTCCTATGTAGAGAACAAAAATCAGCATCATTTCCACGATCGAAATTCACACTACACAGCATGGACAGGGGAAGGATAACAATTTGTTTGATATGTTCGATTATATCGTCAGAACTCCAATAAATTGTAATTGATTCAGTAGCGGTTCAGACTCCGAACAAGTGACACGGTTAGATAGTGCTCTCTTATCTGAGATCGTTCGTCTCTTTTCTTGATATTTTCAATCTCTCTCGAGATTGGGACCCGGGCGCGGAGATAGAGTTGACTTCTGTCACCCTCTTTCGCCATCGCTCTGTCCTGCAGATACATCGAAGCAGATACATCGCTCTGTTCAAACGGTTAGTGTTTCACTGATAACTCGCGACAGGCGCAAAGTTTTTGTGTCTGCGTGTATAATGGACTGCCTTAAGTGTTCGAGGGACCTGCCCGGCATATAACAAGTTGAGGTCGATAACTATATATGTTCATTATTTTGATTTAATATTATACAATTTGGGATTATATTACTTATTATATTACAGTACTTACTTAACTTACTACTCCCTTCCACAGCACAAGTCTATGACTTAAAGTGGAGGGTTGCATTTGTCCTTGTTTTGCAGTGTTAATATATTTTTATAAATATCTCTAATAAATGCTAAAAAAAAGGGTAGTGTAATACTCGACCAATTTATCTGCATATTTTTCCAACCGTTTCCATAAAATCGTAGTTGTCGAGCGACTAAGTCAGACGAAAAAATCTAGGGAAAAATACTGCGAATGATTCTCCATTAGTTGTTAATCAATTGCTGCATATTGGTTACTGTAAGTGCTAACTTCTTGACAAAGATCGTAATTTTGAATAATTTAACAATCGGAGCAGAGAATGGTGATCAAATTTGCCCTTGAACTTGGCGAAAATCGAAAAATCATGGAAACTTGATGTAAAAGGTGATTTTGAGTATTGAAATTCATCTATTTTGGTTTTTTCACGCTGAATCGAATGACCACTTCTGTATCTTAAACAGTTCATGGAATTTTTCATAATTTCGCTGCAGTAGTGTTCATTACAGCAGGTCGGGCCGTGACCTTGGCCTGTGACTTTCTGACCTCGTCGAAATAATATCGAATATAAGGTCGGTTGATTGCGATGAAGATTATAAAACGTCTGCTTTCGATTCACCGGTAACCGGTTTTACGTTTTCGGCTCTCGTAGACTAATCTATCAATCAAATCACATTCAGGCGATCGATGATCCCGCACTGGTCACGTGAGTTGACGCACGAGCAAGTGGCGGTGTCTGGTTTTTTTCGATATCAAGCGAGAGGGCTAATGACCCGAAACAGTGGAGGCCTTTGCATCGGATGAAGATAGCAATTTTGGTAATAGTTCGTAGTCGATTAGTACCCGAAGTCCGTCTGGGCAGTTCACATATTCGTTCAGTTCTGGTTCATTTCCCGTTGCCTAATTAGGGCATCAAATTTTTATATATGACAGCTGAATATCGCTTGATTTTATTATTGGGGTCACATGCAGTACTTCCTCGTAAAACGCATTTTCAGTTATTAACCGACTTCAAACAAGGAGGAGGTTACTATGGTCGTCTAGCGAGATTTTTTTTTTTTTTTTTTTTTCGGTATGTGTTGTCCTCCGGCGTTCAGCTCCTGTACGTCCGATCGGGCTTTTTTTTTTTGTTTGAAAGGGTTCCTATCCAGGTAGGTCCCATAATTTTTTCAATTGAGTCCGTCCAGTAGTTACGTCTCCAGACGCGGAGAAACGCCGGAAAACGTGATTTTCGCGAAAAAAGGAAGTTTTGACTTTGCAAGCTTATAACTTCTAGAATACTTGCTTGATTGTTTTGTTTCTGGTGTCATTTTGTTCATAATTTATCTGCCTACAAGGGCCTAGCTCCAATTTTTCGTTCGGCATTCTAATATAGCGTGTGGAGAAGAAAGTGTAACAAAAAACGTGGTTTTTCGAGCACCGTTCCCAACCACGTCGAGAAAAAAAATATGAACACTATTGCACTTGAAAGCACTTAGCTAGAGCTTTCTAACGATGGTAAAAAATCAAGTTTAGGTGGCATAATAAGGGAGCAATCGATGTTTTAATGGACCTGTGTTTGAGACCTCATAACTTCCAAACCAAAACTGTTTTTCCATCGTTTTTAAACTTAAATTGTTCAAATTTGAGTCTAGTTTACGTGATTCAAAATTTGGTGTTGATTGGACTAAAAGTAGATACTTTTTAGGCCGTATTACTAAAAAAATTGTTTCAAAATCACGTTTTTTGGACTATTTATGCTTGTAGAAAAAAAACTACGTTAGTCATAGCATTCTCGTTAGAAGATTTGAATTCAGCGTTAAATTTTCAATAAATATCATGGTTTTGAAGGCCAAATAACTTCATTTTAATGCACAAACGATTGGCGAATTTCTGAAATTTGGTTCGGATTCTCTCATTCAGTGTGAATGCGGATACGCTTCAGGAAATCATCACTCTATTGTCGTTAGAGAAATAAAGAACGAGTGAATTGGTGCAGTTCAGTAACCAGCAATGGTGTAGACAATTATTTGAGTTTTGTAAGGTGTATCAATGGGATCAAAGTATCCGGTATGTTGACCAAGAGACCCAAATCAGTGGATGGATTATTCCAAACGTTCAAACTCACTCTCAATCAACATAATAACATTGAAAAAAGTTAGGTAATCATTATACTTTAGAACTTAAACGTTCAACGGACTTATGAATTGAGTTTGGACGGTTAGTAGTAAGTGACAAGAACATAATAATTAAAGCTTGGGAAAATTCTGTAAAGAGAGCTGTCCATAATTGTAAGTCACTAAAAAGAGAAAAATAAAAAAAACTTAAAAAAAAAAAATAAAACCGACTTCAAAAAGTTTGTCTATAAAATACACTCTGAAAAGGAAAAAATAACAAAAATGTCCCAACTTCGCAGCAACTCATTCGCCAACTACACATTTTAAGGACTACTTTACTACTCGTATTGACCTGACCACTTCCTGATTGATTGGATCACCTTCCCTAATAATATAAAAATTACTATTTCTCATTTCCCAAATGATTAAAAGATTTTCCTTTCACCTCTGAATTGCCTTCAGATTTATCATCTTTCGGAGTCGGCGCCTCTCTGGCAAAATAACCGATGGTTACAAATAAATATGAATTTACGATAAATTAGTAGGTGCCAGGTAATAAGTCTGGGTCTGGACGTAAAGATTCTTAGAGAAATCTGAAATGGTTTTTAGGAAAAGGCGTGAATAGTCACCTTCAAATCTATATTGTTAATAATCAGTTTTCATAAATTAATGCTGATGTGCTGTGTTCAAGAATCGTAAAAACTCATGATATTTTGTATTCTAACTAATTCGGAATCTATAGGCTTCTCCAATACAATATAAGAGAGGCGGCGACTCCAAAAGATGATCAATCTGGAGGCAATTCAGAGGTGAAAGGAAAATCTTTTAATCATTTGGGAAATGAGAAATAGTAATTTTTATATTATTAGGGAAGGTGATCCAATCAATCAGGAAGTGGTCAGGTCAATACGAGTAGTAAAGTAGTCCTTAAAATGTGTAGTTGGCGAATGAGTTGCTGCGAAGTTGGGACATTTTTGTTATTTTTTCCTTTTCAGAGTGTATTTTATAGACAAAATTTTTGAAATCGGTTTTTTTTTAAAAAAGTTTTTTTTTTATTTAAGCGTTATTGTAGTTTTTGGGTCTCTTTGCTTTAAATATGACCAACTTCGACCACATTCATAAAACTTGTTTTGTTTAGTTTGGGTAACACACAGTACTTTCGCCTCATGCTGGTTTTTTGCTGTTGAGGTTTTTAAAGGCCGCAAAAGTCAATATTCAATATATATATCTCCGTGAAAAATGGATGAAAGTCAATGAAATTTTCAGATAATATTTCTCTAGCGAATGAGCAAAATTAGCCATTTCCGGATTTTGGATAACTCACAGTACTGCCGAGATGTAACCGTTTCAATTTCTTTCTGTTATGATTCTCACAGGCTATAACAGTCAATATTTGTAAGCGTTTCTTGTCTCAAAATGTTTAAATGGCGAGCAGATGGTGGTTGATTTTTAGTATATTGGGCCACACACCGTACCTTCACACTATGAGCTTTTTTCACCATTTCTCTGGTGCGTATTTTGTATTCTGATTTTACAGTTTGTAACGATGAGTGAATGACCCTTTAGGGCTGTTGACACATTTTTAGGTTTCTGTGTTTTAAAAATGATCTCATTTTACAAAGCATGGTTTGTATCGTTAGGCTCACATACTGCGGAAGAATTATCAACCTAATTCGTGCATTTTTCTATTTTTGGGTCTAATGGCTTGTCTTTCAATAACAGTTGTTGTAAACTGACGTTGTGGCCTTCGTACCAGATTTTGAATTTATAATTTATTGGTTATACCTGTTACCTACCGACTTAAACATGGAAGTACTGTGCGATCTATGCACGCTGGTTTTATTTACCATGTGCCCAGGGCTAACATTCGAAGCGTTATGCGGGGCTAATCACGGTAATAGGTAGTGTTTTGAAATATATTTTCATAAGTATTAATCACCTAACTGTACAAATATGTGTATCAAAAAGAGAGAGCGAGTGTCTTTGATTTATGAAGGGGGTAAATAATAACGAAAATAGGAGAGGGTTTATTTCGAAGAAGAGATCGCGTGTTAACCGCTATGAGGTGATTTATACCGCCGAATACTTTTCGCCCGTCCAATTGACGTTAGCGGACCCTTTTTATTTTAGTCTGGGCTAGCTATTTTTTCAGTTTCTCTCTCTCGCTCTCTCTCTGTTTCTCTCTCTCTGAAACGTTCGAAAATTCCTGTGGTGAAAATTTTACATAACTCGCTCACGGATGAATATACGGCCCACGCAAGGCGAGGGTAATGAAGAAGGCAAGGAAAGAAGGTACAAGACTTGCGTCAGACGATTTTGCAAAGATGCCAAGAGGATGCGCCGACAAACGTCAGCGTGCGCGAGAAGGAGAGCAATGAGATAGAGAGGTGATTCGAGATAGGATCCTCGCTTTTTATCTTTAATTTGAGCGCTATCGGAGTTTATTTTGAACCGAAGGTTCGGCTTTCTCTTATACGGAGCTAGTGACAACACACAAAAAATCATCACAATGACTAAATGCGAGTTGGAAATTAAGCTACAAGAAGACCGTAGGACGTTCGAAGAGATGATTATTCTGCAGTCGAAGGAAAACTGGTTATAATTTTTTTTAAACTTAGGAAAAATAAATAAACTGACTTCAAAACTATTTGCCTATAAAATAGGCGGCGTTCAAATTTTTATATTCATTTTCGTAGCCTGTAAACATTTAAAATACAGACATTACTTAGCGGAAGTACGGTGACACAAACGATTAATAACAATCGTCATTCAACCACCTTAAGAAAAATGTCACTACCTGACATTTACTAAAGAGGCTAATGGGGAGTGTGAATATTTCTAATTAAAAAAACGCTGCAAATGATTGTACAGTGGTTTATTCCTTTGCTTCAATAATGAAGTGAGAAGACCATTCATTCGTGATCGTAATTATTCCGAACATAAATGTTCCCACCAATCAACAGATTGGTAACAACATAAATGTTCCCACCAATCAACAGATTGGTAACTAGAAGGGAAAATTCCGTAGCAACTATAGTTATTTTTATCATTTTCATTTTAACTTTCAAATTAGAGGGATTCAAAGCTACGGAGTTTGTAACCGAATGGGCCTCGTTCCAGTCTAAGCTGTGAGCTAGTTTTCAACGGACTGATATGTGAGACACGGTCACAGCTTATACCAAATGCATTAACCTATTTTTGACGTATAATGGGCCCCTCTTGCTATCGCTGCTATACAGTTTGTAATATGTGACTTACGGTTCACTGTAATAATTTCAAATTACTTCTTTAAAAAAAACTTTAAAAAATAATAAAACCGACTTCAAAAATATTTGCCTGTAAAATAAACTCTGAAAAGGAAAAAAATACCAAAAATGTCCCAACTTCGCAGTAACTCATTCGCCAACTATAACATTTAAGGACTACTTTACTACTCATATTGACCTGACTACTTCCTGATTGATTGGATCACCTCCCCTAATAATATAAAAATTACTTCGCTTGGTTGTCGTCGCATTTATTGTAGTAGAGGGGTTGTGAGGGGGAGAATAAGTCGTAGTTTTTCTCCCCCTCACAACCCCTCTACTATAAAAATTACTATTTCTCATTTCCCAAATGATTAAAAGAATTTCCTTTCACCTCTGAATCGCCTCCAGATTTATCGTTTTTTTGGAGTCGGCGCCTCTCTTATTGGAGAAGCCTATAGATTCCGAATTAGTAAGAATATAAATATCATGAGTCCATGATTCTTGAACAGAGCAAATCGGCATTTATGAGAACCGATTTTTAACAATATCGATTTGACGATGGCTATTCACGCCTTTCCCTAAAAACCATTTCTGAATTTCTCAATGAATCTTCACGTCCAGACCCAGACTTATTACCTTGCTCCTACAAAGTTATCCTGAATTCATATTTATTTGTAACCATCGGTTAGTCATTTTGCCAGAGAGGCGCCGACTCCAAATGATGATCAATCTGGAGGCGATTCAGAGGTGAAAGGAAAGTCTTTTAATCATTTGGGAAATGAGAAATAGTAATTTTTATATTATTAGGGGAGGTGATACAATCAATCAGGAAGTAGTCAGGTCAATATGAGTAGTAAAGTAGTCCTTAAAATGTGTAGTTGGCGAATGAGTTACTGTGAAGTTGGGACAGTTTTGTTATTTTTTCCTTTTCAGAGTTTATTTTACAGGCAAATATTTTTGAAGTCGGTTTTATTTTTATTTTTTTAATTTTGGCTCTCCTGGCTATTCTTAAATACCAGTTGTTTTTAAATACCAGTTGTTGTGTTGTTGTAAACTATCGTTGCGGCCTTCGTACGAGTTTCTTGATTTGGTCATACCTGTTACCGACTCAAACATGGAAGTACTTAGTGATCTATGCACACCACTGGTCACTGTAATTATCCAATCTGAGAGAAGACGCCAAAACTTGAATATATAATTGTAAATATATAATTTATATATACTTCTTTTCCTTCTCGTCGCATTTCTTGATGTACGGGGGTTGTGAAGGGAAAAAAACCAGGCGACTCATTCTCCAATTATTTATTAGCTGGCTGAGCACTTTCGCCCTGAAGATGCCCCAATGGGCGAAAGTGCTCGGCCAGCCAAAAAAGTATCGGAGAATGAGTAGTCTGGTTTTTCTCCCCCTCACAACCCCCGGAAATAATTTATATTTAGTTAAATATCTCATTTTTCTGCTGTAATGATATCTTTCATTAATTTGTATTCTTTTCTGATGTTGCAGGTAGCCATTAAAATCATAGACAAATCGCAGCTAGATCCAGTGAATTTACAAAAAGTGTACAGGGAAGTTGATATAATGAAGCAGCTCGACCATCCACACATAATTAAGTTGTATCAGGTAAGCCTTTTTCAACTACGTAGTTACTGTCAAATCTCTCTTGTGCCTTTCTATTGTCGATTCTAGTAGTTATATCGAACTTTTGGTGCTGGTTATATTGGCTTTACGTCGGCCCTTGCCCGCACGACTTTGACGTTGTGCGATTTATAGTAGGACTTATTTAAGTGCCAACATTAAAAATAAAAATAACGCTTCTGATAATCTTCTTTTCCTTGTCGTGGCATTTTTTATGTTGTCAGTTACAATAGTTGCTACATAATTTTCCCTTCTAGTTACCAATCTGTGGTTTGGTAAGAATAATTCTGGACATATCTCTTCACAGAATTTGCCCAAGCATTCTTTATTGTGTTTTTGTCACTTACTACTAACCAACCAGACAAAATTCATAAGTCAGTTGAACACTGAAGTTCGAAACTGTAATGATTGCCTCACTACTTCCTATGTTATTATGTCGAATTAGAGTGAGTTTGAACGTTTGGATTAATCCATCCAATGATTCGGGACTCTTGGTCAACATATCGGATGCTTCGATCTCATTGATCGATCTTACAAAACTCAAATAATTTACTACTCCCTTGTTGGTTACTGAAATGCACCAAATTGCTTCTTCTTTATTTCTCAAATGATAACAGAGTTATGATTTTCTCTAGCCTATCCGCAATTACACTGAATGAGAGAATCCGAACAACATTTCAGAAATTTATCAAACGTTTGTGCATTATAATGAAATGATCCGGCCCTTCATAGAAAATCTAACGCGGAATTCAAATCATTCAACGAAAATACTATGGCTTGTGAAGTATCTTTCTACGAGCATAACTAGTCCAAAAACCACGATTTTAAACATTTTCATTAGAAATACGGCCTAAAAGGTCTCAATTTGTAATCCAATCCATACCAAACTTTGATCGCCTAAACTAGACTTAAATTTGAACAATTTAGGTCTCTTAACAATGAAAAAGTTTTTTTTTTAGAAGTTATGAGGAGTCTCAAACATAGGTCAATGAAAACATCGATTGCGCCCTTATTATGTCATGTAAAAGTAATTTCTTTTATTTTTCGGAAGCTCTTGCTGAGTAATTTTCTAGTGCAATAATGACCATAATATATTATTAATAGCCCAAGGAAAAAAATTTCTAACCCCCCTCAAATTTTGATACGTTTCAATGCCTGTAGAATCCTATTTAAAGAAAATAAAAAAACCGCTGCAAATGATTGTACAGTGGTTTATTATTCCTTCGCTTTAATAATAATTTAAGAAGACTTCCAATTCTGATGATAATTATTCAGAACATGTTTGAACGTTCCGAACGAAAAACAGATTGGTATAATTCCGGAGTAACTATTGTAATTTGAATCCTTTTTTTCTTAATTTCCTAATTAAAAGCTAAATTTTTTGCCTAACGGTACAGCTGGAGAGAGAGTGGGACGACCATTCCATTGAGTAGGTAGGTATAGAGAGATTTTTATAGCTCTCTTTTATAGATCTCTCGAGTTATACCCTCATGAAAAATTCCTGAAAATCTCCCAAATTCGACACAAAAACTGTGATAACTCGAGAACCAATGAAGCTATCGACCCCACGATGGTCTCATTCGATTCAGCGTCTAAAAATCTATATAATTTGATACCACGTACACATTTTTCTGAAACACCCTGAAAATATGAATTTCCATCCTCAAACCCCCCAAAAATACCCTTAAAATTGAGATAGAAAGTTGGTTCAAGAATTGGGATGTCGTAGGACCGAGATTGATTTTTGGTGATAATTACAAGAATGAAGCTATTATAGTTTGGCCGGAAAAGTGTTGACGGCGGACGGACAGAATTTTTTGGTTTTTATTCAATAATATTTTTTGGGATATTCGGATTCTACATGCCTTGAAATGAAAACATCAAATTTTGAGGGGGGGCTTGGACGATTACAATGGTTTATTGAATAATAAACCAAAAATTCTGTCCGTCCGCCGTACGCCGTACGCCGTTAGCAGTTTTCCGGCCAAACTATGATAGCTTCATTCTTGTAATTTTCTCCAAAAATCAATCTCGGTCCTACGACATCCCAATTCTTGAACCAACTTGCTAGCTCAATTTTAAGGGTATTTTGGGGGTTTTGGAGAAGGAGAAAATTCATATTTTCCAGGGTTTTTCGGAAAAATGTGTATTTGGTATCAAATTATATAGATTTTTGGACACTGAATCAAATGAGACCATCGCCGGGTCGATAGCTTTATTGGTTCTCAAGTTATCGCAGCTTTTGTGTCGAATTTGGGAGATTTGCAGAAATTTGACATGAGGGTATAGCTCGAGCGTTCTTGGAGCTATTAAAATCATATTATACTCATTGGAATGGTCGTAAAGCACTCTCTCCAGCTGTACGGTAGGGCAAACAATTTAGCTTTTAATTAGGAAATTAAGAAAAATAAAGTTGATTACAATTACAATAGTTGCTACAGAGTTTTCCCCTATAGTTACCATCTGTTTATTCGGTGGGATTGTTCAGAAATTTCTTCCTAAATCGTTATTGAAGCGAAGGAATACCTAATAAACTGCTGTACAATCATTTGCAGCGTTTTTGTACTTTTTAGGGCTCTTTGCTGTATATTTGACTAACTTAGACCGCGTTCACATAACTTTTATTGTATAGTTTGGACGACACATAGTACTTCCACCATATGCCGTTTTTTTGCTTCTGAGATTTTTATAGACCGCAAGAGTGAATGTACTAGAGTTAAATTTTTATATGACAGCTGAATATTGCTCGATTTTTATGTTCGGGTCACATGCAGTACTTCCTCGTAAAACGCATTTTCAGTTATTTATTCAAGCCTTATTGTACTTTTTGGGCTCTTTGCTATATATTTGACTAACTTAGATCAAGTTCACAAAACTTGTTTCATTGGTTGTTGTCGCTGATACATAATTGTGAGGTTGAGGTGGAGATAAAAAACGCGACAAGTTCTCCTTATCATTTCTATTCATTCGAGCGCTTTCGCCTCACGGGCCTCTTCAGGAAACATCTTAGAAATTAGTGTGTCAAGTCTTTTTAAAAAGGGGTCGCCCGTGAAGAGGGTTCGTCTTGAGATGAGGAGTTATCACTGTTGCATACCTAATCTAGTATTAAAAAACTTGATAATATAATTATAAACGAAGATAGAAGATGCTAGTCTTCAAGCTTTTTAAAACTAGATTAGGTATGCAACTGTGATAGCTCCTCATCTCAAGACGAACGCTCTTCACGGGCGACCCCTTTTTAAAAAGACTTGACACACTAGTTTCTAAGATGTTTCCTGAAGAGGCCCGTGAGGGCGAAAGCGCTCGAATGAATAGAAATGATAAGGAGAACCTGTCGCGTTTTTTATCTCCACCTCAACCTCACAAAAACTTGTTTCGTATATTCGTTGTTGGGGTTGAGGGAGAGAAAACCAGGGAGACTTGTTCTCCTGTTTTTTATTGTTGGCTTGCCAAGCACTTTCGCCCATTCGGGTATCATCATTCGGGCCGTGGATACCTTGTGATGGTGCTACGAAGCCCTGATGATGCTCGAATGGGCGAAAGTGCTTGGCAAGCCAACAATAAAAAACAGGGGAACTTGTCGCCCTGGTTTTCTCGCCCTCAACCCCAACAACGAAGTTGTTTCGTATAGTTTGGCTAACGCACAGTACTTCCGCCATATGAAACTTTTTTTGCTTTAGAGATTTTTATAGACTGCAAGAGTGAGTCTATTTTAGACTTTAAATATTTCTTTACGACAGTTTAATATTGCTTGATATTCATTATTGGGGTGACATGCAGCTCCTCTCGTAAAACGCATTTTCAGTTATTTTACTCTAGCACTTTGCAACTTTCGGGTCTCTGCTTCAAATAAGACCAATTTCGACCATGTTCAAAACCCTTGTTTTGTGTGGGCGAAAGATCTCGGCCGAGAAATAAAAATATGAAGAAAAAGTCGCAATCTGAATCTCCCTCTTTTCCTGACAATATTTTCAGTTATTTTATTTGTGCACTTGTGTATATTAGTAGGGTCCACTTGCTTTCAGAATAACTCCGTTTCACAAAACATTTTTGTATCGATTGGATCACACACTGTACTTCTGCCGTTGTCGTTTATTGAGTATTTAGATTTTTACATGCCATGAAAAAATCAATATTTATGACGCTGGAGGTTCATAGAAATGATCTAATTTAACAAAACTTGGCTTGTGTCGTTATATTAGGCTCACATACTGCACCTCCGCGTTATTTATAATCTAATTCGTGCGTTTCTCTACTTTTGGGTTCTCCCAGCTAGTTTTTCAACAGTTGTAGAGTAAAAACGTTCCACCCTTAGAAGGAGCGTCCTGATTGTAATTGGTTATTCCAGCTACCGACTCAAACATGGAAGTACTGTGTGATCCATGCACACAGGTTACTATGGTTGCCTTGCGGTTATTTTTCGGTATGTACTGACCGCTGGCGTTTAGTTCCTGTTTTCATTCAACGGTTCCTTCTCACGTTTCCAAGCGCCGTGACTGTCCACGGGAAAGATCGTGCGCTTCTCAACCCAGCGGATTATTTGCAGCTGGTCTACAGAGTGGTGTTTTCTATGAATCGTTTAATTATTTTGTTCCTCATTTTTCAGATCTTTTATTGAGCTAATTGCTTTCCATTCGTTTCAGGTCATGGAAACGAAGAACATGATCTACATAGTTTCGGAATATGCTAGTCAAGGAGAAATTTTCGGTAAGTGTTCAGCATTTTTAACCGACTTCATAAAGTGGAAGTTACTATCGTTGACTTGCGGGTTTTTTTTGCGGTTAGTTAGGGTAGTGTTCCATGTTTACGTAGCAAATGGAAGTACTGAGATCTTCTGAAAAGTCGAAGTTATTCGAACGCATTTTCAGTTAATTTATTCTAGCGCTTTTGTAACATTCGGGCACTTTGCTTTTAATATGGCCAACTACGACCACGTTCAGAACACTTGTTTTGTATAGTTTTGATGACATACCGTATATTGTGTTTTATGCATAAACATGGATAGAGAAAGGAACTGCAGTTTTCGGAATAATGGGGAAAAGGTCGAGAGATGAACGCTGTTGATGTCACATATATATTGAACTAACTGAATTGTGTGCTCCTGCCAGTTGAACCTTCACGTTCAGTATAGTGCAGTGTTGCCAATACACAATAGTCTTCCCCTCTGGGAAGGAAATGTCAAAATTGAAGTAATTTGGGAAAAAAAACAAAATTACAGTGGAACACAAAAAAAATTTGAAGCAAATGAATGTTGTAACTGCGATGTAACTGTTCAGGTCACTCCCTAATAAGTTCGAAAATATACCTACTGGACACCATTTAATTAAATTTGAAATTGAGAAAATTAATTCGAGAATCCGTCAGATACCGGCTGGTGTTGTTCAATCTGAGAAGGCCTTCGGGCGTTTTTTTTTTTTTCATAGATTGAGGCGTTGCACTGGTTTCCTTACACGTGCCGTTAGCCGAGGTTGAAAATCTGGAGTTGTTCGAGGTGGAGAGCTGGTTGGAGTATCATTGAGTTGAGTGGTTGCTGGAGGAATTAAAGTCGAACGTCGAGCAATGCTATTCTTGGTGTTGCGGGCCGGCATTGAGGGCCTTTTTCCAGTCATAGCTGAGTGTGGTGTTGAGTCTTGATGGTTGGATGTAGATGTTGATGGTTGAAAGTCGAATGAAGGCCTCGTTGGTGGAGTTGATAAGGTTGAAGGTTCGAGAGGAGACATTTGAGGGTGCGTCGCATCAACTTGGCACGGTCTGAGTTGACTGACATGGCGCTTGATGGCATAACCCTCGTCGAGTTGTACCAAGTAATGGAGGTGTCCCAATTTTTTCGAAATCTTCCCGTACTTCCATAGTACGTTGGGATTGGTGTAATTCCTTGATTGAATACGTTCACCAATTTCGTACTCCTTGGTGCTGGACGTTGAGCTCTTCCTTGACTTTTCTCTGGGCCTCAGAAGATCTAGCTTCGTCCGAAGGTTGCGTCCGTAGAGTTTCTCTGCTGGAGATTCGCCTGAAACAGATGGAGTCGATCGATACCGAAATAGCAACTGGAGAAGGTTTTCCTGAAGCAATCCTTCACTCGACATTTTTTTTAATTTTTTTTTGATTGTCGAGCAATATCTTTCGACTTGACCGTTAGTCGCCGGATGTCCAGGCGCAATGAACCGTTGTCGAATGCCCAGGTTCTTGCAGAAGTTGTTGAATTCGGTAGACTTGAAGATGGCCGCATTATCGCTGACGAGCTGGTCGGGTATTCCATGTCGACTGAATAGTTCTTGGAGAAATCCGATCGTAGTGGAGGAGGTTGGCGCCTTCTTTTGCGTAAATACTTCTGGCCATTTCGTTTTCGCATCTACTACGATGAAGAAATAATGCCCGAGGAAAGGGCCAGCGTAATCCATGTGGGCTCGCTCCCATGGGTCTCGCGGCTGTTCCCACGAATGCAGTGGAGCTTTAGGTGTATCTGCGCGTACATCGCAACATGGCTTGCAGCTATTAACAGTCGCCTCGATGTCTTTGTCAATTCCGCGCCAATAGCAATGATTTCGAGCTAGGCATTTCATCTTTACCATTCCAACATGCGTCGAGTGTAGCTCCTTCAATACGTATGGTTGCAAGGCACGGGGAATGACGATTCTATCTCCTCGGAATATGACGCCATCCATCAACGAATATTCCGGGTCCGAGTTCTGGCCTGAGTGTAGATCCGCTAGCAGGGCTGATAGCTCTTCGTCCTTCAAGGTTTCGGCAGCGATTTCCTTAGCTGTGACTGTGTAAGTTGAGATATTGTTGATCAACAGCTCCTGAAAATCATAAGCATCATCAGTGGACTGCCGGTCCTCTACAGTTAACGGTAGGGGATTTCGAGACAGGTAATCTGCATTTTTATTGTCAATCCCTTTTTTGTGCTGAATGACATAATTGAATCCTGCCATAAACTGGGCATAACGGAGCAGTCTGGTAGCGGTAACCGCTGGTAAAGCTTTGTTAGGATGCAAGATGCAAGTGATAGGCTTATTATCTACTTTCAGGGTGAATTTGCGACCAAACAAGTAGTGATAGAGCCTTTTGCAAGCCCAGTAGATGGCTGTTGCCTCTCTATCCAATTGGGAATAACGCCGTTCCGCGTCTGTTAGGGATCTGGAAATGAATGCTATCGGTCTTTCGTCACTGTTAGGCATCACATGCGATAAGACACCAGATAGTCCAACTGGGCTGGCATCGGTAGCCAGAACAAGGGGTAATTCAGCGTTGAAGGGAACTAGAACTCTTTTGCTGGCAATTTCTTTCTTTGCTGCTTCAAATGCCAGTTGACATTTGCTGTCCCATGTAAACTGTGTACCCTTCCGTAACAGCTTATTCAACGGATTGAGCATTGTTGCTCTATCTGGGAAGAATTTAGAGTAGTACGTCACTAACCCCAAGAATTGCCGTAGGTCATCGACATTTTTCGGCGGAGGAGTTTTCATGATTGCCTCAATTTTGTCCTGCGCCTTATGGATGCCTTGAGCGCTAACGACATGCCCGAGATATGAAATTTTTTCTTTGAATAGTTGACATTTATCCGGATTGAGATGGAGGTTATTTTTACGAAATTTGACAAGAAGCGCCTCCAGGTTCTTTTTACACTCTTCAAAATTGCGACCTTGAACGATACAATCATCAAAAAACGTTGTAGTGCCTGGAATATCCTGAATTAGTTGATCAATGAATTGATGAAAATCATTGGGTGCAGTTTTGACGCCAAAGAATAACTTTTTAACGAGATAAGTCCCCATGTGAGTTGATAAGGTTAGTGCCTCTGAACTTTCTCTGTCCAACGGCAAATGCAAAAATGCCCGATAAATGTCCAATGTACAAAATACCTTTCCATTCTGGATCCTATTGAAGATCTCTTCTTGGTTAGGAATTGGATAACGAGCATCCAACAACTGAGGGTTAACCGTTACCTTGTAGTCGGCACACAGACGTAATTCACCATTGGGTTTCGGGATGACCACCAATGGAGTTCCCCATGTCGATCGGTCGATTTTTTCAATGATTCCCTCAGCTTCCAATTTCCTGATTTCGGCTTCGACTTGATCTCTGATTGCATATGGAATTGTTCTCGGCTTCAAGAAGACAGGTCTGGTATCATCGCGAAATTTGAGAGACACAGTATAACTGGGCACTGTTCCAATTTTCTTTTTGAAGACATCTGCAAATTTAGACAGAATTAGTTTCGCTTCTCGTTGAGGTGAAAATACAGTACTAGTATTTGAAATGCTTAAACATGGAAGTTCATGCAGGTTCAGCTTGAGAGCTCGGATCCAATCGCGTCCAACTATTGAATCCTTGTCAAGTTCGATAATAAATAAATTGAGCAATTTACTTATATTTCTATAGGATACATTGAGCTGTGTGACTCCTATAGGCTGGAAAACATGTCCCGTGAAAGAGCGAAGCGTGACGTTGGTCTTTTTGATAGTTGCGTTCAATTTTAGAGATTTAAAATTTGAGAGTGACATGATTGTGACCCGACAGCCACTATCACATTCGAAGGTGTGTTCTTTATTGTTGAGGAGAAGTCGAACCATCATCCGCTCATCCGAAGTTTTGAATTGTTGGTTTGAGAACACTTCGACTACATGATTTAATCCAAATTCATCCTCTGAACATGGACTTTCCGATGTCCCCTCGTAGCCATCACTTATGAAATGAACATCGCGCCCCTTATTGAGTAAGGACTTAATGCAAACCTTCTCTGAGTGAAATTTCTGAGAACAATATTTGCAACGCAACTTCTTTTTAATGTGGCAAGATCGGGACGGGTGACGACCGCCGCAATGCAAACAAAGTCCTCGCAAGCCCAATTTATCGAGATCAACATTCTGTTTGCGAGTATTAGGTGAAAACGACTCAGATTTTGTTGAAGTTTTATGAGATCGAGATTTTGGGCGCCGGTCCGAAATTTTATTGACGTTGGTAGAGTAATTTCGATAAGCTTCCTTATTCTCAATTTTAGAGACTTCGATTGCGAGGGCCGTTTTATGACAATCTTCAAAACTAATTTCGCCTCTTTGAAGAATTTTCTCCCTAATATCAGGGTCACGTAGCCCTCTGATAAGTTGAGCCCTTAATACCAGATTCATAATTGGCTGGGAGCATGCGGTCGCCGTTGCACAGTCGCATTTAAATTCAGCCGTCCTTAATAATTGTTTTAAGGCAGTTACAAAATCATTGACTGATTCCGTCGCGGCTTGTGTTCGAGAAAAGAACCGGTGTTGCTCAGTAAGCACATTTTGTTTAGGAGACAAATGTGATCGCAAAATAGCCACTGCTTCTTCGTACGATTTCGTTGACGGCTTATTTGGAGCGGTGAGATTAGATAGAAGTTCGTAATATTTGGCTCCTAAACAGTTAATAAAGAGTTGACGTTTAGCTTCGTCTATTTCAGCTTTTTCCGCGACAGATGCTGACTCAGACGGTAATAAACCCTTCATGGCGAGATAATTTTCGAGTCGTTGTATATAATTATCAAATGATTCGGCATTTTCATCGAAGTGTTCGAAAGAAGTCGAGATAGATTGTAGTACCGATTTAACTGACCTGTTTGATAAGCCCTGCGATGAAGGCCGTTCACTGGCTGTTGCCGACGGTAATCTTGCAACGAAAGCATTGAGTGTACTCACTAAACTGGCGATTTGTTCTTCCATCGCCTTTTTTCTCCTCGTCGCCACTTTATTGTGTTTTATGCATAAACATGGATAGAGAAAGGAACTGCAGTTTTCGGAATAATGGGGAAAAGGTCGAGAGATGAACGCTGTTGATGTCACATATATATTGAACTAACTGAATTGTGTGCTCCTGCCAGTTGAACCTTCACGTTCAGTATAGTGCAGTGTTGCCAATACACAATACCGTACTTCCGCCGTATGCCGTTTTCGCTGTTGAGCTTTTTACAGGCTGCAAAAATCAAAATATTTGACGCTAGCGGTCTTTTATATTTGTAATGGCGAGGGAATGATGCCTGATCTTCACCGCTAGAGACACATGCCGTTCATTCGTACTATCCAGTAATTCTTTGGATCAGAAATATTCACATTGCCCTAAAGTCAATACAGTTGAATGTTGAAATGGTCATGAAATGTTTTCTTCGGCGGTTGATTGACGATAGATTTTGATCGTTAAAGTCAAATAACGTAATTCCGGGACACTCAAGGTCTAGTATATAGTATATATAGTATAAAAACTAACTTTTTTGCCAAACGGTACAGCTGGAGAGAGTGTTTGAAGACCATTCTAATGAGTATAGAACGATTTTTATAGCTCCAAGAACTCTTGAGTTATACCCTCATGTCAAATTTCCGAAAATCTCCCAAATTCGACACAAAAGCTGTGATAACTCGAGAACCAATAAAGCTATCGACCCCGCGGTGGTCTCATTCGATTCAGCGTCTATAAATCTATATGATTTGATACCTAATACACATTTTTCTGAATAACCTTGGAAAATATGAATTTTCTCCCTCCTCAAAACTCCCCAAAAATACCCTTAAAATTGAGCTAGCAAGTTGGTTCAAGAATTGGGCCGTCGTAGGACCGTGATTGATTTTTGGTGAAAATTTCAAGAATTTAGCTATTATGGTTTGGCCGGAAAAGTGTTGACGGCGTACGCCGAACGGCGGACAGACAGAATTTTTTTTAATTGGATATTCGGATTCTACATGCCTTGAAACGTAAAACATCAAATTTTGAGGGGGGTTGCAAACATTTTTCTCTTGGGCGATTATAATGGTTAGCTTGGAGCTGTCCATGATTGTCAGTCACTAAAAAGTGAAAAATAGAAAAACTTAAAAAAAAAATCTATAAAATACACTCTAAAAAGGAAAAAACGCTGCAAATTATTGAACAGTGGTTTATTATTCCTTCGCTTCAATAATAATTTAGGAAGACTATCCATTTGTGATAGTAATTATTTCGAACATTTCTGAACAATCCCACCGAAAAACATATGGTAACTATTGGGGAAAACTCCGTAGCAACTATTGTAATTTTAATCATTTTTATTTATCTTAATTTCCTAATTAAAAGCTAAACTTATTGCCTAACGATACAGCTGGAGAGAGTGTTTGACGACCATTCCAATGAGTATAAAACGATTTTTATAGCTTCAAGAACTCTCGAGTTATACCCTCATGTCAAATTTCTAAAAATCTCTCAATCTCGACACAAGAGCTGTGATAACTCGAGAACCAATGAAGCTATCGACCCTGGGAT
This sequence comes from Tupiocoris notatus, assembly GCA_037159825.1. Classification (NCBI taxonomy): domain Eukaryota; kingdom Metazoa; phylum Arthropoda; class Insecta; order Hemiptera; family Miridae; genus Tupiocoris; species Tupiocoris notatus. Next base: position 857,986 of record JASJUZ010000127.1, on the reverse strand, counting down.
GGTCTCATTCGATTCAGCTCCAAAAATCTACATGATTTGATACCAAATATACATTTTTCTGAATATGAATTTTCCCCCTCAAAACCCCCCAAAAATACCCTTAAAATTGAGCTAGCAAGTTGGTTCAAGAATTGGGCCGTCGTAGGACCGAGATTGATTTTTGGTGAAAATTTCAAATTTTTAGCTCTTATAGTTTGGCCGGAAAACTGCTAACGGCGTACGGCGGACAGAGAGAATTTTTTTTTATTGGATATTCGGATTCTACATGCCTTGAAACGTAAAACAACAAATTTTGAGGGGAGGTTATAAATTTTTTTTTCTTGGGCGATTACAATGGTTTATTATTGAATAATAAACCAAACAATTCTGTCTGTTCGCCATACGCCGTCAACCCTTTTCTGGCCAAACTATAATAGCTACTGTGGGCGCTGCAACTGACCACGTTTGATAGCTGTCGGTTGGGCCTTGTTGATGACGAGGGAACCAACTAACTACCAAACGCTTTAAATTCAAGTATTTATCGAGACTTCCACGGAGGAAGTCCCTTCGCAAAAATATTGCGAACTTGGCCAAGCTCAGAAGCTAATGGTTGCAAACGGGCCGACCTAGTAGGGAGGTGGCGCTGTGCGTATCAACCGAACCTGTCGAGAAGGTAGCGGTAGCGAATTTGAATCAATCCTTTGTCATTTCTCAAGAAGATAGTGGGTGTTCCCCACAGGGCTCCCCTCGAGAAATGAGGAAGGATTATAGTCAGCTACATGCCACATATTTCGAAGGCTGCGGAAGCCGTGTTCGAACTGGGGTCACCAGATGTGGGCGCTGCAACTGACCACGTTTGATAGCTGTCGGTTGGGCCCTGTTGATGACGAGGGAACCAACTAACTACCAAACGCTTTAAAGTCAAGTATTTATCGAGACTTCCACGGAGGAAGTCCCTTCGCAAAAATATTGCGAACTTGGCCAAGCTCAGAAGCTAATGGTTGCAAACGGGCCGACCTAGTAGGGAGGTGGCGCTGTGCGTATCAACCGAACCTGTCGAGAAGGTAGCGGTAGCGAATTTGAATCAATCCTTTGTCATTTCTCAAGAAGATAGTGGGTGTTCCCCACAGCTACATTCTCGAAATTTCAACGATTTTTATAGCTCCGATTTTTATAGGCATGTAGAATCCGAATATCCAATAAAAAAAATTCTGTCTGTCCGCCGTACGCCATCAACACTTTTCCGGCCGAACCATGATAGCTACAATTTTGAAATTTTCACCAAAAATCAATCTCGGTTCTACGACCGCCCAGTTCTTGAACCAACTTGCTAGCTCAATTTTAAGGGTATTTTTGGCGGGTTTTGAGGGGACCTCATGGTTCTACGTAGCCCAGAAGATGCCCGAATGGGCGAAAGTGCTCGGCCAGCCATTACAAATCTGGAGAATAAGTCGCCTGGTTTTCTCCCCCTCACAAACCTTCTACTACAACCTATGTTTGTGACCACATAACTTCTAAACGGAAACTGTTTTTTCGTAGTTTGTAAACTTAAATTGTTCAAATATAAGTCTAGTTTACGACGTAATCTATGTTTGGTATTGATTTGACTAAAAGTAGGTACTCTCAGGCAGTATTTCTGAAAAATTTGTTTTGAAATCACTTTTTTTGAACTGTTTATGTTTGTAGAAAATAAAAACTACACAAGCCACAGCATTTTCGTTATAAAATTGGAATTTAGCGTTAAATGTTCAACAAATAACATGGTTTCGAGAGCCGAATCATTTATTTTTAATGCACAATCGAGCATTATACTAGGGAGATTGAGATTAATCGGGAATCATTTTGATGATCGAGGCAAGGCAAGTTCCAGTATGCTTCTAGAACCCTAGCTGGAGGGCTGTTCTACAGCCGTGATCGTCTAGTGGTTAGGACATTGCGTTGTGGCCGCAATAACCCAGGTTCGAATCCTGGTCACGGCACAAAAATTTTTGGAACGATTATTCGGGTCCACAAAAAATAGGTTCATGTATTCTTTCCGCGGTCCTATAGAAAACTTTATTCTTTTAAAAAGCATAGAAATTACTTTCAGGTAATTTTAGCGATTTGATGACAACTTAAGCAATCTGAGAGCAATTTTTGGATTCAGTTTTGCTCAGATAGGCCAACAGTTAGGCCTAAACATATTCAAATTTGATTGAATGGAAGTGAGTAAAATATATTCCAGTTTATTTACACATCACATTAGGAAATTAATGTTATCGAAGCCATTGGTAGCCATTGATGAAATGTGACCTGAGATCTGAACACGTATTTTTAACCGACTTCAAAAGAAGGAGGTTACTTTGGTTGACTAGCGGTTTTCGTTTATTATTCAATAATAAACGATTGTAATCGTCCAAGAAAAAAAAATTTCTAACCCCTCTCAAAATGATGTTTTACGTTTCAAGGCATGTAGATTCCGAATATCCAATAAAAACGCTTTTAAAATTATGTAGGGATAGGCTATTGTCAAAAAACTGGCATGAGGGTATAACTCGAGAGTTCTCGGAGCTATAAAAATCGTTCTATACTCATTGGATTGGTCGTCAAACACTCTCTCCAGCTGTATCGTTAGGCAATAACTTTAGCTTTTAATTAGGAAATTGAAAAAAAAAAAGCTGCAAATGATTGTACAGTGGTTTATTATTCCTTTGCTTCAATAATCACTTTAAAAGACTATCCATTTGTGATTTTAATTATTCCGACCATGTGTCAAAGTTTCAACCGAAAAAAACGGATTGGTAACTATAAAGGGAAATCTTCGTAGCGACTATTGTAATTTTAATCAGTTTTCTTAATTTGCTAATTAAAATCTGAATTTTTTTTCGCCTTTCGGTATAACCGAAGAGAGTGTTGGACGAGCATTCCAACGAGTATAGAACGATTTTTATAGCTCCAAGAACTCTCGAAATATACCCTCATGCCAAATTTCTGGAAATCACCCAAAGACGACACACAAGCTGCGATAACTCGAGAACCAATAAAGATATCGACCCGCGATGCTCTCATTCGATTCAGCGTTCAAAAATCTATAGAGTTGATACCCAATACCCACTTTTCTAAAAAACCTTTTGTCCCCCTTAAAAGTACCCTTCAAATTGAGCTAGCAATGTGGTTCAAGAATTGGGCCTTCGTAGGGCCGAGATTGATTTTTGGTGAAAATTTCAAGAATGTAGCTATTATAGTTTGGCCGAAAAAGTGTTGATGGCGTACGCGGACAGACAGATTTTTTTAATTGGATATTCGGATTTTACTTGTCTTGAAACGTAAGACATCAAATTTTGAGGGGTGGTTTTAATTTTTTTTTTTCTTGGGCGATTACAATGGTTTATTATTGAATAATAAGCCAGTATTCTGTCTGTCTGCCGTACGCCGTCAACACTTTTCCGGCCAAACTATAATATAGCTACATTCTTGAAATTTTCACCAAAAATCAATTTTGGTCCACGACTGCCCAATTCTTGAATCACATTGTAAGCTCAATTTTAAGGGTATTTATGGGGAGTTTTTAGGGGGAGAAAATTAGTATATCGTACGCTGGCCGCAACCTTTAATTTACAACAACTGGTATTGAAAAACGAGCCAGTAGACTCAGAAATGTAAAAATGCACGAGTAAGGTTGATGATGCTTCCTCAGTATGTGAGCCTCACAATAAAAGCCAAGTTTAGTAAAATAAGATAATTTTTATAGCAACGACACCTAAAAATGTTGTCATTCGCTCATCGTTACAAACATTCAATAACCTCCAGAGTTCAAATATACTGATTTTCAAAGCCTGTAGAAGATACCCACTTAGAGCTCATAACATGGAACTACTAGCATATTGCAATACGTATTTGTCACTCAGAACATAGACAGATGAACGTAAGGACAGATGGACACTCTGAAAGACAAACAAATGGTCGCTCAGACATTAGTTCGGAAAGTGAGCAGAGGGCCCTAGGAGCAGGCACGCGAAACGTTCAGATAAAGCTGGCAGAGGACTTCCTAGGAGTACCTTTACTCAGGCAGTTTCCTCTTATCTAACGTTGTATAGTGGGTTTTGTACTTTTTCTGCATTCTAAACCGTGTTGAATTCTACTATCATTATAAATCAACTAACAGACGAAATTATTTCCACTGTTCTATGGACGATGTTATGATTGAAAATAAATCCACTTCCATTCTTCCCTAAACGTTTTCGGCATGTTGTCATCGTTTATTATGTTGGATTAGTTCAGATCGAGCTGAAAACCCATCATATTCTTAGTGTATTACGAAATTTCGTTATGTGATTTTAAAGATAAAAATATATCGTCATTCACCCGCCAAAGGAAACATTTCATGACCTTTAAACGCTCAACTATATTGACCTTAGGGCAATGTGAATATTTCTGATCCAAAAAACTACTGAATAGCATGGATATACGGCGTGTGACCCAGGCGGTGATGATCAGGCGTCACTCCTCGCCATTACAAATATTAAGGGCCTCTAGCGTCAATCATATTGATTTTGGCAGCCTGTAAAAAGCACAACAGCGACAAACGGCGTAAGGCAGAAGTACGGTATGTAATTAAAACAATACACAACAATTGTTCTGGACATGTTCAAAGATGGTCATATATTTAAAGCAAAGAGCCCCAAAAATTACGAAAAAAGTAACTGAAAATGCGTTTTACGGGGAAGTACTGCGTCTGACCCGAAAAACAAAAATGAGGCAATATTCAGCTGTCATATAGAAACATTTGATGCCCTCCAGCGTTCAAATATATTCATTTTTGCGGTCTATAAAAATCAAAATGTAGCCAATATGCATATAACGTGGAAGTACTGTACGTGACCCACTTGATAAAAATCAGGCATCATTTAATCGCCGACCTCAACATTTTAAGACCTGGAACGTCTAAGTACTTTGAGTTTTGTGGCCTGTAAAAATCAAAATGCAAAACATGCACTAGTGAAATCGTGAAAAGTGCTCGTAACGTGAGGTACTGTGTGTGGACCGATGTAAAAAAATCTGGTGTTTTCTGCTTGCCATAACCGTCATTTCAAGCCCTCAAACGTAAAAAAATAGTGACTCTTATAGCCTTTAAAAATCTAAACAGCAAAAACGTTGAACTCTTATATCTCAATTGCACAGTGTGTTTTTCAAATTTCGATAAAACCTAATTTTTATCATTTAGTAGGAAAACATTTTCTGGAAATGTCATTGAATTTCATTTACTTTCAGGAAGATATGGGCATTTATGTCAGTTTGTGACCACAGACAGACGGACACACAGACACTTGTTCTGATTTGAGTGATTTTGAGTATAGTTCTATGATTTTTTCCAACAAGACCTCGGTTCCAAATTCGACTTTTCAGACGATCTCAATACTTCCAAGTTAACTTTGGTTAACGAAATTTCACTTTTTTAAAAAGACTCTTTAATTCACAAGGAAAGTTGTGTATTTACACACAATGAAAGTTATGAACGGAGAACAGCACTGGTAATGGACGTTAAATCGTCTGTCTCGATTGGTTTTATAGACTTCGAATGAATGGAGCGGTTGTTATAAAATTGCGAATTTAGCTTTATGCGAAGGTAGACGGAGGCGGCCGGCTCGCAGGAAGTCGGACGGATGACAATGGGGTCGTTGTCCATGAGATGGTAACTCCTCCCGCCGTAGAATGGAGCATGGGGATGAGCCATGGTCACGGTTCATCACGTGCTGCATTTGGAGTCAGGGGTCACCCAGAACGGTAAAGGAGAGCTCACGGCTTGGTTTAACATTTGCGATGAAGTGTGCTTTCGTCGTAATTTTACCGCATAGATTGTTATGGACACAAACATCATAATTACAATGAAGAGATACAAGGGGCCGATTACGAAATGTACATACTCATGATTGGAGCCTACGCTGGTAGTAGATAGGAGTGGCCAATGTTCGTCAAATTTCGGAATTGCAGAGTAATCTTTAAGATTTAATTCAAGGGGGAAGTGGTTAAGTTCTCGAATTTCATCAAGAGATACAAGGGGGATTTTCAAAGTGCCTTGTACTCGGTTAGTGGGTTGAATCAGACGGTTTTGGATCAGTATGTCATTGTTAGAAGGTTTTATGACCCAGGTGCCCTTGATGCGTGTTAAGAGGGGTCCACTAGGTATGCGATCTTCAATTAAAATTTCCTTAGAGGTTATCACGATTATGTGACCGGTTTCGGGTATCCGTGAACAATACGGATCAGTGATTAGAATTTTAGTGAATTGACAGTCGGTCAAGGAATTAGAGCGAAGTATGTTTTGCGAACAATTGGATATTCCTTCACTAAATAGTTGTTCCCGTTTACAATAGTAATTATTGTCATTAGTGGTATAACATAAGGGGTTAGCAGGATATTTTATATTGTAATGCTTATCAACTAAAACGTATCTATCCTTAGGTACAATGGTTACATATTCTGTGCCCTTTAAAATGGGTACAGGTTGGAGATTAATATTTTCATACACCGGAAGTCTAACAATATATACAATCTGATTGTCGTGAATAGAACAAATTACCTTTGAATTCAGTTCGTATTCGATAGTGTTATTGAATAACTTGATGGTAGTGTTATAGTTATTCTTGGCGATTTTAGCCAATTCTAGTTCGAGGGTCTGAAGGGGTATTACACTGGGATGAGTAATTCCTAATCTACAAAAGGTAAGGGAAGTTTCTAGTTCACGTTCTTGGTTGATGATGATGTTTAGATTGAGTTGGATGCGGGTGACTGCTTCGAACAATAGCATGGTTCTGGTACTGTTAGAAAGGAATTGATATCCGTTCAATGTTCTTTTAATTCTTTCGTTATTGTTATTCAAGGTGTCGATAGTTTTGTTGTATCGTTGTATCAGGTCTGTGAGCAAGTGGTGTTCGGAACCGAGATGTTTAGAGATTTCATTGTTTCTTTTTCCAAGGTGCTGGTTTATCGTATTTGATCCGATCGTTGTCGTCAAGGTTCCCGGTTAAGAATTTGACTACAGATCCTAGACCATTAATTAATCCTCGTGGTTTTCGTTGTTTTACCGAAATGTTGTTCCTATGCCCTAAGTTTAATAATTTATCTTTTGCCAGAAGGATAGTTGGTTCAACAGATTGAAGAAGTTCATGTAGGTGATTAGTTGGTTCGAGTGCTTGTACGTGTGATTTAAGTTTTCGGAAGGTTTCGTATAGGTTCGTCAAGGAAGTGTGTAAAACGTCGATGTCGTAGTGAATCAGAAGTCGGTGTTCGTCTGTTTCAATGTAAGCGGGTCCCATTTTGATTGGTAATAGTCCTCCGCTAGTGTCTATGTTCAATACGTTGGTTCCGGAAACGCAGGAAATGAGCCTGAAAATAAGATTAATCGTCTAATTTTTCTAATATTACATTGGTATAGATTTCTTCGCGTATTGACAAGGGGTCAATTACAAGGGGTTTGTTTGCCGCTATAAGGTCAGCTAATTTACTAACGTATGGGCCACAGTCGTTCATATTGTTTTGTTGTGGGACCGACGTTATTGTGTTGAACGTCCATTCGGATCGTTCCAGTTCTTCGTTGTACTTATCTTTAAAATCGTGTTTTAAATATTGAAAAATTGTTTCAAGAATTTTATCCCCGTTATAAGAGAGTGAATCATAATATTCCAGGATTCGGGTTTTTGGTCTTATGGCGACAAGTCTCCAATGAGCGTTCTCGTGAATTGGGATTAGCACCAAATCTTTTTCTCTCATGTTGATCTTTTTTGTGTAGTTTTTGACCCTATTGTAATTTCTGAGGAATGAGATGTACAAGAAGGTGTTGAAAGCATATGTTACTGGTAAATCGGGTTTATTTTCGCTTCTTCTGTTGATTAATTCCATATAAAAGTTTATTATTTGGTCATTAAACCAGTTAGAGTCTAGCATGGAAGTAATATCGTCAGCAGAGAGGCTTATCTTGATTTTGTTACTTTTTTCTTCGGGGTTTATTTGCGAGGGTTTGAGATTTTCGGTGATCGACTGATCAACGTTAGTTTCGGGTGAATCGGATTTTAGCGCTCTTGGTCTTTTAATATTTTTCAAATGGATTTTGGAACGCGTATTATGGTGTCGGGGTTCTATTTCTGCAGTTTTCCTGTCAAGATTTATGTCTCGGATGATTTCTTTATTGAATTTCCGTTTCGTTTTGTCCTGTATTTGTTTTGTTTCGACATAATTATGCTTCAAAGGGAATGGTTGGGAGTTCAGTTTCTCTTTTTTCATTGGCCTTACCGATAGTTTTCTCTTTCAATTTTTCTTGTTTGTCGTGTAGAATGGCGTAAAGTTTGGTTACTTTGTTCTTGTGGTCTGATATGTAAATATTAGTTAGAGCTGTTTCGACATCTGGAGGGATAGGAGTTTTCGAACCAAATGTTCTGTTTATAATTTCGTACGGTGTGAAGCCAGTGCTGGTGTGGATGCTATTATTATAAGAGATAATGCCGTATTTGAATCTCTCTCGAATTGAAGTTGATTTGATTTCTTTGCTTTCGGTCATGAGTCTAATTAGTTCAATTATGGTTGAATGGAATCGCTCAATCGGGGAGTTCGAATTGGGATTTTGAGTACTAGTATAATGAATTTCGATATTTTGAACTTTTAAGAACTCATTCATTATAGTGGAGCTGAACTCATTACCGTTGTCCATTATAATTTCAGAGGGATTGCCGTGATGGGAAATGGAGGTTAGAAGTTTACGAATGATCTCGGTGGTATTAAGCGATTTTAAGGGGTAGGCTTGAGCGTATTTTTGGAGAATTTGTCAATGATCGTCAGGAATTTTTGTCTTTCGATCGATAGGGTATCGATATGAATTGTTTCAAAAGGTTTTGATGGGGTGTGCGTTAAGTTGAAGGTTGGTTTCAATGGTTGCCTTTCATACTTACATTTCAAACAAAGTTCACACCTATTGATAACATTTTTGATGTCTTCTTTGAGATTTGGCCAAAAGTAGTGTCTTCTAATTTGTTGGTAAGTTTCGTCGATTCCGCGATGGAATCGCTCTGAGCGATGATGATGAAAAATAATATTGATTTGGTCGTCCCTGTCTTCTACGTCCAATAATTTATCTTCGTGTCTAGTTAATTTTAGTTCGGAGGTTTTACATTTTTTCAGAACGATGGAGGCAAATAACGGGTATATTTCAGCTTCAAAATATAATCCGTATGGAGTTTTGGGGTTCAAATATTCGAGGAGGAATTTTAAAATTTCGTTTTCTAAATTTCTTTCGGGAAATTTTACGATGATTCTAGTTTTTTCGTTATTAAATAAGTTTTCAATTTTTACATCAGTGTTAAATTGTTCTCCGACTTGAATTATAATTTGATTTTTATTGTGGTTGACGGCATTATTTTTTATTGGAGTTAATGGTGACTCTTTACCTTCCTTGTCTGAGTGAACGGTTTCATCATCATTCTCTTCGTCTCTACGTTAACAAAGAGAGAAGGTGAGGTGTCTTCTGCTTCTTTAGTATGGATTTCGACTCGAGAAAGGGCGTCTGCATTTGCGTTATGTTTTCCTTTTTTGTATTTAATATCAAAATGGAATTCTTCTAGTCTGAGTTTCCAACGAAAAAGTTTAGAATTTGGTTCTTTAAGGGAGTGAAGCCATTGAAGGGATTGATGATCGGTTTCTAGGGTGAATTTCCTACCATACAAATAGGGTCGGAAATACTGACAAGCCCAAACACAGGCTAAGAGTTCGCGTTCTATTGTGGACAGTTTTCTTTCGGTGTCGTTTAAGGTCCGACTAGCGTACGCGACTGGATGTATTTCTTCTTCGAATTTCTGAGATAAGACAGCGCCTAGTGCGACTCCGGAATCATCTGTGTTGAGAATAAAGGGTTTGGCAAAATCTGGGTATTTTAGTACCGGGTCATTTGTAAGGAGAATTTTGCATTCTTCGAAAGCTTTAACGTAATCAGGGTCTGTTGTGTTAATTTTATTTCCCTTTTTTAATCGCAGGGTAAGTGGTTTTGTTAGATCGGCTAAATTTTTGATGAATTTCCGGTAATAGGAAAGGAGTCCTAAGAAGCCTTTTAGTTCCTTATTGGTTTTCGGTAACGGAAATTTTTTGATCGCTTCAATTTTTTGGGGATTTGGCTTTAGTCCATCTTCAGTGATTTGGTGACCTAGAAAGGCTACTTCTTTTCGTAAGAATTCGGTTTTGTCTTGTTGAATTTTGAGATTAGCTTGCCGCAATCTGTTGAAAATTTCTTTTAATCGGGAAATGTGTTCTTGGAGGCTAGAGGAGAAAACAATGATGTCGTCCATGTAGACGGCACAAATTTCATTTTGTACTCCTCGGAGACAGTTGTCCATAAGTCTCTGAAAGGTACTCGGGGCGTTTTTTAATCCGAAGGGCATTCGTTTGAATTCCCATTTCCCGTGTTCAGTACTAAATGCGGTTTTGGGGATACTTGATTTTTCCATCTTTACCTGCCAGAATCCAGAGGTTAAATCGATCGTGGTGAAATATTTACATTTCCCTAATTTTGATAGAATGTCTTCGATATTTGGTAGGTTATATCGGTCGTCGATTGTTTTTTGGTTCAGATTCCTATAAAGATTCGGAATTTCTTCTTTCCTGACGCATCGTCTTTTTTGGGAACTATCCAAAGTGGTGAATTGTACGGAGAATTTGACGGTTGTATAATATCGTTCTCTATCATTTGGTTTATTTGATTTTTAACTTCAGTTTTGAATATTTCGGGGTATCTGTAAGATTTCGAGTAAACGGGTATTTCGTCAGTCGTACGAATTTGGTGTTCGGCCATGGAGGTTGTACTTAGGGGTTCGTCTGGATAGTACAATAAATCAGAATACTCAGCAAGGAGTTTTTGTAATTCTAATCTTTCTTCCTCGTTTAAATGGTCCTGTCTAATTGTAGGTAGAATTTCGTTTTTTACGGTTTTTAGGTTTAGGTTGTTTATTGTAGTGGCCTCGCCAATATATTTAGCACCGGCGGTTCGTCATGACAACGGGACATCTGGGGATTTTCATATGTTCTAATTGTTCGAAATGTTCTTCCAGTTTTGCTCGTCTTATTCAATTTGCAATATACCGTTCTACAGTTCATTATATTCAATGCGTGCATAATTTCTAATAATTACGTCACAACAATTGGCGACGAGGTAAAGTTCAATTTTCAAGCAAACAAATTGTGTTACAAGTTTTTCAACTGCTACGATGGATCCTGATCAGTTCGAAAAATTGCTCAGCGTTTTCAAGAAAAGTCAAAAAGAATTCACAACATCAATATTGGCAAGTATTTCGGAGAAACTTAATAAGCCAATTGAACCATCAACGAACTCCGTAAGTAGTATTCCAACATTCGAACACTACGAACCGAAAAATGAAAAATTTAAAAATTATTTGGAGCGTTTCGAAAATTATTTGGCTATGAAAAACGTCAACGAAGACAGTAAAAAAGCTCAACTTCTCAGCGTATCTATTGGTTCGGTACATTACAACAATTTATCAGCCTTGCTTGGGCCAGACACTCAAATTAAAAATTTCAACTACGACGCTCTAAAGAAAGTATTTTCTGATTTATTGTCTCCTCATCGGAATGTAGTTGTTTCGCAACACTACTTTTTGAGCACGTATCAAAAACCAGACGAGACTATTCCCGAATATGTCGCATCTCTCCAGCGGGATATTACCGATTGCGAATTTTCTGTCGAGTGTAAATGCGCTAATAAAATTTCAATCACCGACATTTTCTTGCGTGCCCAATTCATCCGCGGTTTGAAAGATTCGTGGATTAGGGAACAGTTATTACAATCTGATTCGATCATATTCAAAGATATTTTAAGTAAAGCAGCTGCCTTGGAAGCATCTAGGTTCGATACGCAAGTGTTGTCTCAGCAACAACCTACAACTAATAATTCTTCTTTCGAAATTAACAAGATTTCAAACCGTTCTCAGAAACAACTTCATTCGAAAATGCACACATCTTCTAGTTACAACCGATCATCGTCTCAACCGCGTATCCAACGTAAACTTGATTATTCTAAATTGGGTGTGAGTAATCTTTGTTTCTACTGTGCTCGTAGTAATCATCGCGCATCCGATTGTAGAGCTGATCGGAAGTCTCTGCACTGCTCATCATGCAATCGCAATGGTCACGTTTCAAAGGTGTGCATAATTACGCGAACAAAAGATAAGTATTCCAATTCTTCAAATAATGCTCGTTCGAATTCAAATGATCAAACAAATCATCTGACTACCGACAGTGAACATTTGTATGGTCTAAATCAAGTGTCAGTCGTAGCTCAGGAACGCCCAAACTTCAAACTTGTCGACTTATTTGCTAATGATAGATCGAATGCTCAAAATTGCCAAGATGCGCAAAAATTTCTCGTAAATGTGCTCGTCAATTCTAAACCAGTGATTTTTGAAGTCGATTCGGGAGCTGGGTACACGTTAATTCCTGAAGATGTCGTTTCTAATCTAAATTTGAATGTTCAACCGACAGACATCTATTTTCGAGTATACACGAACGAGATTTTCCGTCCAATTGGGGAAGCGATCGTGGACGTAAGTTACCAAAATCGACGATCAACCGAAGAAATCTTCATTGTACCAAGAGGACGTCCAGCTATCCTGGGAAGAACTTGGATTCGACATTTGAAAATTCGACTGGAAGATGTAGATATGAATCCGGTAACATCTTCGAAAATTTTCACTAGATCAATTCATTCAATAGATGATATTTTTCAAAAATATGTTCACCATCAGAAAAATTCGACTTCCACATCAAATGTTCGCACATTCTCAGTGGGGGAGAGAGTCCAGGTGAGGGATTATTCTCAGAACCAGTATAATTGGACATTCGGGGAAATCATCGAGAAATTAGGAATTCTACATTACATCGTCAAACTCGACTCGGGACGCACGATTAAACGACACCTTGACCAGATTCGACCCACGTCTGTTAAGAGAGTTCATTTTGATTCTCATCCTACAATCAAGAATGCGCCGTTTCAAATTCCTCGTACTCCAGAGAATCACGTTTTCGACACTCCAGCCCAGCCGTCTCATTCATCCACTCCGTCAAATTCGTCAACTCCTACTTCAATTCAGCCTGATGTTCCACCGCATCAGCCGCTTCGCCGTTCAACTCGAATACGAACTCGTCCGGCCTATCTTCGAGATTACATCCTATGGTGAAGACCCAGTGTTCTCCTATAGTGGGGGAGATTGTAGTGGCCTCGCCAATATATTTAGCACCGGCGGTTCGTCATGACAACGGGACATCTGGGGATTTTCATATGTTCTAATTGTTCGAAATGTTCTTCCAGTTTTGCTCGTCTTATTCAATTTGCAATATACCGTTCTACAGTTCATTATATTCAATGCGTGCATAATTTCTAATAATTACGTCACAACATTTATCCTCAATTTTTTTCCTATTGGTTGGAGTAGAATTGAACATTTCTTCTGACATTTTTTCCGCTTGAAGTTTTCTTACAATTGCCAAGGTTTTTGGCGATTCTGTAACGTTGACGGCGATGCATCTGGCTCGGTGATTTTCGACATTTACCAGGCATGTTGGAATTTCGAATGATCCTATTTTTCTGTAATTTACAATAGCAGTTCCATTTTTAATATTACCAATGTCTAGTTCAATTTGTTTCCCTTAGCGAGGGGGTATTTGGTATTTTTCGAGTGTTAGAGTGATTATTAGATAGGCAGTGTAATAGTTTTGTGTTTTCCTTCCCATGTTCCTGTGAGGTTTGCGGAATATTGTAGTGTTTAAGTGGTATAACTACATCACAGAGTGTAATGGTGTTATGTCTCAAATTTAGAATTGCTCCTAATTTTTCTAGATTGTCCCATCCCAATAGTAAATCAAAGTTGTCATGGAATCTGAAAACATAGAATTTACAAGAGACAGTGTGTTTCGCATTCGGGTTAATAATGTTATTTGAAAGTTTATTACTATGGGTTCCGTTGGAATAACCATGTGAAGATTTCACTTGGAATTTGTCCTTTTGTAACCACTTCCGGAACAGTTTGTGCGCGATGTCGTTGCGGATGAAACTACTTGACAATCCCGTGTCAATCAAAATTCGAAGATCTTGGTGGGTGACAAGATACGGGAGTCGGGTTGAATTTTCTAAGTGATTCACGTCAAATCAGGGTCCTGATCGGTATCGCCTAAAAAAGAGGCATCAGAGTCTGCTTCGGCGATTTCGTTTGGTTCTTCGTCATCAACTTCGTAAGGTTCCTCTGGTTTGAGTTCGTGAGCTAAGGTAGTCTGGTAAGACATCGTATCTTTGTTTCTCAAATGATACGGTATGTACGGTGCATCTGCTCTCGGAACGGGTTTAGGAATCCGTACTTGTTGCGGTGGTTGTTTCGGTGGTTCAGATGATTTTTGAGGTGCTCTGAACGGAAGGGATTTTGGTGGGAATTTTTGGGTATAACTTGGTCGAGAAGGACCGGGTCTCGGCTGTGAAGATTGAACAGCGTGTGGTTTTTGTTGTTCAAAAATTTTCTTACGCAGGTTGGGGAACTGGTATTCGTTCGTTAAGATACGAATAGCATCGTTCAAATCGGAAGGACCTTTGGTCACGAGAAGTCGACCAATGTCTTCATGGAGGCCCATCAGAAAACCTCGCAATGCTACTCGTTCCATGAGTTTCATGGTTGTCGGTGTATACTGGTCCATAGACGCGTTCATCTTGGACACCAGTATCGTAAAGAGTTTGTGTACTCTTGCGTGAAAATCGAAAGGGTTTTCTTGATGCCCTTGTCGCATTTTCCCGAGTTCGAGGATGAGGTGTTCCTCGTCCCTTTATCATCAAAGTTCGCTAAAAGGGCAGTTTTAATTTCAGCCCAAGTGTTAAGGGGTGCAGTGAATATGCGGGTAGCTGCCTTGCCCTTGATTTTCGCCCTCAGGTTATTTATGATGACTTTATTCGTATAGCTTGAAATATCATCTGGATCAAAGAAATGATCTAACAATTCCTCACAACGTTCAACGAATTGTGAGAGGATTTCGGGCTCTCCCGAGAAATCCGGAATTCCCGAATAATCGGTTTTATCGGGTGTTTCCTTTACATGGCGCGGTTGTACCGGGCGCATAGCCTCGACTAATTGTCGCAATTGGTCGGGTGACATGCCAAGAATTACGTTTTGCGTTTCTGGCATAGTGATGGATAGCCTTTCCGTCGTATTTGTACTTGTACGAGGAGAAGGGCTCCGAGAAATAGGTCTCAGAAGTTCTCTGAGGACCTGCGACCTGTTTTCGGGCGGAGAATAAGGTCTCGAGGGACCAGGTTTATTCTCCCGAGGGTTTTGACTATGTTTCCCTCTACCAAGGAATGACTTCAGCGATTTCCTATGGTCGTTGCCCGCCGTCGTGAACCGATTCGTTCGCGAGCGGAAAGTGGGTTAGTTTTATTGTAAGTAAATCGTACTTACAGAATGATGATGAACATCTTACGAAACCGCAGGTCGTTCGGTTCGGGTCCAGTCCGTGTGTTGTCCGCTCCTTGATGTTTCTCGCGGAAGAACGCTTTCGTGATCCGGAGTTGTAGGATGCCCGTCTAAAACTTTAACAAGTCCCTAATTGGAAAGACGCTTTAGTATTCCGTTTAGTGACGGGTCCTACTGACTGCGCCAGTTAACTTTGGTTAACGAAATTTCACTTTTTTAAAAAAGACTCTTTAATTCACAAGGAAAGTTGTGTATTTACACACAATGAAAGTTATGAACGGAGAACAGCACTGGTAATGAACGTTTAATCGTCTGTCTCGATTGGTTTTATAGACTTCGAATGAATGGAGCGGTTGTTATAAAATTGCGAATTTATGCGAAGGTAGACGGAGGCGGCCGGCTCGCAGGAAGTCGGACGGATGACAATGGGGTCGTTGTCCATGAGATGGTAACTTCCATTTACTACTTAAACATGGAAGTAACTAGCTAGGAGAACCCAAAAAGAAAAACTCACCAACTGCGGAAGTGCAGTTTGTGATCCTAACAACGATTCAAGCCAAGTTTTGTAAAATGGGATAATCTCTATGAACTTCCAGCGTGAAAGAAAAACTAAATACTTAATACACAGCAAAGGCGGAAATACGGTGTGTGATCCAATCGATACATAACAAGTTTTGTGAAATGGAGTCAGTTTTAGGGCAAGAAGACCCAAATATACTGGAGTGCACGAATGAAATATCTGAAAATGAGAACACGAGGAAGTACGGTGTGTGGCACTAATAATGAAAATAAATCGACATTCATCGAAGAGATACATTATATTCAAGAACAATTTCAAGAAGATATGGGAATATTTTTTTGTTACTCAGACTTTTGTGAACGTGGTCACTATAGGGGAAAACTCCGTAGCAACTATTTTAATTTTAATCATTTTTATTTTTCTTAATTTCCTAATTAAAAACTAAACTTATTTCCTAACGACGCAACTGGAGAGAGTGTTTGAAGACCATTCCAATGAGTATAGAACGATTTTATATAGCTCCAAGAACTCTTGAGTTATACCCTCATGTCAAATTTCTGAAAATCTCCCGAGTTCGGCACAAAAGCTGCGATAACTCGAGAACCAATAAAGCTATCGACCCTGCGATGGTTCCATTTGATTCATCGTCCAAAAATCTATATAATTTGATACCACGTACACATTTTTCTGAAACACCCTGGAATATATGAATTTTCTCCCCCTCAAAACCCCCCAAAAATACCCTTAAAATTGAGCTAGCAAGTTGCTTCAAGAATTAGGCCGTCGTAGGACCGAGATTGATTTTTGGTGAAAATTTCAAGAATTTCGCTATTATAGTTTGGCCGGAAAACTGCTAACGGCGTACGGCGGACAGACAGAATTTTTTTTATTGGATATTCGGATTCTACATGCCTTGAAACGTAAAACATCAAATTTTGAGGGGGGGTTATAAAAATTTTTTTCTTGGGCGATTACAATGGTTTATTATTGAATAATAAACCAAAAGTAAGTCGTTTAATCATTTCGGAAATGTTAGAACCACATAATTATTTTTTATATTCTTAGGGAAGGTGTTCAAATCAATCACAAGTGGTCTGGTCAACAAGAGTAATAAAAAAACATTTTAAGAAATAATAAAAAAAAACACTTCAAAATCATCTAGCCTTTGAAAATAACTCTAAAACGCAGGAAATGATTGTACCTGTAACTATAGGGGAAAACTCCTTAGCAACTTTCGAAATTTTAAATATTTTTATTTGACTTAATTATTTTATTAGAAGTTTCAATATTCGCCTTAAGAGAGTGTTCTATGAGTGTTCCATCGAGTGTTACACGATTTATATAGCACCATAAATTCTCGAGTTACATATTCATTGTAAAACTCTAACAATCTCAAAAATTCACCACAAAAGCTGCAATAACTCGTGCGCCGTTAAAGCTATCAACGTTTTTATGTTTTTCTTCTCCAGGTGGTCGTATTCCTTCTTTCTGCAGGTTGAGGGGGAGAGTTACGAGACGACCTCTTCTCCATTTTTTCTTTTTATTACGCCGAGTACTTTCGCCCGTTCGGGCTTCTTCAGGGCATTATAGGACCAATGGTACCAATGGTACCTATGGCCCTATACCATAGGTACCATTGGTCCTATAATGCCCTGAAGAAGCCCGAACGGGCGAAAGTACTCGGCGTAATAAAAAGAAAAAATGGAGAAGAGGTCGTCTCGTTACTCTCCCCCTCAACCTGCAGAAAGAACCTTTTTATGGTCTCATTCGATTCAGCGTCCAAAAATCTATAGAATTTGATACCTAATTCACCTTTTTCTAGAAAACGTTGAAAAAAAAGAATTTTCTACCCCTCAAAAGCCCTCAAAAATACACTTAAAATTGAGATAGCGATTTGGCTAAAGAATTGTCAGCCCAAAATTGATTTTTGGTGAAAATTCCAAGAATTGAGCTGTTGTAAAACAAAACAGCAGACAAACAACTTGCACGTTTCTCGCAACACGTACGTTTCCGAAAGTTGTGACGTGTAAATTTTGGAAAGTTTTGACGTTTCCAACAATCTATTACTGCAGAAAAACAGATCATTTTGTTGGTCTACTTCGTGCAACCGTGCCTATGAACGGTTAAAAAACGAGATCACCAGTAATCGTATTTTGATACCGTTCAATCCTGACTTACCAGTGATTTTAGCATGCGCCCCACAGGCACTGGCATTGCTGCTGTTTTGTCGCACGATATTGACGGGCGTGACAGGCCGATCGCATTCGCCCAGTGAGTATAGAAGAACTTCTATACTCACTGCATTCGCCTCAAGATCTTTAACGCCTGCTGAATGATCATTATTTGGAGTCGGCGCCTCTCTGGCAAAATGACTACCCGATGTTAATTTTACGATAAATTAGTAGGTGCCAGGTAATAAGTCCTGCCAGGTAATTTTAATTAATTTACGATAAATTAGTAGGTGCCAGGTAATAAGTCGGGGTCTGGACGTGAAGATTCATTGAGGAATTCAGAAATGGTTTTTAAAAATGATCAATCTGGAGGCGATTCAGAGGTGAAAGGAAAGTCTTCAATCGTTTGGGAAATGAGAAATAGTAATTGTTATTACTTCCATGTTTACGTAGTAAATGGAAGTATTGAGATCGTCCGAAAAGTCGAATTCGGAACCGAGGTCCTGATGGAAGAAATTTTCATAGTAGTATACTCAGAAACACTTTCTGAACAAGTGTCTGTGTGTCCGTCTGTCTGTGGTCACAAACTGACATAAATCGCCATATCTCCCTGAAAAATGGATGAAACCCTATGAAATTTTAAGGGAATGATTTCCCAGTGATTGTGCAAAGTTAGGTTTTTCCGGATTTTGAATTACACACAGTACTTCCGAGATATAAGCGTTCAAAGTTTTTTCTGTTTCGATTTTTACAGGCTATGAGAGTCAATATTTTTCTACGTTTGAGGGCTTGAAATGTCGGTTGTGGCAAGCAGAAAACACTAGGTTTTTTGTATAGTGGGTCACATACAATGCCTCCACGTTATGAGCGTTTTTTCACGATTTCACTAGTGCATGTTTTGTAAAACTCAATGTATTTGAACGTTCAAGGTCTTAAAATGATGGGGTCGGCGATTGAATGATGGCTGATTTTTATCAAATGGGTCCCATGCAGTACTTCCGCGTTATTTGCACATTTGCTACATTTTGATTTTTATAGACCACAAAAATGAATATATTTGAACGCTGGAGGACTTAAAATTTTTCTATATGGCAGTTGAATATCGCTTGATTTTTATTATTGGGGTCACATGCAGTACCTCCTCGTAAAACGCATTTTCAGTTGTTTAATTTGTATTTTTTGGGTTTCTTTGCTTTAAATATGACCAACTTTGACCTCGTTCACAAAACTTGTTTTGCATAGTTTGGATAACACACAGTACTTCCGCAATATGCCATTTTTTAACTTTTGAAATTTTAATAGACCGTAAAAGTGAACATACATTAGACTTTAAATTTTCTATATGACAGCTGAATATTGCTTGATTTTTATTATTGGGGTCACCTGCAGTACCTCCTCGTAAAACGAATTTTCAGTTATTTTATTAAGCGTTATTGTACTTTTAGAGTCTGTTTGCTATAAAAATACCAACTTTGAACTCGTTCACAAAACTTGTTTTGTATAGTTTGGGTAACACACAGTAGGTACTTCCTCTTCATGACATTTTTCGGCTTTTGGGACTAATATAAACCGAAAGAGCGAATACTTTAGACCTCAAGTTTTTTATACGATAGCCGAATATCGCTTGATTTTTATTATCAGGGTCACATGCAGTATTTCCTCGTAAAACGATTTTCAGTTATTTTATTAAGCGTTATTGTACTTTTTGGGTCTCTTTGCTTTAAATATGACCAACTTTGACCTCGTTCAGAAAACTTGTTTTGCATGGTTTGGGTAACACACAGTACTTCCGCTTCATGCCGTTTATTGACTTTTGAGAGTAAGTATAACCCGCAAGAGTGAATATACTTAAGACTTTAAATTTTTCTACATGACTGCTGAATATATTGCTTGATTTTGGTTTATTATTCAATAATAAACCATTGTAATCGCCCAAGAAAAAAAATTTTATAACCCCCCCTCAAAATTTGATGTTTTACGTTTCAAGGCATGTAGAATCCAAATATCCAATAAAAAACGCTGCAAATGATTGAACAGTGGTTTATTATTCCTTCGCTTCAATATTGATTTATGAAGACTATCCATTTGTGATAGTAACTATTCCGAACATTAGTGAATGTTCTCACCAAAAAACAGATGGTAACTATAGAGGAAAAATCCGTAGCAACTATTGTAATTTTAATCAATTTTATTTTTCTTAATTTCCTAATTAAAAGCTAAATTTTTTGCCTTACCCTACAGCTGCAGAGAGTGTTTGACGACCATTCCAATGAGTATAGAACGATTTTTATAGCTCCAAGAACTCTCGAGTTATACCCTCATGTCACATTTCTAAAAATCTTCCAAATTCGGCAAAAAAGCTGCGATAACTCAAGAACCATAAATGCTATCGACCCGGCGATGGTCTCATTCGATTCAGCGTCCAAAAATCTATATAATTTGATACCGCGTACACATTTTTCTTAAAAACCGTGGAAAATATGAATTTTCTCCCCCTCAAAACCCCCCAAAAATACCCTTAAAATTGAGCTAGCAAGATGCTTCAAGAACTGTGCCGTCGTAGGACCGAGATTGATTTTTGGTGAAAATTTCAAGAATTTGGCTATTATGGTTTGGCCGGAAAACTGCTAACGGCGTACGGCGTACGGCGGACAGACAGAATTTTTTTTATTGGATATTCGGATTCTACATGCCTTGAAACGTAAAACATCAAATTTTGAGGGGGGGTTATAAATTTTTTTTATTCTTGGGCGATTACAATGGTTTATTATTGAATAATAAACCAAAAATTCTGTCTGTCCGCCGTACGCCGTACGCCGTTAGCAGTTTTCCGGCCAAACTATAATAGCGAAATTCTTGAAATTTTCACCAAAAATCAATCTCGGTCCTACGACGGCACAATTCTTGAACCAACTTGCTAGCTCAATTTTAAGGGTATTTTTGGGGGGTTTTGAGGGGGAGAAAATTCATATTTTCCAAGGTTTTTCAGAAAAATGTGTACGTGGTATCAAATTATATAGATTTTTGGACGCTGAATCGAATGAGACCATCGCCGGGTCGATAGCTTTATTGGTTCTCGAGTTATCGCAGCTTTTGTGCCGAATTTGGGAGATTTTTAGAAATTTGACGTGAGGGTATAACTCGAGAGTTCTTGGAGCTATATAAATCGTTCTATACTCATTGGAATGGTCGTCAAACACTCTCTTCAGCTGTATCGTTAGGCAATAAGTTTAGCTTTTAATTAGGAAATTAAGAAAAATAAATATGATTAAAATTACAATAGTTCCTACAGAATATTTCCCGATAGTTACCGATCTGTTTTTCGGTTGAAACGTTTACACATGTTCTGAATAATTACTATCATAAATGGATAGTATTCTGAAATTATTATTGAAGTGAAGGAATAATAAACCACTGTTTATTATCAGCGTCACATGCAGTACTTCCTGGTAAAACGCATTTTCTGTTATTGGACTTTTTGGGGCTGTTTGCTCTATATACGACCAACTTTGACCAAGTTCACAAAACTTGTTTTGTATAGTTGGGATAACACACAGTACTTCCGCCTTATGCCGTTTTTTTGCTTAAGAGATTTTCGTAGGCTACAAGAGTGAATATACTTTAGACTTTAAATTTTTCTTTACGACAGTTGAATATTGCTTGATTTTTATTATCGGGGTCACATGCAGCTGCATTACTTCCTCGTAAAACGCATTTTCAGTTGTTTTATTCTAGCGCTTTTGTAACTTTCGCGCCTCTTTGCTTTAAATATGACCAACTTCAACCATGTTCAAAATCCTTGTTTTGATCACACACCGTACTTCCGCCTTACGCCGTTTATCGCTGTTGAGCTTTTTACAGGCTGCAAAAATCAGTATATTTGACATTGTAATGGCGAGTGAAAGACGCATACCATACTATACCATGGTTATAACTGTTACCGTCTCAAACATGGAAGTACTGTGTGATCTATGCACACCACTGGTATTATTAGGGGAGGTGATCCAATCAATCAGCAAGTGGTCAGGTCAATACGAGTAGTAAAGTAGTCCTTAAAATGCGTAGTTGGCGAATGAGTTACTGCGAAGTTGGGACATTTTTGTTATTTTTTCCTTTTCAGAGTTTATTTTATAGGCGAATATTTTTGAAGTCGGTTTTTCTTCTTTTTTTTTTTTTTGTTAAAAAGTTATTGACGGGCGTGACAGGCCGATTGCATTCACCTCAAGATCTTTAACACCTGCTGAATGATCATCTTTTGGAGTCGGCGCCTCTCTGGCAAAATGACTACCCGATGGTTACAAATAAATATGAATTTACAATAAATTAGTACTGGGTTGGTGAGGGGGAGAAGAACCAGGCGACATATGTGACCACAGCTGTGGTAACCTATGGTTCCACATCGGCCTGAGGATGCCCGAAGGGGCGAAAGTACTCGGCCAGTAAATAAAAAATCGGAAAACATGTCGCCTGGTTCTTTTCCCCCTCACCAACCCAGTACGATGAGAGATGCGACAACTCAACCAAGAATAAATTATTAGGTGTGTTTGGGTCTGGACGTGAAGATTCTTAGAGAAATCTGAAATGGTTTTTAGGATAAGGCGTGAGTAGTCATCTTCAAATCGATATTGTTAATAATCAATTCTAGGTTTTGAAGTTTGCGGGGGAAAAAACTGGGCAAATTATCTCCTTTTTCTTTATTGCCCGCCGAGCACTTTCGCCCCTTCGGGCATCATCAGGGCTTTGTAGCACCATTGGTAGCTACGAGGCTTGTAGGCCGTAGAAGATATGAAGCTGGTTTGCTCTGTTCAAGAATCATGGAAACTCATGATATTAATATTCTTACTAATTCGGAATCTATAGGCTTCTCCAATACAATATAAGAGAGGCGCCGACTTCAAAAGATGATCAATCTGGAGGCGATTCAGAGGTGTAAGAAAAGTCTTTCAGTCATTTGGGAAATGAGAAATAGTATTTTTTTATTATTAGGGGAGGTGATCCAATCAATCAGGAAGTGGTCAGGTCGATACGAGTAGTAAAGTAGTCCTTAAAATGTGTAGTTGGCGAATGAGTTGCTGCGAAGTTGGGACATTTTTGTTATCTTTTTCTTTTCAGAGTGTATTTTATAGACAAAGGTTTTGAAGTCGGTTTTATTATTTTTTTGAAGTTTTTTTTTTTAATAATTGGTTATACCTGTATCCGACTCAAACATGGAAGTACTGTGTGATCTATGCATACCACTGGTTTTTTAACCGCGATAACGCCTACTTGCAGTAGTTGCGTACCATTCCTTTCCGATGAACTAGACAAATATTTCTGATAGAATACTTTCATGAATTATGTAGCTCGAATATTCAATACCTGCAGCACCGGATTTCTATTTTCCTTTTAAATATAACTTCATATCAAGAGAATTTTTATTTGACATTCTCAACCTTAAATTTTATTGGAATGGGATAAACATTCTCATACGTATTTTTCAGATTACATTGCCAGGCATGGACGAATGACAGAGGGAGGTGCCCGACGGAAATTCTGGCAGATTTTATCAGCTGTAGAATACTGCCATAATCGAAGGGTCGTTCATAGAGATCTCAAAGTAAGAATACAGTACTTTTGTCATTGAAATTCAATCGTAATAATCTGAATACTGTAAAACTGCTATACAGTGAAGACCAATACCATGATAATATCATCAAATTAATCAAGGTTAGCATTGCATTCAAACGTCGATTTTCCCTCTAATATGAGAGGTGCATTGAAAAATGATTATACCGTGGGCCATTTTGGAACAGTTTTTACTTGGACTCGCGCGGGATGTCACCAAGTTTTTCTAGTCCTAAACACCCGTTGAAAAACCCCGGTAATTTTTGAAAGTTTAGAAATTCTCGACTAGATTCGACGTTGTTAAAAATTGGCTCTCATAAATGCTGACTTACTCTGTTCAAGTATCATTAAAACTTATGATATTTATATTTTTACTAATTCAAATTCTATAGGCTTCTCCAAGACATCATAAAAGAGGCGCCGAATCCAAAAAGTGACGAATATGGAGCCAATTTAGAGGTGAAACTCTTTCAATCATTTGGGAAATGAGAAATAATCATTTTTATATTATTAGGGAAGGTGATCCAATCGATCAGGAAGTGGTCAGATCAATACAAGTATTGGAGTAGTCCTTAAAATGTGTAGTTAGTGAATGAGTTGCTCTGAAGTTTGACATTTTTTTCTTTTTCAGAGTTTATTTTATCGTTTTTTATATTTTTTCATAGGCAATTTATTTTTAAAACTATTGTTTTTTTCTCTATTTTTAGTGTTTTACAATCCTGTACATCTCTCTCCATTTTGATTTTTACGAGCTATAAGAGTCAATATTTGTCTACGTTTGAGGGCTTGAAATGTCGGTTAAGGCATGCAGAAAACACCGGATTTTTTGTATATTGGTTCACACACAGTACCTCCACGTTATGAGAACTTTTCATGATTTCACTTGTACATGTTTTGTATTTTGATTTTTACAGGCCACAAAACTCAATGTATTTGAACGTTCAAGGTCTTAAAATGTTGGGGTCGGTGATTGAATGATGCCTGACTTTTATCAACTGGGTCACATACAGTACTTCCGCGTTATTTGCATATTGGCTATGCTGCCCTTTTTGTATATTAGTCTATTTTGATTTTTATAGACCGCAAAAATGAATATATTCGAACACTGGAGGACTTTAAATTCTCCTATATGACTGCTGGATATTGCTTGAATTTTATTATTGGGGTCACTTGCAGTACTTCCTCGTAAAACGCATTTTCAGTTATTTCATTAGTAATTTTTCGTCTCTTCGGTTTAAATACGACCACCTTTGACCGCGTTCACAAAACTTGTTTTGTATAGTTTGATAATATACAGTACTTCCGCCGAATGCTTTTTTTAGCTTTAGAGATTTTTATAGACTTCAAAAGTGAATATATGAATGGTGGGAGACTTTAAAGTTTCCTATATGACAAGTGTCTGTGTGTCCGTCTCTCCGTCTGTCCATGGTCACAAAAATGACATAAATGGCCATATCTTCCTGAAAAATGAATGAAATTTAACGACTATTTTCAGGAAATGTTTTCCTAGTAAATGAGCAAAATTAGGTTTTTTCAAAATTTGAAAAATACACTGTGCATTTGAGATATAAGGGTTCAAAGTTTTTTCTGTTTGGATTTTTACAGGCTATAAGAGTCGATATTTTTCTACGTTGAGGGGTTGAAATGTAGGTTATGGGAAGTAGAAAACTCCAGGTTTTTTGGTATATTCGGTCACATACAGTGCCTCCACGTAATGAGCCTTTTTCACGATTTCACTAAAATGCTTTTTAAATGCGAACAATATTGTAATACTGGGTTGGTGAGGGGGAGAAGAACCAGGCGACATGTTCTCCGATCTTTTATTTACTGGCCGAGTACTTTCGCCCCTTCGGGCATCCTCAGGGCGATGTGGAACCATAGGTACCATGGCTGTGGTAACCTATGGTTCCACATCGCCCTGAGGATGCCCGAAGGGGCGAAAGTACTCGGCCAGTAAATAAAAGATCGGAGAACATGTCGCCTGGTTCTTCTCCCCCGCACCAACCCAGTACGATGAGAGATGCGAAGACTCAACCAAGAAGAATATTGTAATAACGCGGAATTACGTTATGTAACTATAGTGATAAGAATCATTTCCATTCACCCGCCATTCATCATCTTTTAAATGTTCAACTGTAATGACTTAAGGGCAATGTGAATATTTCTGATCCAAAAAACTTCTGGATAACACGGATATACGGCATGTGACCCTAGCTTTGAAGATCGGGCGTCATTCCCTCGCTATTACAAGACCTCTAGCGTCAAATATATTGATCTTTGCAGTCTGTAAAAAGCTCAACAGTGAATAACGGCTTAAAGTGGAAATACGGTATGTGATCAAAACAATTCAAAACAACTGCACTGAACGTGGTCATTATTTAAAGCAAGGTGTCCGAAAGTGACGGCAATGGTGTAGGCAATTACTTGAGTTTTGTAAGGTGGATCAATGGGATCAAAGCATCCGGTATGTTGACCAAGAGACCCAAATCAGTGGATGGATTATTCCAAACGTTCAAACTCACTCTTAATCAACATAATAACATTGAAAGTAGTTAGGTAATCATTATACTTTAGAACTTCAACGTTCAACTGATTATGAATTTAGTATGGATGGTTATAGTAAGTGACAAGAGCACAATCGGGGAAAATTCCGTAACAACAATATTATTGTAATTGTAATCAATATTATTTTTCTTAGTTTCCGAATTAAAAACTAAATTTTTTGCCAAACGGTACAGCTGGAGAGAGTGTTTGAAGACCATTCTAATGAGTATAGAACGATTTTTATAGCTCCAAGAACTCTTGAGTTATACCCTCATGTCAAATTTCCGAAAATCTCCCAAATTCGACACAAAAGCTGTGATAACTCGAGAACCAATAAAGCTATCGACCCCGCGGTGGTCTCATTCGATTCAGCGTCTATAAATCTATATGATTTGATACCTAATACACATTTTTCTGAATAACCTTGGAAAATATGAATTTTCTCCCTCCTCAAAACTCCCCAAAAATACCCTTAAAATTGAGCTAGCAAGTTGGTTCAAGAATTGGGCCGTCGTAGGACCGTGATTGATTTTTGGTGAAAATTTCAAGAATTTAGCTATTATGGTTTGGCCGGAAAAGTGTTGACGGCGTACGCCGAACGGCGGACAGACAGAATTTTTTTTAATTGGATATTCGGATTCTACATGCCTTGAAACGTAAAACATCAAATTTTGAGGGGGGTTGCAAACATTTTTCTCTTGGGCGATTATAATGGTTAGCTTGGAGCTGTCCATGATTGTCAGTCACTAAAAAGTGAAAAATAGAAAAACTTTAAAAAAAAATCTATAAAATACACTCTAAAAAGGAAAAAACGCTGCAAATTATTGAACAGTGGTTTATTATTCCTTCGCTTCAATAATAATTTAGGAAGACTATCCATTTGTGATAGTAATTATTTCGAACATTTCTGAACAATCCCACCGAAAAACATATGGTAACTATTGGGGAAAACTCCGTAGCAACTATTGTAATTTTAATCATTTTTATTTATCTTAATTTCCTAATTAAAAGCTAAACTTATTGCCTAACGATACAGCTGGAGAGAGTGTTTGACGACCATTCCAATGAGTATAAAACGATTTTTATAGCTTCAAGAACTCTCGAGTTATACCCTCATGTCAAATTTCTAAAAATCTCTCAATCTCGACACAAGAGCTGTGATAACTCGAGAACCAATAAAGCTATCGACCCTGGGATGGTCTCATTCGATTCAGCTCCAAAAATCTACATGATTTGATACCAAATATACATTTTTCTGAATATGAATTTTCCCCCTCAAAACCCCCCAAAAATACCCTTAAAATTGAGCTAGCAAGTTGGTTCAAGAATTGGGCCGTCGTAGGACCGAGATTGATTTTTGGTGAAAATTTCAAATTTTTAGCTCTTATAGTTTGGCCGGAAAACTGCTAACGGCGTACGGCGGACAGAGAGAATTTTTTTTTATTGGATATTCGGATTCTACATGCCTTGAAACGTAAAACAACAAATTTTGAGGGGAGGTTATAAATTTTTTTTTCTTGGGCGATTACAATGGTTTATTATTGAATAATAAACCAAAATAACAAAAATGTCCCAACTTAGCTGTAACTCATTCGTCAATTACACATATTAAGGACTACTTTACTACACTTTACTCGTATTGACCTGACCACTTCCTGATTGATTGGATCACCTCCCCTAATAATATAAAAATTACTTTTTCTCATTTCCCAAATGATTAAAAGACTTTCCTTTCACCTCTGAATCGCCTCCAGATTGATCATTGTTATGAGTCAGCGCCTCTCTAAACGTAGGAGTTTTGGTTACTTAGTAAAATCATATGTCTCTAATGGTCACCACAATGCGCTATCCACTAGGCGGCAACCATAAGAAACGTATGATTTAACAAAGTAACTAAAACGCCTACGTTTAAGTTTTCAAAAAGCACGATACGCACTAAAACTCTCCAAGGTTAAAGACACCAACAAAAAAAATTTAGAGGCTATAAAATACTTTCCTACTACTTTTCTACAGCTCTCAAGATTTATGTAGGGCAAAAATTGTAGCAAGTGCAGAAAGGAGCTGTAGAATCGACACCTGTGAGGTTTACAACATTAAGTGTGAACACCCTGTGTACTTCCCATATTTTAATATACATGAAGACACTATACTTCAGGCTATGGTTCTTGAAACGAAATATTCAAAGTTTTCCAACCTTATAAAATTGTGGCAGTCGAATGACCTTGTAATGTGATGATGGAATAGATGTAAAAAGTTAGGAAAGGTCGAGGCCGAAGAGCGAACAAGTTCTTGATAGCAAAGGTCTTAGATGTCTAAGAAGCACGAGTTACGAACAGATATCAAAAGATTGCATCTCAGCCGATTTTATATTTTGTCGTAATTCGCGGACTTCATTTCATCGAGTGCAATGCAGGATTGTTCCTCGCATAATCTTCATATCGCAATATCTATTTCGTACGAGTAAGAAGTGAGTGTTTGCGATCGTAGCGGACGCATGAATGATGAGTTTCCGAGTTTCGAGGCGCTGATTAATAAATCAACGTTAAAGTGGAGCTCGTAGGGGTCAATACGACCTTATGAGGACGTATACATAAATACGTATTCCGGCCTGAGGCTGTTGGACAGCGAAGAGGTATTTACCTGTTGCGGTTTGAGCTCGAGAGAAGCAACGTTCGAGACTTTCGGACATATGCACTAACCATGTTGTCCTTGCATACCGAGATCCGTCACTGCATCCAACTGGCCAACTGGACTGGGATTTTATGTCAATGTGTTGAGCTGGGTACGTGACGCGGACAAATGGCTGAGCTGATGTGAAAATCGTTCGTCTAGGGAGAAGTTGAACGAAAGTCAGTTCCCAAGTTGAAACAGTGAGTCGAAAAGTTATTTAGTTGGAATCCAGATAGTCTGGATGGTTGGATACCAGACCAGTCTGACACAGAAATGGCCACAATCGTAAAAACGTGCTAATTCTGATTATGAATCAGTTTAAGTTTTCTTCTCCGTGTCGTCGCATATCTTGATTTCCTGGAGTTGTGAAGGGGAGAATAACCAGGCGACTCATTCTCTGATTCTTTATCGGCTGGCTGAACAACATCCATGTCGCTCTGAGGATGCCCGAATGGGCAAAACGCTCGGCCAGCCATTAAAGAATCGGGGAATGAGTCGCCAAGTTTTTCTTTCCCTGACACCTTCTGAAGTTGAATTTTGTAAACTCAAGTTTTGCAGCCTCGAACTACATATTATACACTTCGTGCCCTCGAAAAACCGCGAAATTTTCGAAATTGTTTTGATTTTCAAAATATATCCTAATCTATCGATTGTTCACGAGCACCTTTTTTATAGTGGATCCTATTTGCCTCAATTTAAGACCAAATCAAGCTTTGTCGCTACCAAAATCCAACCAGTGGTGTGCTTAGGTCACACAGTATTTCCATGTTTGAGCCGGTATCTTTCTGGAATAACCTATTATGAAATCAATCAATATCTCGGAAGTACTGTGTGTTACTCAATATCCGGAAATGGCAAAATACTAGGAAAACATTTTATTTATTTTTCACGGAGATAGGACAATTAATGGCATTTTTTTGACATTTGATATTTTTTGCCATTAAAGATAGGAATACCGAAAACACAATAGCGCTCGATAAAACAACTTAAAACGCGTTTTACGGGGATGACGTACCGATGTATGACCCCAATAATAAAAAAACTTTAAAAAAAAAAATAAAACCGACTTCAAAACTATTTGCCTACAAAATAAACTCTGAAAATTAAAAAATAACAAAAATGTCCCAACTTCGCAGCAACTCATTCGCCAACTACACATTTTAAGGACTACTTTACTACTCGTATTGACCTGACCACTTCCTGATTGATTGGATCACCTTCCCTAATAATATAAAAACTACTATTTCTCATTTCCCAAATGATTAAAAGATTTTCCTTTCACCTCTGAATTGCCTCCAGATTGATCGTCGTTTGGAGTCGGCGCCTCTCTGGCAAAATGACTACCCGATGGTTACAAATAAATATGAATTTACGATAAATTAGTAGGTGCCAGGTAATAAGTCTGGGTCTGGACGTAAAGATTCTTAGAGAAATCTGAAATGGTTTTCAGGAAAAGGCGTGAATAGTCACCTTCAAATCGATATTGTTAATAATCAGTTCTCATAAATGCTGATGTGCTCTGTTCAAGAATCGTGAAAACTCATGATATTTATATTCATACTACTGGTAATTCGGAATCTACAGGCTTCTCCAATACAATATAATAGAGGCGCCGACTCCAAACGATGATCAATCTGGAGGCAATTCAGAGGTGAAAGGAAAATCTTTTAATCATTTGGGAAATGAGAAATAGTAATTTTTATATTATTAGGGAAGGTGATCCAATCAATCAGGAAGTGGTCAGGTCAATACGAGTAGTAAAGTAGTCCTTAAAATGTGTAGTTGGCGAATGAGTTGCTGCGAAGTTGGGACATTTTTGTTATTTTTTCCTTTTCAGAGTGTATTTTATAGACAAACTTTTTGAAGTCGGTTTTATTATTTTTTTTAAAGTTTTTTTTTTGTTCCCCAGACTCAAATGGGACATGAAAGGGAAGCGTTTTGCCACTGAGGAGGAGGTGGAAATAAAATCGCTAGAAGGCCTAAACGCGATTCCAATAAGTCGATTTGTGTGGGAAAAAATATTAGTCGAGTGTATCGTGGTCAATGGTGATTACTTCGATGGCGACCCAAATTTGGTGTAAAAATATTGAATGATAAATGTTTTACAAGGACATTCCGGTTACTTTTGGGTCCCCCCTCGTAAAGTCCCCCAGCGTTCAAATATATTAATTGTTGCAGTATTTAAAAATCAAAATATTATCAATATGCGAATAATGTGGAACTACTGTATGTGACCCACGTGATAAAAATCAGGCATCATTCGATCATCGTCCAGACTTTGAACGTTCAAATACATTGTGTTTGCCGGCCTGTAAAAATCAAAATACAAAATATGCACTAGTTAAATCGCAAAAAAAAACCATACCGTGGAGGTACTGTGTGTGACTCAATATACAAAAATGTATTGTAATCCGCTCGCCATAACAAACATTTTAAGACCGCAAACGTTGAAAAATATTTACTACTATAGCGTTTAAAAATCGGAACAGAAAAACTTTAAACTGTTGTATCTCATATTCAAAGTGTGTTATCCAAAATTCAATTAAAGGTTTATTTGCTCATTCACTAGGAGAACAGTAGTTACTGAAAATGTCGTTGAGTTTCATTCATTTTGCAGGGAGAAATGGCCATTTTCTGCCACTGACAGACCGACACACAGACATTTGTTCAGAAAGTGATTCTGTATATTGTACTATGAAAATTTCTTCCAACAGGAACTCTGTTCCATATTCGATTTTCATGAACGAACATTTCCTTTTTCTATTTTCAAACATTTCTTGTTTACATATTTTTAGATGTTTCTTTAATTTACATGTGTTCTGTAATATTGATTGAAAATATGTATGAATGAATGAATGAAAAACCTTTTATTGAACAAAATCGAAACACAATATGAACATGACTTCTTAACTTAAACGAACATGGATATAATATAATATGACAAAAAAATATTAAATAAAAAGTAAGTAATAATGACAGTGCTTCGAGAGTATAAGTGCAGCGAACAACAAAGGCACGTTGAGGCATGGCTTGTAAGCCGTCAGCCTTTGAGTCCAGCTCAACTAAATTATGGCGCATCCAATTTCACAAAAAAAAAAAAAAAAAAAAATAGAAAATAGGTACAAGTATATAAAATTTTATTTAACAAATTAATTTTTACATTTACTTAAGAGTTTCATAATATATTATGTTGCCAATCTCATTTTGAATGCCCCTTATTGCGTCGCCATACCCTTAGTTATAATTAAACTCCCTTACCAACCCTTCGCGGTAGCCCCATGCCACCCTAGCATAACACCAACCTCGGCCACTCGTCCGGCGTGTCCAGCATCCTGATAAAATCTTCCCGTGACATCTCTGCACGATTGAGGTAACGCAACCTAAATTCCCTCAAACTGGGACATCCACAAACAAAATGATAGACGTCCTCCACCTCACGTCTGTTGCACATAGAGCAGAGCTCAATTCTGCCTTCAAAACAGGGCCGAAAATTGAGGCCGAGTAGCTCAGTCCGCAGCTTGAACACCCACCTGATGAATTCCACTGGCCGGTCCGAATCGAAGTCCGCACACCGTACCCTGTGGCCCAACTGGCGGTACCATAAGTAGTGGGTCGTGTTCTTCGCTCTGCTGACACACGTTCCGTTGTGATGGTCCAACAATTTCCGAAGAAGATCCTGGATCTTGGGTTTATCAAGCGCAGATATGTCAAGAGACACGCCGAATTTTTCCTGGAGCTCCCTCAATTTCTCGAACCCTCCCACGCCTTGGCTCATCGCCGCTGAGGCAATTATTCGCGGGAATCTATCTGACTTCATTAAATAAATCTTCCTCAGGTAATCCAAGTGCAGCTTGAGGCAGTGGTGATAGAGAGGCGCCAAATTCGTCTCCAAATATATCATGTGGTGTGGAGCACAGTTGGGTAGCCAAAATATCTTTCTAACAAAATACATTTGGACCCTCTCGATCTCAGGGAAATCGCAATATCCCCACACCTGGGCCGCATAGCAGAGTATGGATCTTACGACCGCCATGAACACGTCCAGCCTGGCCTTTAGAGGTGCCTTGGAGTCCACCAGCAATCCTCGCCACGCCACGTTAATAGCGTATTTTGCTGTTGGGACCTTGGCTTTGAAGTGAGCAGCGTACGATAGGCGGGGCGTCATTATAACTCCGAGATACTTGTACTGGTTCACGACTTCGACGGCTTCTGTTTTATAAGTCCAATTCTCAAGCGCAGCCAAGCGCCCTCCTTTCCGGAATACCATTATCTTTGATTTATCGAAAATATGTATGTACATACGTACAAATACTATGTTGATTTGTTAAGGTGTAATTTTTTTTCTTTTTTTTTTTCTTCAAAAATCCGCTAATCCGGCATTGCCCTTGTCCGATATCTGCCGGACTAGCGAGGGACTACTGTACTTCCTTTTGCTATGTAAACACTCGAGTAATAAATACGATAAATAAAAATACATACAATTACAATATTTCGTATTCATTTTGTTCATAATTATCAGTTGAGCAAAAAGTTGTCTAACGTTGTTGCGCATGATCAACCTAATTTGCTTTTTTTCTATTTTTGAGTCTCCTAGCTAATTTTATAATTGAGGTTATACCTGTTACCGACTCAAACGTGGATGTACTGCGTTATTTATAAATAAACACCGCTGGTTTAAAATAGAAAATCGTGTTTAGGAACATCATATCGTATTTAGCCGAGAATTAATTCTATCTTCAGTAATAGGACCGAAATCGACACCAAATTCGCTAAGGCCACCGGTACTGTTGTAGAGAAGCAAAATACGGGTGTGTATAACGGTGTCTACATTTATCCATGTCAAAAAAGATTTTTCAAACTAGCTATTTATTTGTGTCTACAGTTATCCGTGTCAAAAGAGGCTACGAATTCGTTGAAATATCATGTGTATATCGGTGTCTACAATTATCCATGTCAAAAGAATTTTTCGAGATTCCTATATATTTGTGTCTACAGTTATCCGTGTCAAAAGAGTGTTCGGCTACCTTGCACATCGATAATCTTTGACACGAATATACGACACTACAAAACTTTACGTTTGGACGCGAATATTTGTAGACACGATTATACGTTAGCAGATGATGAAATACAACGAATATCGGTGTCCAATGATATCGATGTGCAAAGGCAGAAAGTGACTTCGTTTCAATTGACTGTATATTCGTGTCTACGAATATCCGTGTCAAAAGACGGATTCGGTCAACGGTATCCAATCTCGAACTCGACTTGGCTACAATCGATAGTGGCTGATCGATGAGATTGAAAGAACGCGTGTACTTAAGACGGTTAGATCAAAAATGGCCGATTCTGTTTCCCTCACCTCGAAACTTAGTTTCTGCCGAAGGAAACTGCAATTAATAGAAATAAATATAGTTTTAGATTCATCTGGCTAAACTTCTATAAATAATTCAATACTGCTGCGTTTTATATGAGGGTAATGACGAAATGACGCTTGAATTGTCTATTATTAACTAGTGAGCTTTACCTTCTCGGTAATTTGATCCCGATAATATTTTGTGGCAACTTAGTTGAACGTTTCACCAGTCAGCCGTGAGATCTCAGCACTATTAACGTTTTCATGAACTCGAGAAATGAAGGTTTGTTAATGAATTATTATTCAATTATTACCCATTGTAATCGCCCAAGACAATTTATTCCTAACCCCCCTCAAAATTAGATGTTTTACGTTTCAAGACATGTAGAATCCAAATATCCAATAAAAAAAAATTCTGTCTGTTCGCCGTACGCCGTCAACACTTTTCCGGCCAAACTGCAAGCTATTTTCTTGAAATTTTCATCAAAAATCAATTTCGGTCTCACAACGGCCCAATTGTTGAATTACATTACTAGCCTAGATTTTCCGAAATTTTGCATCAGATTATAACTCGAGAGTTCTTTACTCGTTCTATACTCGTTGGATTGCTCGTCGAACACTCTCTCCAGCTGTACCGTTGGACAAAAAAATTAGCTTTTAATTATTAGGAAATTAAGAAAAATAAAAATTATTATAATTACAATAGTTGCTACGGAGTTTTTCCCTAGGTATAGTTACCAAGCTGTTTTTCGGTGGGAACGTTCACAAATGGTCGGAATTATTACTATCACAAATGGATAATCTTAATCATTATTGAAGCGAAGGAATAATAATAAATAAACCACTCTATAATAAATAAACCACTCTACAATCATTTGCAGCGTTTTTTTTATAACAGATTAATTACATTACAGGTATTAAAGTGCTAAATATTTTTCTAGAACCATGGGTTATAAACATACAGCTCCTCAAAATGATCGAGTTTATTTATTTATTTTGATGAACTGCAGCCAAATGACAGTTGAAGAAATGGACTATTCGTGTATTAAATAGATTGGATTTAGTGAAATGACTAAATCCCAAAGGCGGAAGGTACCTTTATAATAGTATTAATTTGTTCTCTCCCTTGGGCCATCTTTTTATCTATCTATATAGGTATATAAATTTACTTATAATCTTGGAAAAAATCCTATACCAGAAAAATCGATGACCAATCAACCTTACAATTGATCTCGAGATGCTGACAAAAGGTTGTCAAATTGAAGTAGCCACAAGTTCTTTTTAGCCACACTAGAGCACTAAATTGTTGTTTATAAATGAATTTAATCTGGTCATTTTTGCAAGACGTAGTCAGCTCAAAAAAAGATGGATAAACCGAAAGATGGACCGGTTGGTAGGTGCTCAGTCAATCAAATTAATCCTTTTACCTACTAGGTATTCCCTGTGTAATGTGCCAGTCAGTCCAATCTCCAGCGTTTGTACTATATTGAGAAATATACAATACACACACGAGTCATTATCAACTTAACAATTTTTTCATCTTTTCGGGGGCAACGGAAACAGAGAATATCGCATTTCTGTTATTGATATACGCATTATCATCTGTCATCATAACAAATTTGAAATAAATAAGAAAAATATGAACATCTTAGCATGTCTATTGTTTTTTCACTCTACCATCAAAACGATAACAATGAGCAATTTTAAGGGAAATTGTGATGGTGTCTTCCCAAGGTAGTTTGTATGTATGGGTAATTTTTGCTAAATCAAGAACAAATGCACATGGTCTACACTGTTTAGTATGGGCCACTGTCATTCCGCTATATCCAGAAGTTATCGCCCTTCTTTCAGTTTTCTCATAACATCTCATAAAATATCGGTTCTATCGAAGATACATCCATTATCCGTTTCTATTGTATATTAAATTTATTACAATCTGAGTGCTGTTACGAGTGTTTCGTGTGTTCATCGGTAACATACCTAATAGGTAAGTACCTACATACATACAGTTTACTACAATTAGATTAATCCAACTTTGGTGGTTATTTATTTTTATTGCCATGATCTAAAAGTACCTATTATGTTTGGACACACACATAACTAGAGTAGCGACGATATTTATTATGTCGCATTCATTTCCTCAGAATGCGCATGATATGATTGAAACTAACATTTAACTTGTTCGCAAGTACAGAAAAGGAAAAAAATCTTGAGAGTGTAGTAGAGTGATGATTTTTTTCCTTTGGGTATTCAATTATTTGAAAATAATCCGTAGGCCTAGGCGTGTAATGTAATGTGAGGTTATGTAAATTAAAAATAAAAATGCTCATGGTGATAAGGTTTTTTTCTTGACGATTATGTTCAAGCTATCGATACTAGCTAGGATCGATAGCTTAACATCGCACGAGGAATCTACTACCTATAGCTCTCATCAACTCTGCAATAACGCAGTGAGGAAACGACGGCTTCCTCTATTACGCTGTAAAATGATTTTTACAGAACGTTATTAGGTATTTTGTCGGTGTTGGAGATGCAGCTGACCACATAGATGCGTATCAATATTGTTGTATGGAACTAAATACGTCACATATCGATGTTGTTGTATCGATAAGTATTTCCAAAAGACTGCCACGTGCTTGCGCAAGCTCCAGTATATTTGAGGTTAAGTCAGAATGGGCGATCACTTGCACCTTGCACGTCGATGGACGCGACGCCATATAACATCCGTAACTACATTACAGAAGATAAAACCTGTGTTGCCGTACCTATTAGGATTTGGAATAGCCAGTTTCAGTCTGCTATTTTTCTGTTTTCATCATACTGTCGTACGCGTTTTCCATTCGTCTACGGTGAGACTGTTTTGCTTGGGACGACTGCTGCGATTATCGTTAGTATGTTGCTACTTAGTTGGTCGCTTGTTTAGGCGTGGCGATTTTCACGTCAGGTGCAAGCCGTTCGGCGAGCTATACGAGTACTAATCACTTGAACTAGAATTTACTAGAAGTAACTCATCATTTAACAGCTTATCAATTTTAAATTTTTTTTAATGTGACCGACCTAGGTACGTACAGCCGTTGTGCGTGCTCACGATTACAACTAACACGATTAAGACCGTAGTCGCTTGAAGCAAGAAAAACCTCTAGGTGAAACATAATATATATTATAAAAACTCAACGACTTAAACGATAATCGCCATAGTCGTTTTCAGCAAAGCAGCGTCGCAGGCGATGTGATTGGAAATGGATTACCTAGTTAGTTCATTAAGCGCTTGAATTCATGGAAAATGCTTCCACTATATATCAACTCTTGAGCTTGATTTACAGTAAATTAGGTTTGTCAACTGAAACACTTTGCTGAAAGCAGATTGTGCCATTGAGTTGCAACGATCGTGAATTGAGTGAGTTGCAATAATTTCCTCGAATTCGTTTTTGCATCCTAGCGTCCCTATTATCATTACTAATTCTTTCTTGTGTTCTTGCAGTATTCTTGGTTCAACAGTGGTTAGTAGGCGTAGCCAAAATGTTGGAAGTTGTTAATTTAACCTGCTCTGATGCTGTCGTACTTGAAACTTGCACGTGTACGTCAAGGAATCAAGCATTCGTCTTACACTTACGTGCGTATTCTACAATCATTTTTTTAATTGTTAGGTTATTTTCATCCAAAGTCTAATTGAGAAGGAGGGCGTTTTAATCTCCCTTTGGAGAGATTTTCAAAAGTGCTCTCCCAACAGATACGAAAATCAAATGAGTTGTATTTTTAGTTTACCTATTATAATCACCCAAAGAAAAAAAAATTCTAACCCCCCTCAAAATTAAATTTGATGTTTTACGTTTCAAGGCATGTAGAATCTGAATATCCAATAAAAAACGCTGCAAATGATTGTACAGTTGTTTATTATTATTTCGCTTCAATAATGATTTGTGATAGTAATTATTTCGAACATTTCTGAACAATCCCACCAAAAACAGATGGTAACTATAGGGGAAAACTCCGTAGCAACTATTGTAATTTTAATCAATCTTATTTTTCTTAATTCTGCTTTTAATTAGAAAATTAAGAAAAATAAAATTGATTAAAATTACAATAGTTGCTACGGAGTTTTCCCCTATAGTTACCATCTGTTTTTCGGTGGGATTGTTCAGAAATGTTCGAAATAATAACTATCACAAATCATTATTGAAGCGAAATAATAATAAACAACTGTACAATATATAATTATAATTAAAATATAATTATTACCTAACTAATTTCAATGTTATTATGTTGATTGAGAGTGAGTGAACGTTTGGAATAATCTATCCACTGATAAGGGACCTTTGGACATCATACCGCATGCTTTGATTCCATTGATCCCTTACAAAACTCAAATAATCTACTACACCATTGTTGTTAACTGAAATGCACAAATTCACTCGTTCTTTTTTTCTCAAATGATAATGAGTTATGATTTTCTCAAGCATATCTGCAATTACATTGAATGAGAGAACCCTAACAAAATTGTAGAACGCCACAAGACGTTAGTGAATGACAATTAAATTATTTGGCCCTCAAAACCATGCTATTTGTTGAAAGGTTAATGCTGAATTCAAATCTTTTAACAAGAATTCTATGACTCACGTAGTTTTTTTCTACAACCGTATGTATGCCAAAAACTTATTTTTTGCCTTTTTTTTTAGAAACACGGCATAAAAAGTATAATACTTTTATTACAGTCAATACCAACCTTTGATCGCGTGAACTAGACTCAAAGTCCAACTGTCTGAGTCTACAAACTATGAAGAATCATTTTTTGTTTAGAAGTTAAAGGTTTCAAACAAAGGTCCATAAAACATTGATAGCTCCCTTATTATGTCATGTAGAACAAATTTTCTATTATTTTTGGAAAGCTCTGGCTAAGTAGTTTCATGTGCAATAATGTTTATATTTTCTTTCTTGACGTGGTGGGGAAAGGTGCTCGAAAAACCCCAAAAATGTGAAAATCGGCATCACGTTTTTGTTACACTTTCTTCTCTTCCCGCCATATCAGAATGCCGAAGAAATTGACGCTTGGCCCTCATTGGCAGATGAACAAACAGCAAGTGAACAAA
Organism: Tupiocoris notatus; assembly: GCA_037159825.1. Classification (NCBI taxonomy): domain Eukaryota; kingdom Metazoa; phylum Arthropoda; class Insecta; order Hemiptera; family Miridae; genus Tupiocoris; species Tupiocoris notatus. Next base: position 818,576 of record JASJUZ010000127.1, on the reverse strand, counting down.
CAAAAAAACGAGCACTATGATGAACATACTGACATAAAAAATATAAACAATTGAGCATTTTTTCTACATGTTATAAACTCACAAAGTCAAAACTTGCTGTTTTTCCGGATCACGTTTTCTGGCATTTCTCTGGATCTGGGGCTGTAACTACTGACTGGATGCACTCAATTAAAAAACCCACCTGGATAGTAACCCTTTAAAAAAAAGGAACCTGATCGGAATAACTGGAGCTGAACGCCAGCATACAACACATAAAAAATCGCAAGTCAAGCATAGTAATGCTAAATATATGTAATTATGCTATATATATATATATATATGTGTATACGTATTATTTTGAGATGGGACGCTTGAACACAAGCTCATTGAGCTCTGCCACGTCTGTTGGTGTACATTTTTTGATATTGGTAATTGAGATTAGCCTGTAGTCATACACGTGTGTAAATCATTGATATTTCAGATGCCTTCTCAACTGCTCATGAAAAGGCACGAAGAAAGAGTGAAAAGGTGTTTCAAGAAAATTGGCGCCCTTGATCTGCTGTAGTGAAAAAACGGAATACGGAAGATGAACATGTGTGGCTATTCCATCCAACAATGGAGTGGACCTATCAACGCCCGACAGTTTCTGAAGTAGCACCATTATTTGCTAGTTCTATAACCGTAGGTTAAGCACTGGTGTACAGTAGAATTAACCTAGGTCTAGATTGAAACTGGGGCTTTGATTATTGCAATATGGGGTTAATTCATGGATAATTCATTCGAGCCTAGATAACTTCTTTATTGCACCACTAAGCATACAGTTGCACAATATCAATTGAGGATTACGAAAAGATTTCTCAACTCAATAATTAAGTACCAGATTTACTAAGACTACAATACTTGGTTCGATAATATTGTTAGGCTCATCGGGCGTAGTACTTGAAATAGGTTTTGAATTTTAGTTCAATATCTCTGACTGACGACCTGCTCCCATTATGGCATCCTCAGGGTAATGTGAAACCAATACGTTTCTACGGCCGGGAAACGTAATGGTTAAACACTACTCAGACGATTCCACTTGGGACCAGGTGAAATAGTAGATTGATTTTACCTAGGCTTAGTGCACTGAGTGCTTATTGACTAGATCCCCACACTCAAAGAGTAGAAGTCATCCAAACATGGAGCTTCGAATTTGTTAAGAATTTGAGCTAAGATGATGATAGTTTTATTATTACAATAGGACTCCCACTGCTCCAAGAGAGGAGCAGAAGTATCCAAACATGGAACTTCTAAATTCTGTCGATATTAGTTATTATGTAAGTGATAAGGACATAGTTGAAGTGCTTTTGAAATATTATGACCCGCATATTGGGAATGTCGCTCTTGAGCAAGACGCCCTAGTTCTTTCATTCTCCTAATGTAGTACCTGCACAGATTCGTATTGTAGATTAATTTCACCTAGGCTTAGTGCACTGTGTGCTTATTGACTAGATCCCCACGCTCAAAGAGCAGAAGTCATCCAAGCACGGAGCTTCGAATTCGTTTCGAATTTAAGCTAAGATGATGATAAGTTTTATTATTACAATAGGACTCCCACAGCTCCAAGAGAGGAGCAGAAGTATCCAAACATGGAACTTCTAAATTCTGTCGATATTAGTTATTATGTGAGTAATAAGGACATAGTTGAAGTGCTTATGAAATATTATGACCCGCATATTGGGAGTGTCGCTCTTGAGCAAGACGCCCTAGTTCTTTCATTCTCCTTCTGTAGTACCTGCACAGATTCGTATTGTAGTTTAATTTCACCTAGGCTTAGTGCACTGTGTGCTTATTGACTAGATCCCCACGCTCAAAGAGCAGAAGTCATCCAAGCATGGAGCTTCGAATTCATTTAGAATTTAAGCTAAGAATATGATAAGTTTTATTATTACAATAGGACTCCCACAGCTCCAAGAGTGGAGCAGAAGTATTCAAACATGGAACTTCGAGTTCGTTAAGAATTTAAGCTAAGATGATGATAAGTTTTATTATTACAATGGGACTCCCACAGCTCCAAGAGAGGAGCAGAAGTATCCAAACATGGAACTTCTAAATTCTGTCGATATTAGTTATTATGTAAGTAATAAGGACATAGTTGAAGTGCTTTTGAAATATTATGACCCGCATATTGGGAGTGTCGCTCTTGAGCAAGACGCCCTAGTTCTTTCATTCTCCTTCTGTAGTACCTGCACAGATTCGTATTGTAGTTTAATTTCACCTAGGCTTAGTGCACTGTGTGCTTATTGACTAGATCCCCACGCTCAAAGAGCAGAAGTCATCCAAGCACGGAGCTTCGAATTTGTTAAGAATTTAAGCTAAGATGATGATAAGTTTTATTATTACAATAGGACTCCCGCAGCTCCAAGAGAGGAGCAGAAGTATCCAAACATGGAACTTCTAAATTCTGTCGATATTAGTTATTATGTGAGTAATAAGGACATAGTTGAAGTGCTTATGAAATATTATGACCCGCATATTGGGAGTGTCGCTCTTGAGCAAGACGCCCTAGTTCTTTCATTCTCCTTCTGTAGTACCTGCACAGATTCGTATTGTAGTTTAATTTCACCTAGGCTTAGTGCACTGTGTGCTTATTGACTAGATCCCCACGCTCAAAGAGCAGAAGTCATCCAAGCATGGAGCTTCGAATTCATTTAGAATTTAAGCTAAGAATATGATAAGTTTTATTATTACAATAGGACTCCCACAGCTCCAAGAGTGGAGCAGAAGTATTCAAACATGGAACTTCGAGTTCGTTAAGAATTTAAGCTAAGATGATGATAAGTTTTATTATTGCAATAGGACTCCCACAGCTCCATGAGAGGAGCAGAAGTATCCAAACATGGAACTTCGAATTCGTTAAGAATTTAAGCTAAGATGATGATAAGTTTTATTATTACAATGGGACTCCCACAGCTCCAAGAGAGGAGCAGAAGTATCCAAACATGGAACTTCTAATTCTGTCGATATTAGTTATTATGTAAGTAATAAGGACATAGTTGAAGTGCTTTTGAAATATTATGACCCGCATATTGGGAGTGTCGCTCTTGAGCAAGACGCCCTAGTTCTTTCATTCTCCTAATGTAGTACCTGCACAGATTCGTATTGTAGATTAATTTCACCTAGGCTTAGTGCACTGTGTGCTTATTGACTAGATCCCCACGCTCAAAGAGCAGAAGTCATCCAAGCACGGAGCTTCGAATTCGTTAAGAATTTAAGCTAAGATGATGATAAGTTTTATTATTACAATAGGACTCCCACAGCTCCAAGAGAGGAGCAGAAGTATCCAAACATGGAACTTCTAAATTCTGTCGATATTAGTTGTTATGTGAGTAATAAGGACATAGTTGAAGTGCTTATGAAATATTATGACCCGCATATTGGGAGTGTCGCTCTTGAGCAAGACGCCCTAGTTCTTTCATTCTCCTTCTGTAGTACCTGCACAGATTCGTATTGTAGTTTAATTTCACCTAGGCTTAGTGCACTGTGTGCTTATTGACTAGATCCCCACGCTCAAAGAGCAGAAGTCATCCAAGCATGGAGCTTCGAATTCATTTAGAATTTAAGCTAAGAATATGATAAGTTTTATTATTGCAATAGGACTCCCACAGCTCCAAGAGTGGAGCAGAAGTATTCAAACATGAAACTTCGAGTTCGTTAAGAATTTAAGCTAAGATGATGATAAGTTTTATTATTGCAATAGGACTCCCACAGCTCCATGAGAGGAGCAGAAGTATCCAAACATGGAACTTCGAATTCGTTAAGAATTTAAGCTAAGATGATGATAAGTTTTATTATTACAATGGGACTCCCACAGCTCCAAGAGAGGAGCAGAAGTATCCAAACATGGAACTTCTAAATTCTGTCGATATTAGTTATTATGTAAGTAATAAGGACATAGTTGAAGTGCTTTTGAAATATTATGACCCGCATATTGGGAGTGTCGCTCTTGAGCAAGACGCCCTAGTTCTTTCATTCTCCTAATGTAGTACCTGCACAGATTCGTATTGTAGATTAATTTCACCTAGGCTTAGTGCACTGTGTGCTTATTGACTAGATCCCCACGCTCAAAGAGCAGAAGTCATCCAAGCACGGAGCTTCGAATTCGTTAAGAATTTAAGCTAAGATGATGATAAGTTTTATTATTACAATAGGACTCCCACAGCTCCAAGAGAGGAGCAGAAGTATCCAAACATGGAACTTCTAAATTCCGTCGATATTAGATATTATGTGAGTAATAAGGATATAGTTGAAGTGCTTATGAAATATTATGACCCGCACATTGGGAGTGTCGCTCTTGAGCAAGACGCCCTAGTTCTTTCATTCTCCTTCTGTAGTACCTGCACAGATTCGTATTGTAGTTTAATTTCACCTATGCTTAGTGCACTGTGTGCTTATTGACTAGATCCCCACGCTCAAAGAGCAGAAGTCATCCAAGCATGGAGCTTCGAATTCATTTAGAATTTAAGCTAAGATGATGATAAGTTTTATTATTACAATAGGACTCCCACAGCTCCAAGAGTGGAGCAGAAGTATCCAAACATGGAACTTCGAATTCGTTAAGAATTTAAGCTATGATGATGATAAGTTTTATTATTGCAATAGGACTCCCACAGCTCCATGAGAGGAGCAGAAGTATCCAAACATGGAACTTCGAATTCGTTAAGAATTTAAGCTAAGATGATGATATGTTGTATTATTGCAATAGGACTCCCACAGCTCCATGAGAGGAGCAGAAGTATCCAAACATGGAACTTCAAATTCGTTAAGAATTTAAGCTAAGATGATGATAAGTTTTATTATTACAATAGGACTCCCACAGCTCCAAGAGAGGAGCAGAAGTATCCAAACCTGGAACTTCTAAATTCTGTCGATATTAGTTATTATGTAAGTAATAAGGACATAGTTGAATTGCTTTTGAAATATTATGACCCGCATATTGGGAGTGTCGCTCTTGAGCAAGACGCCCTAGTTCTTTCATTCTCCTAATGTAGTACCTGCACAGATTCGTATTGTAGATTAATTTCACCTAGGCTTAGTGCACTGTGTGCTTATTGACTAGATCCCCACGCTCAAAGAGCAGAAGTCATCCAAGCACGGAGCTTCGAATTCGTTTCGAATTTAAGCTAAGATGATGATAAGTTTTATTATTACAATAGGACTCCCACAGCTCCAAGAGAGGAGCAGAAGTATCCAAACATGGAACTTCTAAATTCTGTCGATATTAGTTATGATGTGAGTAGTAAGGACATAGTTGAAGTGCTTATGAAATATTATGACCCGCATATTGGGAGTGTCGCTCTAGAGCAAGACGCTCTAGTCCTTTCATTCTCCTTCTGTAGTACCTGCACAGATTCGTATTGTAGATTAATTTCACCTAGGCTTAGTGCACTGTGTGCTTATTGACTAGATCCCCACGCTCAAAGAGCAGAAGTCATCCAAGCATGGAGCTTCGAATTCGTTTAGAATTTAAGCTAAGATTATGATAAGTTTTATTATTACAATAGGACTCCCACAGCTCCTAGAGAGGAGCAGAAGTATCCAAACATGGAACTTCGAATTCGTTAAGAATTTAAGCTAATTGATAAGTTTTATTATTACAATAGGACTCCCACAGCTCCAAGAGAGGAGCAGAAGTATCCAAACATGGAACTTCGAATTCGTTAAGAATTTCAGCTAAGATGAAAAGTTTTATTATTACAAAGGACTTCCACAGCTCCAAGAGAGGAGCAGAAGTATTCAAACCATTGAACTTTGAATTCGTTAAGAATTTAATCTAGGATGACGATAAGTTTTATTATTGCAATAGGACTCCCAGAGCTCCAAGAGAGGAGCAGAAGTCATCCAAACATGGAGCTTCGAATTCATTTAGAATTTAAGCTAAGATGATTATAAGTTTTATTATAACAATAGGACTCCCACAGCTCCAAGAGAGGAGCAGAAGTATCCAAACATGGAACTTCGAATTCGTTAAGAATTTAAGCTAAGATGATAAGTTTTATTATTACAATAGGACTCCCACAGCTCCAAGAGAGGAGCAGAAGTATCCAAACATGGAACTTCGAATTCGTTAAGAATTTAAGCTAAGATGAAAAGTTTTATTATTACAATAGGACTCCCACAGCTCCAAGAGAGGAGCAGAAGTATTCAAACATGGAACTTCGAATTCGTTAAGAATTTAAGCTAAGATGATGATGAGTTTTATTATTACAATAGGACTCCCACAGCTCCAAGAGAGGAGCAGAAGTATCCAAACATGGAACTTCTAAATTCTGTCGATATTAGTTATTATGTTAGTAATAAGGACATAGTTGAAGTGCTTTTGAAATATTATGACCCGCATATTGGGAGTGTCGCTCTTGAGCAAGACGCCCTAGTTCTTTCATTCTCCTTCTGTAGTAACTGCACAGATACGTATTGTAGATTAACTTTACCTAGGCTTGGTGCACTGTGTGCTTATTGAGTAGATATATATATATATATAGTATATTTTTTTTTTTCTCTGCAATGCTGCGATTCTCTAATGAGCAAGGGTACGACGTACCAATCTATCACGATTCAAGTTTATTGATTTTCGCTTTCACTTCTTGGTCGTTGATAGGAGTTTTTGTTAAATAGTAATATGATGGATAATAATGGATAATAATATTATGATGGATGTGATATTGTCCTACCCTTGTAATGAAATTCGATTGAGTTTTGTGTTGTTCGTTTATCCTTGTGTTCCTGTCCAAATATAACTATCGTCATGAAGAACGTCTGACAAAGGTTTGAGAAATTACCATCAAGTATTTGCAAAATTTGGTTTTTACTTAGGCTGACGAAAACTGCTAACAGAGGTAATCTCAGCACTTATCTTGTAATGTGATCTATCAGCACTGCTGTTGGGCGGATGAAGATCAATTCTATATGCATGAAAATATTCTCTGTTGAAATGTTTGTTGAGGAAATATACGTTATTCTTATAACTGATGTTGGTTTCTGATTACCTCATATTTAACTTCGTTAGCATTTTAATCTGGTGCATGCGAGTGAAAATTGACCGAAGTAGCGAGATCAAATATATAATCAGTTAGCGATAAATGACCCACCTAAGTAATGAAAGAAAGTTGGAGCCGTTTCGTGTTAGGAGGTGGGAAAATGATGTTCATGTTATTCACATTAGCTATCAGGATGTTCGTAGCATCTCGTTTATCGGCTGTTTCTTAGTCTTTACTGAAAGTATCGACCATGTAGATACTAGGATTTCAGCAATATCATGGTCTAGTATTCCATATCACATTAAGGCATATCTCGGCACTCGACTAAATAAGTTACTCTACGAAGATTGGCTATGTTGAATATCATTGGAATTGAGAGCAGAATTAGAATACACAACTAGGTACGCGCATTTCAGCAATATCATGGTCTAATTTTCAATAGAACTATAGTAAAATGAGTATTAACAAGCAAAACAGCAAGTTTAACGGTTAAATAGAAGCAGAAAAACGTAAGCGATACATGCGGTAACAGTAGTAAACTTTCTACTTAACCAAAAGCCCGCTAGAGCGCGTTACTTCTAAAATGGCATGTGAGGGGCACAATATATTGTTGAGGTTCCATTATAGTGCTCAATAGATCGATTATCGAGTCATGGACCCTGATCGATTCATACCTTTCGATATTTTTTTGACGCCGTTATTCGTAGACACGAATAAACGGCTATTGGAAAATAAGCTTTTGACACGAATACTCGTAGACACGGTTATACGCTCGTTTTGTAGCGGCGCCCAAGGAGTTCCGACGCTCGTTTATTCGTGTCTACGTTTATCCATGTCATCAACTGTCCGTCTGTGTAAAAGAATAGGCTTTTAAGCTTTTGACACCGATATTTGTAGACACGATTATACGCTCACATTTTATTTCTGTTTAATATGCCGACCAAGTTTTTGACACCGTTATCTTTTGACACGGATAATTCCGAATGTTTTTGCATTAAAAAAGCTTCTTCCGTTTAGCCTTTGCACACGGATAAATGTAGACACAAATATGCACTCCCCAAAATACGATGTATCATACGAAGGAGGCGACTGCGGTTGACAGAGGGAGACAAGGGGACGAACCGCGCTAAAATGCCAAGGGAGAAATGGTCGTGAAAGCAATGAGTATAGCTATTTCTTGATGATTTCCCTCGGGGAAATGAATGGTGAAACTGTAAGAATATGATGAGTCCCTACGTGGGTAGAACGATACGTTTTGGTAAACGATTTTCCGAGGCGCCCCACTTGATAACAAAGATTGTACGATGATGATAACGAAAGATGTACGTGATAAGAAAGATTGCTTGATAACAAAGAAATAAATTCTTTAATTTGTTGCTACCCTGCAAATCGTTAGCCTTTTTCGAGCGTGATTTGGTATTATTTTAATCTTTTCCTTCTCGTCGCATTTCTTGATGTCCGGGGGTTGTGAGGTTGAGAAAAACCAGTCGACTCATTCTATGCAGGAGAATACTAAAATGAAAGGAAGATCGGAAAAGTGGGGATGAACCCACGTAAAATAAATTAGAATTAGCAAAAGAATGTGAGAGACCTTATCTCAGGGAATAATAGGAAGTTGAAAAGAAATGCAAGATAAAAAACATAATTGATGTAATTAAAAAGTTTAAAAGAATTTCTCAAATAAAAATATTACTACAACTTCCAGACTCTCCTGCAAGGATAAAATAGACGGAAGAAATCAAAAACTTAATACACCCTCGCAAGGGAAAAATAAAATAAAATGTCCAAGATCGTAGACGATCAATACACTGTTCTTAAAACTCACCTACCTATCGGCCGGCATAGGAATAAAATGGGATTGGGATAGGAAATACCGAGAACGACGATGACGATGACGAAGAAGAGATTAGGCGACCGGTTCAGCCGTTGATACCAATCTGCGACGTCTGCGGTATTCCAATCGACCAAACGGGACGACAGTTCTGTCAGCCGATAACTTGAAACTGTGGAAAACCACATCCGTTAAATATTTGAAAGCCGTTTATTAATACTGATCGGAACGTGCTGTGCCCAATACATACCGGTAAGGTAATAAATTGACATAAGTCAAACTCGACGAACTGCGACGACAGCTACGACGACGACGAAAGATAATTATTTGCTTCGATTGACGGAAGGAAAGAGAACGGACGGTAATTCCAAAGAAATTCGGGGAGGTCGAAAACGAGACACGAGACGTTATCACCAGGCGTCGGGAAGGAAAAAAAAATTATCGAGTCAGCCGCAGGCCGGTAGATATCAGGTTGTCCATCTTATCTATCGCATTACCTCTTTGCATGCCTCTCGTCTCAACCGCGTTAGACAAAAAGTTTTCATGGCACACACCCCTCCCCAGCGGTTGAGGTCTGCTGGTAAGGTTTGAGCTGTAATGGGTGCCATAGGCCGACATCTCGACCTGTGGAATTCTGGAGACGGCAGCTTCCACCCAGATTTGCGGACCCTACATCAATATGATGTGAAATTTTGGAAGTAAGCCCGCCAGAATTCTTCAATCTCGGAAATCCACGAGAGACGATGTCATCAAGAGCGACCTTCTGCTGGCTGGTAAGCTGTTGGATTCCGCAGCACTTAGTCGGTAGATCAGGAATACAAGTTATTCGGTTTTGGGTTGGCGGAACGAATCTGAAGGTGTTGTCTGGACGATCGGAAAAATACCACCGGTTCCTTGGAGCGTCGGTGACTATTCCAACTTGTTTGATAAAGTCCAGTCCCAAAACTATAGGAAAGGAAAGTGACTCCAAATAATGAAATTCAAAATCCACTTCCTTTGAGCCGATAAGGAACTTCAGACGGTAGACATGGGAGATAGTTGTTTTCACGCCGTTAGCCATCTGCGCGATAATCGCCTTATCCAGTGTGAGAGCCGAGGAATTTTCTTCTGGAGGTTTCAGCCCAATGGACGAAAGGCCAATTTTTCCCACAAATGACAGTGACGAGCCGGTGTCATAAAGAGCAGGAACGGTAGCGGTAAGGAACGGGTTAGAAAATTTCAGCGGAATGATCCATAGATCATCTTCTCCACGACTCTCACCAGTGACGGTGTCGATTTGGTTGACGGCAGAAAAATCCAAGGGAACGCAGAGAGAAGAGACGGTAGACGAGAGCGATAGAGGCGAGAGAGCGGCATCGGTAGACTCAATCGGCAAAGTAGACGGGACGGCAAACTTAATCGGCAACGTAGACGGGACGGCAGACTTAATCGGCAACGTAGACGGGACGGCAGACTTAATCGGCAACGTAGACGGGACGGTAGATTTAATCGGCACGGTAGACGGAACGGTAGATTTACTCGGCACGGTAGACGGGAAGGTAGATGATGAGCGGCAGGCGATATTCGTTAATGGAGCGGTAGTTTCGGTAGACGTAGTGGTGGGGGTCATATTACGAATGGGAGAACTGCTGACCCCTAGGGCAGGTTCCCCTTGTCGTTTTTTGGAACGCAATCGGGACAAGAATTGACACTTACACCCTTACGGCCACACCGGAAACAGAACGGGCGCGCCCTTGGCACGTCGCATTGTGAAAATACATGCGGACCCCCACAATTCCAACAAACCACCGGATTTGGTCCACTGGCGCTGGAGGTCTGGATTACTGCATCCTGGCGACTTTCCCTAGCAGAGACAATCGGAGGCTGAGAGGGTTTTGTATGGCGAGCGGTGTTTTCTTTGCACGCTATATTATAGACCCTTGAGACCTCAGGTTTTCTGACTCCAGAATCAACAGTTGTCGCTTTGGGTCGCGAGGTATTTTCCGCTGCAATCAACTCCTCCTTTCTACTGAGATCCGTGATAAATTCGAGAAGGTTACTGAACGTAGGAATTAACTGTGAAGAATATTCCTGCTCGAATAGACGACGAGTTGTTGTATCCAAATGATTGAGTCCCAACTGAAGCTTGACAAAATCGAATGGATCAACCATACTTAACGAAATCAACGAGCTCCAACAAGTTTGATGAACTGTAAGAAATCGCTTCAGTTCCGGAAGCGAAGAGTCACGTAGAGTCCGGAATTCAATAATTTTGCTCATAAAATGGCTAGCAAGACGACGTTTGTTGTTGTACGACCAAACGGGACGACAGTTCTGTCAGCCGATAACTTGAAACTGTGGAAAACCACATCCGTTAAATATTTGAAAGCCGTTTATTAATACTGATCGGAACGTGCTGTGCCCAATACATACCGGTAAGGTAATAAATTGACATAAGTCAAACTCGACGAACTGCGACGACAGCTACGACGACGACGAAAGATAATTATTTGCTTCGATTGACGGAAGGAAAGAGAACGGACGGTAATTCCAAAGAAATTCGGGGAGGTCGAAAACGAGACACGAGACGTTATCACCAGGCGTCGGGAAGGAAAAAAAAATTATCGAGTCAGCCGCAGGCCGGTAGATATCAGGTTGTCCATCTTATCTATCGCATTACCTCTTTGCATGCCTCTCGTCTCAACCGCGTTAGACAAAAAGTTTTCATGGCACAATTCTCCAATTCTTTATTAGCTGGCCGAGCACTTTCGCCCATTCGGCCATCCTCAGGGCGACGTGGAGCCATAGGGTCACAGCCTATTATTATTTAACTAGGGTATTATTTTAATGTTACAGGCGGAAAACCTACTGATGGACTGCAACATGAACATAAAAATCGCTGATTTCGGATTCAGCAATTATTACACACCTGGGGAACAGTTGTCCACGTGGTGCGGGTCGCCACCGTACGCTGCTCCTGAGGTTTTCGAAGGCAAAAAATACACTGGCCCCGAAATCGACATATGGGTAAGTGAAACTGGTGTATGAAATTCACGAATCTTCGCTAAAGATCAATACGAATTCCCGTAATCACCACTATAGCATAATATCAGTTAATGAGTGCCCTATTTATCAAGGGCCCGTTTATCACAGATAATGTCGAGATGTACCAAACAGTTTTCCGTGTACTCTCTCGCGAGAAAATGCCCTAGGCCTTGTTTAACTCGCCTTTATGTATTGATAAACGTACCCTAATTATAGCGGTTTTCACTTCCTCGTTTACGTAGTAAATGGAAGTATTGAGATCGTCTGAAAAGTCGAATTTGTAACCGAGGTCCTGTTGGAAGAAATTTTCATAGTACTATTATACTCAGAATCACTTTCTGAACGAGTGTCTGTGTGTCCGTCTGTCTGCGGTCACAAAAAAAAAACCAGTGGTGTGCTGATCACACAGTACTTCCATGTTTGAGTCGGTAACTGGTATAACCAATTATAAAATCGAGAAAATCGTACAAAGGCCGAAACGTGACCCTAGCGGTAAAGATCAGGCGTCATTCACTCGCCATTACAAATATTTAATACCTCTAGCGTCAAATGTATTGATTTTTGCACCCTGTAAAAAGCTCAACAGCGATAAACGGCGTAGGGCGGAAGTACGGTATGTGATCAAAACAAAACATGATCGTTGTTGGTCACATTTAAAGCAGAGACCCGAAATTTACAAGGGCGCTAGAATAAAATAACTGAAATCGCGTTTAACCAGGAAGTACTGCATGTGACCCCGATAATAAAAATCAAGCAAAATTCAACTGTTATAAAGAAAAATTTAAAGTTTAAAGTATATTCACTCTTGTCGTCTATAAAAATCTCTAATGCAAAAAAAAGGCATAAGGTGGAAGTACTGTGTGTTATCCAAACTATACAAAACAAGTTCCGTGAACGTGGTCAGAGTTGGTCAAATATATAGCAAAGAGCCCCAAATAGTACAGTAACTGAAAATGCGTTTTGCGAGGAAGTACTGCAGGTGACCCCAATAATAAAAAACAAGCAATATTCAGCTGTCATATAGAAAATTTAAAGTCTAATGTATATTCACTTTTGCAGTCTATTAAAATCTCAAAAGTTAAAAAATGGCATAAAGCGGAAGTACTGTGTGTTACCCAAACCATACAAAACAAGTTTTATGAACGACGTCAAAGTTGGTCATATTTATAGCAAAGAGACCCTAAAAGTACAATAACGCTTACTAAAATAACTGAAAATGGTTTTACGAGGAAGTACTGCAGGTGACCCCAATAATAAAAGTCAAGCAATATTAGGCTGTCATATAGGAAATTCAAAGTCTAATGTATATTCACTCTTGCAGTCTATTAAATCTCAAAAGTTAAAGAAAGGCATAATGCGGAAGTACTGTGTGTTATCCAAACTATGCAAAACAAGTTTTGTGAACGAGGTCAAAGTTGGTCATATTTAAAGCAAAGAAACCCAAAAAATACAAATTAAACAACTGAAAATGCGTTTTACGAGGAGGTACTGCATGTGACCCCAATAATAAAAATCAAGCGATATTCAACTGTCATATAGAAAATTTTTAAGTCCTCCAGCGTTCAAATATATTCATTTTTGTGGTCTATAAAAATCAAAATGTAGCAAATGTGCAAATAACGCGGATGTACTGCATGTGACCCATTTGATAAAAATCAGGCATCATTCAATCGCCAACCCCAACATTTTAAGACCTCAAACATTCAAATACATTGAGTTTTGCGGCCTGTATAAATCAAAATACAAAACATGCACTTGTGAAATCGTGAAAAACGCTCATAACGTGGAGGCATTGTATGTGACCCACTATACAAAAAATCTAGTGTTTTCTGCTGGCCATAACCGACATTTCAAGCCCTCAAACGTAGAAAAATATTGACTCTCATAGCCTGTAAAAATCGAAACAGAAAAAACTTTGAACGCTTATATCTCGGAAGTACTGTGTGTAATTCAAAATCCGGAAAAACCTAATTTTGCATAATCACTGGGAAAACATTCCCTGAAAATTTCATGGGGTTTCATCCATTTTTCAGGGAGATATGGCGATTTATGTCAGTTTGTGACCACAGACAGACGGACAGACGGACAGACAGACACACAGACACACAGACACACAGACACTTGTTCAGAAAGTGTTTCTGAGTATACTACTATGAAAATTTCTTCCATCAGGACCTCGGTTCCGAATTCGACTTTTCAGACGATCTCAATACTTCCATTTACTACGTAAACATGGAAGTAACAACTTCAAAAATATTTGTCTATAAAATAAACTCTAAAAAGGAAAAAGTAACAAAAATGTCCTAACTTCGCAGCAACTCATTCACCAACTACACATGTTAAGGACTACTTTACTCTTCGTACTGACCTGACCACTTCCTGATTGATTGGATCATCTCCCCTAATAATATAAAAATTACTTTATCTCTTTTCCCAAATGATTAAAAGACTTTCCTTTCACCTCTGAATCGCCTCCAGATTGATCATTTTTTGGAGTCGGCGCCTTTCTTATTTTGTATTGGAGAAGCCTATAGATTCCGAATTAGTGAGAATAACGCATTATCAGTTATTTTGTTTCTAATTTTTGGGTCTATTTGCTTTAAATATGATCAACTTTGACCTCGTTCACAAAACTTGTTTGTATCGTTTGGATAACACACAGTGCTTCCGCCTTATGCCATTTTTTGCTTGTGAGATTTTTATAGACCGCAAGAATGAATAATATGAACGCTAGGCGACTTTAAATTTTCCTATATGACAGCTGGATATTGCTTGATTTTTATTTTTGGGTTCACAAGCAGTGCTTCCTCGTAAAACGCATTTTCAGTTATTTCATTCTAGCGCTGTTGTAACCTTCGGGCACTTGGCTTTAAATATGACCAACTACGACTACGTTCAGAACACTTGTTCTGTATTGTTTTGATCACATACCGTACTTCCGCCTTAAGCCGTTTTTCGCTGTTGAGCTTTTTACAGACTGCAAAAATCAATATATTTGACGCTAGAGGTCTTCAATATTTGTAATGGCGAGGGAATGACGCCGATCTTCACCGCTAGGGTCACACGCCGTACATCCGTGTTATCCAGTATTTTGGTTTATTATTCAATAATAAACCATTGTAATCGCCCAAGAAAAAAAATTTCTAACCCCCCCTCAAAATTTGATGTTTTACGTTTCAAGGCATGTAGAATCCGAATATCCAATAAAAAAACGCTGCAAATGATTGTACAGTGGTTTATTATTCCTTCGCTTCAATATTGATTTAGAAAGACTATCCATTTGTGATAGTAATTTTTTCGAACATTTCTGAACAATCCCACCGAAAAACAGATGGTAACTATAGGGGAAAACTCCGTAGCAACTATTGTAATTTTAATCAATTTTATTTTTCTTAATTTCCTAATTAAAAACTAAATTTTTAGCCTAACGGTACAGCTGGAGAGAGTGTTTGACGACCATTCCAATGAGTATAGAACGATTTTTATAGCTCCAAGAACTCTCGAGTTATACCCTCATGTCAAATTTCTGAAAATCTCCCAAATTCGGCACAAAAGCTGTGATAACTCGAGAACCAATAAAGCTATCGACCCCGCGGTGGTCTCATTCGATTCAGCGTCCATAAATCTATATGATTTGATACCAAATACACATCAATCAACACAAAAATCAATCTCGGTCCTACGACGGTCCAATTCTTGAACCAACTTGCTAGCTCAATTTTAAGGGTATTTTTGGGGGGTTTTGAGGGGGAAAATTCATATTCAGAAAAATGTATATTTGGTATCAAATCATGTAGATTTTTGGAGCTGAATCGAATGAGACCATCCCAGGGTCGATAGCTTCATTGGTTCTCGAGTTATCACAGCTCTTGTGTCGAGATTGAGAGATTTTTAGAAATTTGACATGAGGGTATAACTCGAGAGTTCTTGAAGCTATAAAAATCGTTTTATACTCATTGGAATGGTCGTCAAACACTCTCTCCAGCTGTATCGTTAGGCAATAAGTTTAGCTTTTAATTAGGAAATTAAGATAAATAAAAATGATTAAAATTACAATAGTTGCTACGGAGTTTTCCCCAATAGTTACCATATGTTTTTCGGTGGGATTGTTCAGAAATGTTCGAAATAATTACTATCACAAATGGATAGTCTTCCTAAATTATTATTGAAGCGAAGGAATAATAAACCACTGTTCAATAATTTGGGGGTAATTTGGGGAATAATTGGGTTTTGAGGGGGAGAAAATTAATATTTTCCAAGGTTTTCCAGAAAAATGTGTACGTACGTAGTATCAAATTATATAGATTTTTGGACGCTGAATCGAATGAGACCATCGCCGGGTCGATAGCTTTATTGAAGAGAGAAGAGAGAATAAAAAACTAGTGAACTAGAGAATAAAAAACTTTCAAATTCCATACTATGATGGCAAGTACTTACATATTAGTTAAAATTTAGTAATTTGTCGTCGGGAACATTTAAGTTTTTTTATTCTCTAGAGATAGTTTTTTAATAATTGTGACCTTGTAGGACGACCGCAGCAAGGGATAGGGACCAGGCAGACAAAACTGAAATATTTTAAGCCGGACTTGGCCGTAGCTACCAATGGTGCTACGTGAGTATAACTTATTGCTACCTATAAGTGAATGTACCCTAGTGCCTCCATAATTAATAATGATTGATCTTCATGTATTCCACTGTAGAAAGCCCTGATGATGCCCGAAGCGGCGAAAGTGCTCGGCGGGCAATAAAGAAAAAGGAGAATGAGTTGCCCAGTTTTTCTCCCCCGCAAACTTCAAAACCAAGAAGATATGAAGCGACTACCCAAAAACGAAAAAATCTGGTGTTTTCTGCTTGCCATAACGACATTTCAAGCCCTCAAATGTAGAAAAATATTGACTCTTATAGCCCGTAAAAATCGAAACAGAAAAAACTTTGAACGCTTATATCTCGGAAGTACTGTGTGTACCCCGAAATCCGGAAAGGGCTAATTTTGCACAATTACTGGGAAAACATTTCCTCAAAATTTCATGGAGTTTCATCCATTTTCGACCATTCCAATGAGTATAGAACGATTTTTATAGCTCCAAGAACTCTCGAGTTATACCCTCATGTCAAATTTCTGAAAATCTCCCACATTCGACACAAAATCTGTGATAACTCGACAACCAATGAAGCTATCGACCCCACGATGGTCTCATTCGATTGAGCTTCCAAAAATCTATATAATTTGATACTACGTACGCACACATTTTTCTGAAAAACCTTAGAAAATATGAATTTTCTCCCCCTCAAAACCCCCAAAAATACCCTTAAAATTGAGCTAGCAAGTTGGTTCAAGAATTGGGCCGTCGTAGGACCAATATTGATTTCAAGAATTTAGCTATTATGGTTTGACCGGAAAAGTGTTGACGACGTACGGCGGACAGACAGATTTTTTTTAATTGGATATTCGGATTCTACATGCCTTGAAACGTAAAACATCAAATTTTGAGGGGGGTATAAAAAAAATTTCTTGGGCGATTACCATGGCTTTCTATTGAATAATAAACCAAAATTCATGAGCGATTACAGTAGTTCATTATTCGTTAAAATTAGAAGAAAAACGTAGACATTGATTTCCATGGTTGTCAAATGACATAAAAAACTTTTCTTCTTTTTCATAAATCGATACCGGTGACACGGCTGGGTCGATGTCGACAAATGGAAAAAGATTCGGCGCAGAATTTAATCTAATTTTTAAAAATCCCTATTTCGTTGTCTAATAAACCGTTAGACAGGGCTAATTTGAGTGAAGAATCATCAACTGTAGCTGAGTATAGTTTTTGTTGCTGATTGACCAGAAAAAGCAAATTCAGCAATGTTACTTGAATAGCGGAGAACTTACGATAGGGTTATAATAAATCATTTTTACAATTACTTATACTTACTTAGTATACTAACTTGAGTTTTCGCATTTTTCGAGATTTTCCGCGAATATAGATAAATTCACTATGTGTCCTCTGTTTCGGACTTTCTTTAATTTTGAAAGGATGTCTTTTTGAACTTTTTATTCGACAGTTTGTCTTTTATGTCTGCGCAGAGCCTTGGAGTGGTCCTGTACGTTTTAGTATGCGGTGCTCTACCGTTTGATGGCTCCACGCTTCACACGCTACGCGACCGGGTACTTTCGGGAAGATTCCGCATTCCCTACTTCATGAGTTCAGGTAAGTTCCAACTTTCTGTGAAGAAAGGACCCAAATTGTAATAACTAGAAGAAAATCTCGCGATATTGTCAGTGATTTCGAGGGATAATTTTTAATCTCTCGAATTAGAACCGGAAAAAGTCGGTTTTTAACCTACTTCAAAAGGGGGAGGTTTCCAAGGTTGACTTGCTTGCCATAGCATTTTCGTTAAAAGATTTTAATTTTGCATTAAATAGCCAACAAACAAAGCGTGGTTTGACGCCTTAATATTTTATTTTATCATGCGTTAACGTTAGGTGAATTTCTAAAATTTTGTTCGGATAGTAAATTGGTGCATTTCAATAACCAACATAGGTGAAAAGGTTGTTAGGAAAGGGCTTGAATAGTCATCGTCAAATTGATCTTGTTAAAAATCGGCTCTTATAAATGCCGGCATGCTCTGTTCAAGTATCATAAAAACTCATGATAATTATATTCCTTCCACATCAGGTAGCGCAGGAACAATTTTCTGGTGAGCGTTCCATCATGATGTCCACTCCTCAAGAGAACTATCTATTTTCTGAGAGATTCGAATGTTGTTCCTATTCACACGATTACGAGCGAATTATATAGGAACCGTTTTGAGTTAATATCCCTTTCTATACATACTATAATTCATTCCAGACTAGGAGGTAATGCAACTGCTTCGTATAATGGTAAATATTATGTAGCTTATTGCTACAGTTGATACATTTGACACTTTAGTTAATGTGGGTGAAAGATAAGGAAGCATGTTTGAGGAAAGCTTGCTAGTGGCAGAGGTCAGGCAGCATTTTTGAGGGCGAAGTGAAGTGGGCGATATCACCATCCATCGCCGAAGTTTTGGAAGTCGGGTGCGGGAGGTAAAGGGATGGTGCGACCAGCGATGACGTCAGTAGGCGAGCAATGACGCAAATCCTCTGCTCGCCGCCCTGACTCCTCCCTCGTTTCACCCAGTTTTCATCCCTTCGACGATAGAATTGGCTAAATTTCGCCGGCGATCGTTGAAGTAACTAAATGGTGGAGAAAACGGTCGCAATTATAGAATCCCTAATCATATATATTATGTGACCTAAAATAGATTTGAGATTCAGGAGAGCACCTGGTAGATTTCCTCTTAAGCGTGCACGAATGTCATGTGGATTCCATGTTAACTCCATCTTTTCTCAAGTATCTGCTTATAAGATGAGCGAAATAGTAACCTGTTGCACTTGAAACCGCCGAACTAGTGTACCCCATTTCATGTGTGACTCCAGTGAGCAGTCTGACCACCGAAACCACCAGTTAGGATATGCCACGGAACAGGCATGACATCCCAATTTAAAATAGTGCGCTATCTATTTAACGTCTGCAATTATTTTGGCAGAAATCTCTATTTGAAGAAAAATTATGCTGTATTTTCTAGTTGTGGTTTTTAGCAGAGAATCTGCCCAGAGCATGTTTCTAAATAACTCAGTCGACAAATGCCTTACCAACCACACAGATCGGCGTCATTCACATACAACAAACAAGACCTTAAACGTTCAAATACATTAATTTTTGCAGTTTGTAAATATCAAAATACAAAATAAGTACCCACTAGTGAAATAGCGTACATCTCGGCAGTACTTTGTTTTAATCCAAATCCGGAATCGGCTAATTTTTAACCGACTTCAAAAAAAAGGAGGTTACTGTGGTTGACTTGCGGGTTTTTTTTCGGTATGTGTTGTCCGATGGCGTTCAGCTCCTGTACGTCCGATCGGGGTAATTTTTTTTTTCTTTGAAAGGGTTACTATCCAGGTAGGACCCATAATTTTTTCAATTGATTCCTACCAGTAGTAACATCCCCAGATGCGGAGAAATGCCGGAAAACGTGATTTTCGCGAAAAGAGAAAGTTTTGACTTTGCAAGCTTATAACTTCTAGAATAATTGTTTGTTTGTTTTGTTTTTGGTCTCATTTTGTTCATAATTTATCTGCCAAGCTCCAATTTTTCGTTCGACATCCTCATATGGCGTGTAGAGAAGAAAATGTAACAAAAAACGTGACGCCGATTTTCACATTATTGAGATTTTTTGAGCACTGTTACCAACCACGTCGAGAAAAAAAAAAGAACACTATTGCAATTGAAAGTACTTGGCAAGAGCTTTCCAACGATGGTAAAAAATCAAGTTTAAGCGGCATAATAGGAGAGCAATCGATGTTTAAATGGACCTATGTTTGAGACCTCATAACTTCTAAACTGAAACTGTTTTTTCATAGTTTGTAAACTTAAAATGTTCAAAGTTGAGTCTAGTTTCCATGATCCAATTTCAGTAAATAACATGGTTTTGAAGGCCAAATAACTTCATTGTAATGCACAAATGTTTGGCGAATTTCTGAGATTTTGTTCGGATTCTCTCATTCAGTTTGATTGCAGTTACGCCTGAGGAAATCGTAACTCTATTATCGTTTGAGAAATAAACAACGAGTGAATTTGTGCAATTCAGTAACCAACGATGGTGTAGTCAATTATTTGAGTGTTGTAAGGTGGATCAATGGGATCGAAGCATCCGGTCTGTTGACCAAGAGACCCAAATCAGTGGATGGATTATTCGAAACGTTCAACTCACCCTCAATCAACATAATAACATTGAAAGTAGTTAGGTAATCATTATACATTAGAACTTCAACGTTCAACTGATTTATGAATTTAGTG
Source organism: Tupiocoris notatus (assembly GCA_037159825.1). NCBI lineage: Eukaryota > Metazoa > Arthropoda > Insecta > Hemiptera > Miridae > Tupiocoris > Tupiocoris notatus. Next base: position 797,850 of record JASJUZ010000127.1, on the reverse strand, counting down.
TGGACGGTTAGTAGTAAGTGACAAGAACACAATAATGAAAGCTTGGGAAAATTCTGTGAAGAGAGCTGTCCAAGACACTGAAAAGAGAAAAATTAAAAAACTTTTTAAAAATAAATAAAACCGGCTTCAAAAATATTTGCCTATAAAATAAACTCTGAAAAGGAAAAAATAACAAAAATGTCCCAACTTCGCTGTAACTCATTCGCCAACTACACATATTAAGGACTACTTTACTTCACTTCACTCGTATTGACCTGACCACTTCCTGATTGATTGGGTCACCTCCCCTAATAATATAAAAATTACTATTTCTCATTTCCCAAATGATTAACAGACTTTCCTTTCACCACTGAATCGCCTCCAGATTGATCATTTTTTGGAGTCGGTGCCTCTCTTATTTTGTATTGGAGAAGCCTATAGATTCCGGATTAGTAAGAATATAAATATCATGGGTTTTCATGATTCTTGAACAGAGCAAATCAGCATTTATGAAAACCGATTTTTAACCATATCGATTTGACGATGAATATTCACGCCTTTTCCTAAAAACCTTTTCAGATTCCTCTATGAATCTTCACGTCCAGACCCAGACTTATTACCTTGCACCTACAAAGTTATCGTAAATTCATATTTATTTGTAACCATCGGTTAGTCATTTTGCCAGAGAGGCGCCGACTCCAAATGATGATCAATCTGGAGGCGATTCAGAGGTGAAAGGAAAGTCTTTTAATCATTTGGGAAATGAGAAATAGTAATTTTTATGTTATTAGGGGAGGTGACCCAATCAATCAGGAAGTGGTCAGGTCAATACGAGTAAGGTGTAGTAAAGTAATCTTTAATATGTGTAGTTGGCGAATGAGTTGCTGCGAAGTTGAGAAATTTTTGTTATTTTTCCCTTTTCAGAGTTTATTTTATAGGCAAATATTTTTAAAGTCGGTTTTATTTTTTTTAAAGTTTTTTTTGTACGTTCACTTGGAGATCTTTTTCTAAAAATGTCATCGAATTTCATTCATTTTTCACGGAGATATGGCAACTTAGTACGTCACTTTTGGCCACGCTTTTGGGCACACACTAATACACACGGACAGCTAGACACTTGTTCTGAAAATATTTCTGAGTGCAGCACTATGAAAATTTCTTGCGAATTCACCTCCATCCGAATCCGACTCTACGGATGATCAAAATACTTTCATCAACTTCGTGAACATGAAAGTAAAATGTGTCTTCACATTCATTATCCTTTTCAATCACAAAAGCGCCTTCGTTAATAGTAAAAATTCTGGTGAAATCCCGTTTTTTACAAAGATCTCATTTCCCCTCCAGATATCGTTTACAGTCAATGAAAGTGAATTGGCGAGGAATGTCGAGCTTGATGTTTGATAAAATTTGACTGTCTAAACACCGCCCGAAAAAACAATTATACCTTTGCCGTTAACTCCGAGGAAATTCAGTACGAGTACTCGTGCTATCAATAACCTATGTTTTATCAGTGAAATCTAGTCTTTAGTTGAAAATTTTTATAACGCTACAGCTAAATAACGGGGTGTTTTTTCCTTCTGTTAAAATATCGTGACTCTGCTTTGATATTTCTGTAATCTTTGGTCTTAGTCAGTGCTGTGCTGCTGCGACAAGTGTCGTATCTTAAATTTTTTGCATGTTCAATTCAATTCAAGCCACTTTTTTTCAACGCTAACCGCAACAAACTTGACGAAGCGTTTCGTTTCAAAATTCGAGACTGCTATTTGCAAAAACAGGTTCTTTCTAATAGCTTCGAGTTCGAAGCCACAATGATAATCGTTTAATCCTGAAACGGCTTGCGGTTCAGCGTAATTTATTTATGTAGAAGGTCTCAAACAAACATTAGCGATTAGCAGCTCAACCGTTCAGGAACCAAAGCCTGTTTTCCTCCCGTTTCCCCTCCGCCAGGTTTCCCACTGGAGGAAGACGCGTATAGGTATAGAGTTGCTCCCTTCTAGTCTCCTCGTATCTTATTGTGCTCAACTGTATAGTGTTCTATTCTGAGCTGCTTCCAACGGCCCTTTCTAAACCACAAAATTCGTACAGTTCGCTGTACACAATGGAGCCTTCAGCGACATCTTTCAAAACGTTCCAACACCCTACCAGTGCACGGCTCCATTATCGTCGCTGTCAATGCGGAACTTGCAATGTTGCGAGATTAGCCCTCTTGAGACCTTTAACGCTACTTACAAAACTAAACGACATAAAAGTCAAAATTTTAATTCACCTAATGGGTTTGATATTCACGTCAACACCCTCTTTCAATAAGGAGATAAAGAACAGATGAGGATTTACAAGGCGTATTCAAACTTTCAAAATTGATTACAGTCTTAGACGGGAAGCAATTTCCTCAATAACTGCGTAGGATGAAAACTGTTTATAAAAACGATAGCGTTCGACGTACCTATTTCCATTTAACGGCTGTTAGCGTCAAGGCAGTTGATAACGTCCGTTTTCCACGTCAAAGTTTCCCCGTCGCCTCAATTTATACAACCGACGACTGCAAGAGCTGGAAAGAAGAGTTTAAATGGAGTGACAACTATGATCGGATAGAGGAAGTTCAATAATATCTTTTAGGCCAGTAGCGTTAGAATCAAATGAGTAAAAATGTTGCAAGAAGTTCAACCGGAGATTTTACTGTAGGAATGTCTTCAGGTTTGGTCCAATATGAATAGCTTTCCCCTGTGGGGAGGGGGGGCATGTGTCCGAAAGTTCGCGTGGTTTTTTAGTATATCTCATAGAGGACAAAAAAATGTCATCTACGTAGCCCAGCTCAAAGTAAAAGATCATTAGATAAACTCTGCGTCAAACGAGAACATTCGCTTTTTTTGGACCCTCTGTTTCCGTTGTACAGGACCACAAAGTATGTCCAATTTTTTACAAAAACTTTACATTGAAGCCAATTTATTTTGATTTGACCTTTTAAAGAACGATAGGAGTGGCGTATATACAAGTTGTTGAGCTGAGCGCGTATTGAAGTTAAACCACAGTGATGATCCCAGGAAACAGCTGGTTTTAACTCTTTGTTTCCTAGGAATTCAGTTAAACGTTAATATGTTCAACATATTACATAATATGAGAAATATACTGTATACCTATGTAATGATGATTTAGTGCTAAACCTACTTAATAGGGAGCTTTTGCTTTCAACGGTGTTTTTCCACGGTGGCCGGGGCGAGTTTAGGTTACTTTGTAAAGTTATACGTCTACGTCTCTATTGGAAACAACAATTATCACAATGGATTGTCTTTTGGTTTATTATTCAATAATAAACCATTGTTGCTAGCTCAATTTTAAGGGTATTTTTGGGGGGTTTTGAGGGGGAGAAAATTCATATTTTCCAAGGTTTTTCAGAGAAATGTGTACGTGGTATCAAATTATATAGAATTTTGGACGCTGAATCGAATGAGACCATCGCCGGGTCGATAGCTTTATTGGTTCTCGAGTTATCGCAGCTTTTGTGAAAAATTTGGGAGATTTTCAGAAATTTGAGACGAGGGTATAACTCGAGAGTTCTTGGAGCTATAAAAATCGTTCTATACTCATTGGAATGGTCGTTAAACACTCTCTCCAGCTGTATCGTTAGGCAACAGGTTTAGTTTTTAATTAGGAAATTAAGAAAAATAAAAATGATTAAAATTACAATAGTTGCTACGGATTTTTCCCCTATAGTTACCATCTGTTTTTCGGTGGGAACGTTCACAAATTTTCGGAATATTTAAAATGACAAATGGATGGTCTTCTTAAATCAATATTGAAGCGAAATAATAATAAACCACTGTACAATCATTTGCAGCGTTTTTATTGGATTTTCGGATTCTACATGCCTTGAAACGTAAAACATCAAATTTTGAGGGGGGGGTTATAAATTTTTTTTTCTTGGGCGATTACAATGGTTTATTATTGAATAATAAACCAAAAGACAATCCATTGTGATAATAACTTTGTCGAAACATTAATTTGTGAAGGTTTCTACCCAACAGCAGGTTGGTAACTATAAGGGAAAACTTCGTAGCAAATATTGTAATTTTAATCATTTTTATTTTCTTAATTTTCAAATTATAAGCTTAATTTTCCGCTTATTGGTACAGGTGAAGAGAGTTTGACGAACAATCCAACGGGTCTAGCTTGATTTTTATGGCTCCATAAATTTTCTAGTTATGCCAAATTTCTGAAAATCTCGAAAATTCTACACGAAAGCGGCCATAACTCGAGAACCATCGGCCCCGTGAGCGTCCGTAATCTATAGAAATTGAAATTAAATACACCTTATACTGAATAACGTTGGGAAATGCTTATTTTCTCCCCCTCAAAACCTACCGAAAATACCCTAAAATTGGGATAGCGATTCGGTTAAAGAATTGAGCCGTTGTCAGACCATGATTGATGTTCGGTGAACATTTCAAGAATTCAGATTTGATAGTTTCGTCAGAAGTGTTGACGGCTTACGGCTGTGCTTCAAAAATTAGGCCTTTGGGCCTCATTCGACGCGCAATATTATGTTCAACAACTTTTATAAAGGTCACTTTTATCATTTATGTTTTTTTTTTAGATAGGTAGTTATATTAAAAAATAGTAATAAATAAATAAATAAATGAGAATAGGCGTCAAATGAAAATTTTCCGTGTTTGTGAAAAGTTGATCATATTTTGGAGACCTGTAAAACGGATGTTTTCCTTTTTTTTTCATTTGACGTAGAACATAATGCTGTTTAACATTGAACTTGGCCACTTTTGCAAAATAAAAGGTAAACTAAAAAAACCGCATGAACACCCCTTTAAGGCACATTTTACCCCTCCCACCTTTCTCACCGCTCCGCCGAGACTTTTGGACTTTTTAACCAACTTCAAAAGGAGGAGGTTACTGTGGTTGACTTAAGTTTTTTTTTGGTTTATTATTCAATAATAAACCATAGTAATCGCCCAAGAAAAAAAAAATTTCCAACCCCCTCAAAATTTGATGTTTTACGTTTCAAGGCAGAGTTCTTAAAGCTATAAAAATCGTTCTATACTCATTGGAATGGTCGTCAAACACTCTCTTCAGCTGTATTGTATTGAATGAATATTGAAGCGAAGGAATAATAAACCTCATCATAATAAAGCGTTTTTTTCGGTATGTGTTGTCCGATGGCGTTCAGCTCCTGTACGTCCGATCGGGTTACTTTTTTTTTTTTTTTTGAAAGGGTTACTATCTAGGTAGGTCCCATAATTTTTTCAATTGAGTCCATCCAGTAGTTACGTCCCGAGACGCGGAGAAATGCTGGAAAACGTGATTTTCGCGAAAAGAGAAAGTTTTGACTTTGCAAGATTATAATTACACATTTAGTTGTTTAACGCTAATTGCATACTTAACTATAAAACTAAACTGATTTTGACATTGGTATCATAAGCAATAATGTGGGCTCTACTTATTTCTGTAATTAGTTAGCAATGGTACCGGATATCGAATTTGAATTTGCCCATGCTTGAGGTCTCTTCACAAGCCCAGCGAGTGGCAAACTGGTGAATCATTCAACAGGTAAATGCTTTCCTGCTATTTCCCCACCTCAAAGAACGGATACCTACAACACCTCACTAGAAACAACCCATATAATATTTTACGCCTATGGGACATAATGTAATATTGAAATCATTTTATTTGCTTAGCTTCTTACATTTTTCATTGAAACGCTCTGTTACCGTCTTTTTCTGGTTTGCAGACTGCGAGCATTTGATCCGGAAAATGTTGGTACTCGAGCCGTCCAAGCGCTATTCTGTGGAACAAATCAAAAGACACAGATGGATGGTTGAAGAGGCGCCACGTCTCCTTCCTAGCACCAGCCTTGGTGATAATAAGCACGCCGATCCGAATGAGCAGATACTCAGACTCATGCACAGCCTGGGCATTGACGCGGCTCAAACGAAAGAGGTCAGTATTTGAAAGTATGAAAAACATCTTAATAATATATCCAAAACAGTACTCCTTCAAAATGATTGGTTTATGTTTTAGTCACTGAGGAATGCTAGCTACGACCACCATGCGGCCATTTACTTTTTGCTGCTGGAACGGTTGAGGCAACACCGGAGCACGTTCACATTAACGCAGGATCCGCCTGCTCCAACGCCACCTACGGCGCCCTTGACTAAACATTCATCTGAAGCACCAGTACAGAAGCGGCGTCCGAGCACAATCGCAGAACAAGCGATGCGCAAGCATGGTCTGGCCGGGATAGTGTCATCAGCACAACTTCCACAACTTCCTTCACACCCGTCGTCTCTTCCCCAGCCACCTGATCCTCGACTGGATCCGCCAACATTTGCCCGGCGGCTTCCTAATGATCAGCCGCGTCTTTGCTACACGCCAGATTCAATGGCCCGTGAGCAGCAGATTCAAAATGCATTACAGCAGTTGTCTGTTGCTAACAATCTTGAGCCGATGGAACCGGTTAGATCTAACAGCTTTAGCAGCCGGACTTACCATCAAAGTTCTGAATCTGCAAGACAAGCAGCTCACCCACCGCCCTTTCGGGATTTGATGAACCAACATCCGCCCTCTCAGAGTTCACAAGTTCTTCCTCAAACTCTGAAAGCCTCTCAAGGTAGTAATCCAGAGTCAATTCCCTCTCTTGATTTTCTCTCTGCGTTCTCCCCTAACTTTCGAACTAACGAACCAAATTTGACCCATCCTCGCTACACTAACACATCAACATTCAGCAGTGACACTTTTGGTGGGGGAAATGGTAGTATTTCAGCATATTCACGGCCTGACAGCGTGATGGGAGTCGTTCCACAGTACTCCATTAGTTCTACGGATGAAGGTGTTGAGACAGACTTTGAAGAAATTTCAACATCCTCAACACCTGGAGGGCAACTGCAATCTTTGCAACGGTTATCTTATGCTAGTTCATCTTCTTCAAGTGGTGTTGGAGTTCATAACAAAAGCCTCAGCCAACACTTGAGTTCCGATTCATCCTGCCATAGCAATTTTTCCACTTTTGAAAGCAGCTTGGACTATCAATTTGAATCGGAATTGGCCTCAAGTTTGCCATCCTGTACATCTCAAGGTAGTACTAGCAGTAAACCTTTGTTGTCTGAAAGCACTGTGATCAGCACGACTGCTATCCATCCAAGTGTTTATGTGAGCAGCGATAGCTCAAATCAGACATGGTGTAGGAACAGTCTTCATGGGCAGAGCACTCCTCCAAAATCGAGAAAAATTACGAGGTCCCCGGTAGACTTCAGGGAGGGCCGACGTGCATCCGATGGACTTGTAGCGCAGCACGGCTGCATATCAGCCAACGACGGTTCCAGTTTGGCACCGCCCGTCAACACGAGCGTAGCGTTCAACAGTCAGAAACTCACAGAGAGCGGCAAAGCAAAAGGAGTCATGGAATTGCATCTAGTCCAGCGGGAACATCAGGCATTGAAATCCCTATACCAGAGTACCGTTCCCCCTGAAGAGGTCGTTCAAAGACAAATGCAACATGCAGAGTACACAAAGCAGAGAGATGTTAGTTCGGAAACCCGCCAGCAAACTATACCAAAGCGTATTAGCCTCCCTGAGAATTTCACTTTTCCAACAAATGTAGCATCTATCGAATCCGAAATGTTGAACAATGCTACTAGTAGCTCTGGCTCTAAAGCGCCGCTGCAGCAGCAACTAATGCAGCACCGGCTGCTTCAGCAGAAGAGGCAGATACTGCAGAAGCAAGGCGCTTTCCAGCCGATGGCGATTGTTGACAATAATAGCAGCAGCGTAAGCTCGTTAATGAACAGGCAGCGTCAGATGCTCCGTCAGGCTTCGTACAAGCTGGCTCAGCAGACACAAATCGTGCCACCCCTACCTCCTCCTTTGGGCGTTCACTGCGACCATCCCGAGTTCCCCACAATAGCGGAAGATTCTACTAACGGTAGTACTTGCTGTTCTCCCAGACTGATGCCTTTGTTGGATGATAAATTTGGATCTCTCGTGTCGGCTCCCATTGACTCTTTAAGCCACCACAGTCCCGCCCATGACCAGTGGAACTCCTTGCCAGTCTCCTTCACATCCTCCTGCCAGATTGGTGACGGATCAACGTCTACCGTTCCTTGGTCGGCTGTCGCCACCGGAACTGGAAACATCGGAAGTGCAGTTGGCACAGACCCCTTGCCATACCACCATTACCTGTCGTCAGTTGGGAATTCACCCTCATGGACGCCATCCCTCTACACAACCACACAGCCCATCCCTGCCTGGAGCCAGGTATTACACAAGTAGTCGCTTCAATCTTCCATCAGTTGAGTAGTCCTTACAACAGCTGACATCAGCTCAACTCTCGTCCAAAATTTTTCAACTTTTGACGATTTTTAGCCTTAGACATTCCTCTTTTCATGGTTATGTTGTGGTTTAGAAAGAGCTTTCGCAACAATATTGGTTACCATAGTTGAGTGATAAGTAATGGCGTTATTTTCCCCTCAGGTAGAACTATAGGTTTCCTGTAATGAAATTCATTTTGCTGAGCGCATTCACCCAATGTAAGTGTGAGATTTTAAGATGTCACATAAGAAAAAATTGCCAGGTATAATGTGCGGCCATGCTAAATCACCCCCGATCACCCCTGAGGGAGTTTTCTCTGAAAAGAGTCATTGATGTAGCGGACTAATGCGGAATTTCTCCTCTTAGGTGACTGTAGGTTCTGTTATGACTTTGTCTTTATATTAGTAAATAGAATAATTGTCCGGGGGTTGTGAGGTGGAGAAAAACCAGGCGACTCATTCTCCAATTCTTTATTAGCTGGCCGAGCACTTTCGCCCATTCGGGCATCCTCAGGGCGACGTGGAGCCATAGGGTCCACAGCCAAGTCGGCTCAGTCACTAGGTTAATTATATTAAATCACATCTTGTCTGCTTGGTTTCCCTATGTTATAAGTTGGGGGGGACAATATTGAAGGAAGTGAAAATCCAGGCAGACAAGATGTGATTTAATATAAATAACCTAGTGACTGAGCCGACTTGGCTAGGGACCCTATGGCTCCACGTCGCCCTGAAGATGCCCTAATGGGCGAAAGTGCTCGGCCAGCTAATAAAGAATTGGAGAATGAGTCGCCTGGTTTTTCTCCACCTCACAACCCCTGGACATCAAGTAATGCGACGAGAAGGAAAAAGAAATAGAATAATTGGATTATCCTGTTTTGAAGCCTACTTCTAGTGGTCAACCTATTGGAATGCATTAACGTATTATTTGGTCACCTCCTCAGCTTGAGTAGTATCCTGATGTGGTGGCCCTGAAAAGGGACGCTGAAAAAGTGTGTGAGGTTCCGTACACAGTCGCCCCATGGCACAGTCACTTTTTTCTCTGCATTTGTAGAGTTGTTATAAATTTATCAACTTCATGATCGGCTATAGATATGCCAAATTCGACGACCCGAACATGAGTTACTGAGTAATCATCAACACCATATATTTTTTTTCTGTCAGTTTCAAAGTACCTACCTATTTTTTAGAATGCATTGATTTGTTCCTGCTCAGCGATGGTTCCTGTCAATTGTTGCGAAGCTCTCAATTGAAACGAAGCTCATAACATTTAGCTAGATAATCCGTTGTGAATCATGGAATCGCGCATATCATTGGCCTTCCATTTGATCGCCTTACATCCTCATTTGACACATTGTTTGACATGGAATTAATTCCAATCGTTTCATTGTAGTTTGAATTCATTAGCCGCTTGAATGATAATCATCGCCGAATATCATTTTCTCCTTCCATTTAGTCGAACACCATTTCCAACACCAAATTTAGGTTTGTAAAGTAGGTTAATATAATATTTCTCCGTGTTCCTATTTGAACTAATTTGTACCTACGGTTAACTGTGGGAGACTTAGAGATATTGACAGTCACGAGAATTTATGTAAGACTAAAGTTGTTGGTGCTTCAATTCTTTTGTACATTTTGTAGAATACGAACTCACTTGTGTTGAAATAATTTATTTGTACACTCTAACGTAGCTCGTTTGTACAGTAGATATACGCAAAAGTAAAAAATATACCACCTACAATTATGAACAAAATAGCAGATTTTTACTTCCATGTTTACATACATAGTAAATGGAAGTATTGAGATCGTGTGAAAAGTCGAATTTGGAACCGAGGTCTTGGAAGAAATTTTCTTAGTATGTACTATACTCAGAATCACTTTCTGAACAAGTGTCTGTGGTCACAAAATGACGTAAACGGCCATATCTTCCTGAAAAATGGATGAAACCCTATGAAATTTTAAGTTTTCATTCAAGTTTTTTCTGTTAGGATTTTTACTGGCTACAAGAGTCAATATTTTTCTACGTTTGAGGGCTTGAAATGTCGGTTATGGCAGGCAGAAAACACTAGATTTTTTGTATATTGGGTCACATACAGTGCCTCCACGTTATGAGCCTTTTTCACGATTTCACTAGTGCATTTTTGTATTTTGATTTTTACAGGCCGCAAAACTCAAGGTATTTGAAAGTTCTGGGTCTTAAAATGTTGGGGCCAGCGATTGAATGATGGATGATTTTTATCAAGCGGGTCACATGCAGTACTTCCACATTATATGCATATTGGCTACATTTTGATTTTTATAGACCGGGACTTTCAATGTTTCTATATGACAGCTGAATATCACTTAATTTTTATTATTGGGGTCACATGCAGTACTTCCTCGTAAAACGCATTTTCAGTTATTTTATTTGTAATTATTGGGTCTCTTTGCTTTGAATATGACCACCGTTTACCGCGTTCACAAAACTTGTTTTGTATAGTTTGGATAACACACAGTACTTCCGCAGTATGCCTTTTTAGCTTTTGAAATTTTTATAGACCGCAAGAGTGAATATATGAACGCTGGGAGACTTTAAATTCTCCTATATGACAGGTGGATATTGCTTGAGTTTTATTATTGGGGTCACATGCAGTACTTCCTCGTAAAACTCATTTTCAGTTATTTCATTCTAGCGCTGTTGTAACTTTCGGGCACTTAGCTTTGAACATGACCAACTACCACCACGTTCAGAACACTTGTTTTGTATTGTTTTGATCACATACCGTACTTCCGCCTTATGCCGTTTTTTGCTGTTGAGCTTTTTACAGGCTGGAAAATCAATATATTTGACGCTAGTGGTGCTATCCAGTAGTTTTTTGGATCAGAACTATTCAAATTGCCCTAAAGTCAATATAGTTGAACGTTTAAAAGGTCATGAAGTTCTTCTTTTGGGTGTCGCTCTTTTTCTGAAATTGTCAGGATGAGGGGGAGATTGAGATTGCTCCTTTTTCTTCATCTTTGTATTCCTTGGCGATCTCTTTCGCCCATTCGGGCTGCATCTTCAGGGCTGCATAGGTATGACCTCCGCAGGGCGGTCATAGGTACCAGATGGACCTATGCAGCCCTGAAGATGCTCGAATGGGCGAAAGATCTCGGCCAAGGAATAAAAAGATGGAGAAAACGTCGCAATCTCAATCTCCCCCTCATCCTGACGATAAGGTCATGAAATGTTTTCTTTGGGGGGTGAACGACAATAGATTTTTATTGTTAAAGTCACATTACGTAATCCAGGTTATTGAAATATTGTTGGCATCTAGAATGCTTTTTGGCCACAAAAATTGTTTGAACATTCAAGGTCTAGTAGGTATATAGTATAAGGTAGTATACTATAAATAATATGATGGGTTTTCATCTTGATTTGAACTATAATCCAACTTGCCGAAAACGTTTTTTGGAGAATGAAAGTAGATTTATTGTGAATCATAACATAGTCCATAGAAAAATGGAAATTATTCCGTCTGTTTGTCGATTTTTGTATAATTCAACAAGGTTTCATAAGCAGAAAAAATACAAAACCCTCAATACATGGTTAAATTAGAGGAAAGGTCCTGAATAGAGGTGTATTCCTTAGAAATCCTCTCTCAGCTTTATCTGAAACTGACCGTTTGGCGCGCCTGCTCCTAGATCGCTCCGCTCTCTTTCTGAGCAAGTGTCTGTGTACGTCCATTTGTTTGTCTGTCAGAGTGTCCACTGTCCTCACGTCCATCTGTCTATGGTCTGAGAAACAAATATTCCCATATCTCCCAGAAAAATTCTTGAAATTTGAGTTGTTGTAAATTAAAGTTGTGGCCGTCTTACGATTATTTTAATTTTATTATTGGTTATACCTGTTACTGACTCAAACATGGAAGTACTAAATGATCTATGACACCACTGGTTTCAGTTTGTGGTTGCCGATTTAGTTAATATTGAAGTATAATTTATCTTGACTACGGAATAATAATTATAAAAAACCGTCAAATCGTTATGATCACCGTTTGTTTTTTAACTTAATCCTAAAAACGAACAAATCACGTAGATAGTTTTTACACTCATTAGTCGCGCATAAGTGAATCAAATTAGTTAGTCAAGCCATTGCTGGCCGCCATTGCCTGTTCGTTGAGACTTTTCGCATGTCGGTGCAACGAAAACGAAAAACCAGCCGCTGTTAATCGGCGAACACGAAATTTGAGCAAGAGCGATCGAATCTAGCCTTAGTAAAAGCATCGTTAGAGGAATATGCCTTTTTTGGGTGCGATTATTTTTTAACACATTTATACTGATGATAGTTATCTCGAATGTCGGTCGTTGGTGGTCATTTGAAATTATTTGCTCTCAGTTTATTTTTTCCACCAGTTTTGGTAATTTTCTGCTACCTACATGATTGGACAGGTGGAAATATGAATTAGCGAAAAAAAGGGGTCTTATGACTGGTGAAAGTAATCGAGTTAGGAGGCGTCAATCTCTACTAAATTCTGGATTCGTTATCTTGAGTCAAACATCCGTTAAACCATAGTTTGGGGGAAAACTTCACCGCTCAATACAGCTCGATACCGAAAAATTCATCTCGTCTTGTTGAGTGCGTAAATTGTTATTTTTCTTGATAAATAACGCGTCAAAACTCAGCATCTTCTAACCATTCTAATATTATTGTACTAGTTAATTCGTCAGCTGACGAATAAATGATTGCATCGAGAGCATTTCATTGACAAGTGACTTTGAAAATTGAATGCGATCGATCATCGAGTATCTAAACATTCAGTTCCAGTTTTGAAGACTGCACCTTTATGAATTCGCTTCCGTTGGGGAAAAAAAGGTTGTCTTTGTCTGCGATCGATTCGCGCCTTTTCAGTTGAATGCTGTGATCATAATAATGTGATTTGAGCCCGTATCTTCGCGAAGATTTTTTACTTACCTGTTGAATGTTAATTGTCACTCAATATTAGTGTCGTATCTGTTTTACTTTGTACGAGCGGCCCGAGCCTCACAGTACACTGGGCACGCTATAATGTTGTGCGAGAGAATTTCAACCCCAAACGTCTCATGTTTTATACATAGGTACCTGAAACGGTAAGAATTTTTTTAATACGCATTGGAAAATTTTGATGAAATCTCCCAGAAAATAATAAAAAGTACTTAAACGCAACCCATCGTTCTTCATTCATTCCACCTCATCCATTCATCCGCTTTACGAGCATGTTTGATTAGAATTAGTACCGCTGCGTGTGCTAAAGTGTGAGTTGTTTTCTTCTCCGAATTTCGTATAAATTCCACTAAATGAAAAACATTCTAGAGCATGATAGTTTGGCAAACTGGTTGAACAGTATTTTTTCCTTGTTTTAGTGCATGTTACAGACATGTAAAATCGACGAACTATTGTTGAACTACTATGTGATTTTATCCGAATCGAAAATAATTAACTCGTAAACGTTCCATTTTTAGACTGACGCTGTTTTATTTGAGTTTCATACTCTCAACTCGTATTTTATTGAACTACCGAAATATTACTAGAAAAGAACAGGAAAAAGGTTTATCTACAACATCAACATTTTCTTCATAACGAACCTACAATGCGCATGGCAGATAGCCGTCTGCAGGGAAGGCTAGCTCAGTGAAACAATCTCTCTTGGTGAACAATCCAAAAATTAAAATTACCTCCGACACAGCAGGCACTTTATAAAGTCCTGCTATGCACTTAAGCTTAATTACATCGGTAACAGTTAATATTAGGTGACAAAATACTTTAAATAAAACAATTAAATACCTTTACTTTCCGGCCGAATGATGAAAAGAAAAGTCATGGGTTGGCTTGGAAAAACTGTCACTTATTGGCCTTAACTCATTCCCAGTTCGGTTTTTTTTTTAATATGTCGATCTGAGAAAATTTAGATTACTGTGTGGATACCTTATTTAATTTTATTTTCATTTTACTTTGGAGTCAAAATTATTATTTACCGATTGCTTAGTTACAGTTTCATAATTTTCATTTTCGAACATCTGGTATCCAAATTCGTTTTTTCATGGTTACGAGTTTGTTCAATAAAATTCAGTCTTCCTTTTGCCTTTCACTCGTGCTTTCTCAGTCTAACTTACTTCGAACAGCTAAGTACCAATCCGCGACATTATTTCTCCGCGACGTTATTTTCGGTCGAGAGAGGCGCAATCCAAATTGGTAACTACCGACGTTATCCAGGTGTATGAAAGGTTTTTTGTAAGATCAAGGGTATTCCAGCTTCGAGAATAGGAAAAAGATCGAAAATTTGTGATTTGGCAAATTGTTCACTTTCGCTCGACTTTTCATCGCAACAACATATTAAGGAAGACTTGATCTCTGAAAAACATATTTGTTATATAAAAGTTATAGAAAATTTAATTCCCTTTAATATTCGTGAGTGCGATGACAAAAAACAAGTCAGTATTTTATTATTGTTATAGTGGAACATTATAACGAATCCTGTAACAAAAGTGAATGCTCCAATTGAAAGGTATGGTGATATAATGTTTTTTCCTCTTCTTATTACCCCCTATTAATGTTATTAATAAATGTCCAGCAATTATATTTGCCAGTAGTCTAAGTCTAACCGCTAATGCCCCTGGTCGGATCAGGTTACTGATAGTTTCAATAATTACCATAAAAAAATATTGAGATTGGTGGCGTACCAACAGGTACATAATTGGCAGATATGTCTTGTGGTTTTCTGATTCATTTACTCACCAAACAATTTATGATCATATAATATATGTATATTTTGTTATTTGCAACCAACTTTTAAAAAATTATATAATTATGCTTGTGTGTGTGCGTGTGGTTACAATTATACAAAACATGGTTCAAATATTCTGTAGATGCACTGCTGTGTTCAAAGAATCTTTGAAATATTATGAAAACGAAAAACTTTACCGAAACGGCGCTCCAGGGCCGAATTAAAAATCATCATTTTTTCTTCTAGTTATCTTAAATGTATATTTTTGCGATGAGAAGTCGAGCGAAAGTAAAAAATTTGCGTAATCACTAATGTTGGTTAATATTTTCCAACTTTTTTCTGACAGTGGTGTATCAATGTCTTTAGACTATGGACGCCGAATCAAATGAGGTCATAACGGAGTCGATAGCTTTAATTGGTCCCAAGTTATGCAGCTTTTCCGTGGCAAGTTTGAGATTTTGAGAAATTTGGTAAGATGGCATAACTCGAAACTTTCTAGAGCTATAATTTAAAAAAAATGAAACCGACTTCCAAAATACTTGCCTATAACTCTGAAAGGGAAAAAATAAAAATTTCCCAACTTCGCAGCAACTCATTCGCCAACTACACATATTAAGGACTACTTTACTACTCGTATTGACCTGACCACTTCCTGATTGATTGGGTTACCTCCCCTAATAATATAAAAATTACTATTTCTCATTTCCCAAATGATTATAAGACATTCCTTTCACCCCTGAATCGCCTCCAGATTGATCATTTTTTGGAGTCGGCGCCTCTCTTATTTTGTTTTGGAGAAGCCTATAGATTCCGAATTAGTAAGAATATAAATATCATGGGATTTCCTGATTCTTGAACAGAGCAAATTAGCATTTATGAGAACTGATTTTTAACAATATCGATTTGACGATGACTATTCACGCCTTTTCCTAGAAATCATTTCAGATTCCTCTATGAATCTTCACGTCCAGACCCAGACTTATTACCTCGCAACTACTAATTTATCGTAGATTCATATTTATTTGTAACCATCGGGTAGTCATTTTGCCAGAGAGGCGCCGACTCCAAAAAATGATCAATCTGGAGGCGATTCAGAAGTGAAAGGAAAGTCTTTTAATCATTTGGAAATGAGAAATAGTAATTTTTATATTATTAGGGGAGGTGACCCATTCAATCAGGAAGTGGTCAGGTCAATACGAGTAAAGTGTAGTAAGTAGTCCTAACATGTGTACTTGGCGAATGAGTTGCTGCGAAGTTGGACATTTTTGTTATTTTTTCCTTTTCAGAGTTTATTTTATAGGCAAATATATTTGAAGTCGGTTTTATTATTTTTAAATTATAGCTCTAGAAAGTTTCGAGTTATGCCATCTTAAACTTGATTTTTTACCATCGTTGGAAAGCTCTTGCCAAGTACTCTCAATTGCAATAGTGTTCTTTTTTTTTCTCGACGTGGTTGGGATCGGTGCTCGAAAAACCTCAAAAAAAGTGAAAATTGGCATCACGTTTCTTGTTACACCTTCTTCTCTATGCGACGTTTCGCCTCTATAGGGCCAATTATTGAAACCCTACGATTTTTTCTTCTGTTTTCTGGCACCTTTTGTACCGTCGCAAAAACAATGTTTCGTCCAGAAACAAATTATTAACTTATCCAAAAATAAAACAGTTCTTGTTGTTGGGAAAATTACACAAATTACCAAGTTAAAATCTTTATTTTCCGATCAAAATTTAAAACCATAAATAAAAGAATAAGAGACTTCCTCGGAGAAATATGTAGCTTTCGATTTGTTTTTTTTTTAATTTTTATATTACCGGTTAGAAGGGGGGGGGGTGGAAATTCGATGCGCGCGAGTCCTCGGGGGGCGGCGTTTTTCTTTCCTTTGCCGCCGGTGACCATCGGCCGTTGACGAAAGGCTGGTCCCGTTTTTTCTCCCGTATATACCTACTCGAATGCGCCGAGTGTGAGCGAGCGCTGGATTGGCCGTTCGGCGACGAGGCTAGCTTGAGCGCAACTGACTCTCTGACCACCTGGCCCGCTCGGCGATATCTCGCTTTCGTTCGCGTCGACCTGTCCCGTCCCGGCACGACACGATCCTGTCGTGTCGGAGTCATGCGGCGATTCCATCGACGTCCTTATCGCATTTCCGCATCTGGGGACGTAACTACTAGATGGAATCAATTGAAAAAATTATGGGACCTACCTGGGTAGCAACCCTTTCATACAAAAAAAAAAAAAAATAATAACCCGATCGGACGTACAGGAGCTGACGCCATCGGACTACACATACCGGAAAAGAAATCGAAGTCAACCATAGTAACCTCCTCCTTTTGAAGTCGGTTAAAAACGTTCTATACTCGTTGGATTGCTCGTCAAACACTCTCATATTAAGCTGTATCGTTGGACCAATAATTTAACTTATAAGTACCTATATTATAATAATGTTGAAAAATTATAATGATTACAATTACGACATTTGCTATGGAGTTTCCTTAATAGTTACGGAGCTGTTGTTAGGTGGACACGTTAAAAAAATGTTCGGGATAGTTATTAACACATGTGCATGGCATAGGAATATTAAACCGCTTTAAAATAATTTGCAGCGTTTTTTACAGATTGCTTGTTGAGAAGATTAGCTTTGAATATTTTTTCATTGCATCATTAGAATCTGTGATTTATCAAGAATAGTTAACAATCCACCAGAGTATTAATGATGAAAAATATTACTTTAATATAATTAGCTCTTTAAACTTACTATTTCCAAGAGATTTTACCACGGTGAAACTCATTGAAATGCCATTTAACGCTATACCCTGATTCAACAATTAATATCGTAACAATTGAGTTCATTTTCGATTGAAATGTAAGCAATTCTCGACATAATCATCATCAGGAAGTTCGCAATTAGGCCACGCTGCTTTAGAATATTGCATGAACTGTGTCATTTCCAGGTGTGCACCGGAGTTTCCAAAAGTCTCACGTCCGGATCACTTTTCGCATCAGCCAACCTCACAACTCCCATGCAACCTGTCAGCGAATCTCTCGAACTAATCGAAACTATGGAACTCATTTGAGCAGCTAGTATCCTGGGATTGATCTCTCATATTTTATATTGTTCCATTTTGTATTGAAATTGGAGAGTTTTAGTGACTTCCGCGTTTTTTGAAAACTTAAACGTGGGAGATTTGGTTACTTTGTTAAATCATATGTCTCTAATGGTCACAACAATCCGCCATCCACAAGGCAGTAACCATAAGAAACGTATAATTTAATGAAGTAACCAATACTCCTACGTTTGAGTTTTCAAAAATTGCAAAATGCACTAAAACTCTCCAATGTAAAATGCACTATAACTCTCGATTGTATCCGAGGGTCGAAAATATTTAAAGTACTTCGGTTCATTGGCGAGTTTTTTGTTTAAACAGTCATCCGGTTAGCACAAAGGCCATTTAGGATTATACCTAATGTTTTTCAAAAATATTAAATTATTTATTTGGTCCGTTAAAATTTTAGGCAATAATGTGAATAAATTATTTATTTGGTCCGTAAATATTTTAGGCTATGATGTGAAAGAAGGATGAATGATTGCTTTTACTTGAAATGGCAAAAAAATTCTGAAACGATCGGACTTAATTTACTATTGTCTCGATCCTAGCGGTCATAAATTTCCTTCAACGTCAATTTTGACGACTGTTCTGATTCTTCATTAATTAGGTTACTTGAACTAAAAAAGTAAAGGAAAACCTCTTGAGAGGGGCAGGAGCATCGAGTTGGCAAGTGGTCCAATAGAGATTCTTGATGAATATGTCTACCTGGGCGTACCATTTTCGAGTAAAGGGGTTTTTAGTAGGGCCAAGGATCATTTTTCTTCCAAGGGACTGAAGGCCTGGGGAAGCGTTCGCCAGGTGTTGGTTGGCGGGAAATGTAGTAGCTGGGACTCGACCTGCCGGATGGTTGATGCTCTTGTTTCTTCGGTAATGCTGTACTGTAGTGAAATATGGGCGCTCCGGTACATTGACGATCTGGATGTTGTTCAGTCGAAAATTTTGAAGAGCCTGTTAATCCTTCCATGGAATACACCTCACTACATGCTCCGAGCGGAGGCTGGTCGAAATAGTGTGGGAGTTTTTATTTTGCAGAGAGCACTGAGTTGGTGGGAGGAAATTCTGAGAATGAAGGATGAAAGATACCCACTGTTGTGCTATCGAAGGCTACTTGTTTCTCAGGATGGGGGCACGGATAATGGGAGACTTAACTGGGCTTCGCAGTTACGGGGGCTTCTTCAGAAATTGGGGTACGGACATCTGTGGGAAACCCAAAGTGCCGATGACATCAGGAAGCAGAGCCGGGCTGTTCTTAACACCTACAGCACAATGATGGCGTACAGAGACTATGAAAGGCTCCTTTGTTCGAGCTATAGCCCCAACTATCTCGATCTGTTGGAAAACTATAATTGCCCGCAGGGATACCTAAATTGGGATGTGCCTATGGAGGTAAAAAGGCTAGTGTGTCAGCTTAGACTGGGAAACGTCGACAAACTCCGCCTATTCTATAGAGGAGAGGTCTGGATTATTGACCAAAAAGGGACCTGTTTCTTGTGTAACAGGGGGGAAAGGGAGTCGATAGACCATATAGTTGGCAGCTGTCCCGGTTTAAAAAATGACAGGCATAGGTATTTTGGCTGCGAGAGACTGAGCCCCGAATATATTCGTGGCTGTTTGCTTCCAGCACTCGATCAGGACCTCTTGTACAGGTTTTTTAATTTCCTAGTCGCCTACATGAAGCGGAGAACATATTTTGAAAATTTATTAGTCGATGTAGGGCTACGATTAACACTGTAGACCATGATTATTTTAATGAAGTACTTATGTAATTAATTTTCATTTATTTATTTTGTTTTTAAGTAGTTTTCACCATGGATCTGGTAGCGAACCCTTTATGGGTTATAGGTCAGTGTAACCTTAAAACCTGTAAATAAAAATTGATTGATTGATTGATTGAAAAATTGAACTAAAAATTAATTTCTATGTATACATTTTTTCGTCGTTTCTAGTAAAAGCAATTATACATCCATTTGTCACAGTATAAGAATGCATTTATTATTTCATCGCCAGCAATCAAGATAGTGTTTGACAGGAAATATTAAAAAAGATAACGGTAATTCCATGCAAATTACCGTTTTCGAATCATCGCACATTCACACAATCATAATTTTCTAACGTTTTTCTAATGGCTATTTTTTATTACTATTTTTTATAATTTACTAGGTAACTTTTTATTTGAAGCACTGCTCGGTTATTTTCCAATAGGTAGCTGCCCGAAAGTGCTAGTTGAAATATAGACAAAGATTACGAAGCTTGTCCACGAGGCGACTAATCGTTTAATTTTTCGCTGCCCAAATGTGTTCAGGTAGCAAATTAAAATATGGAGAGTGAGCCGCCTCATTTTTCTCATCCTGAGCACATCAACGAACAAGAATGAAGCCGCCAAGATTACAAAAAATGAGTATCTCGCCAATAATCTCGTTTTAATGTATTTAATTTACACCGTATTTCACTATACCTTGAACCATCATCTAAGATGATTACCTTTAAATGGTTATAATTTATTACCATTGGTACCTATTTATTTCATAATTCATTACCATTCAGGAAATAATTAGCTAAGGAGCGTACGATTTGATTAGAAAAAACGAAGGCCGTTTTAATTGGCGTAGCTGTTAACGAACCGATAAAAATCAGATCAGACTGAATAGCGGATAAATTAAATAGCCCTTGATTCGATACGTAATTTGAAAATGAGAAGGAACGTCATCTATTTGACTAAAACAACTGGTTTCAGCATTGTAAAGAAAAGTTGAATTTTTTAATGTATTCAAAAAGTTATGATTTTGATACGTCGGAAAACTGAAATCGTCATTTTTAAAGAAAAATTATCTATAAAATTTTTGACGTCCTCAAACTGTAGTCTTTCAATCAAAAGAAACCAATTTATTCAACCGAAGTTTTCTTCCGTGGAATCAGGGTGATCAGGCCGCTGACCAATCATAAGATTGACTTAGGTCGGGAAATCTGTCGCTTACGAAATTGGATGCTGTTATCGAAGGAATATGACAAGATGAACAAACAGCCAACAGTCGATAAGGCAAGAATTGTACAGCGTCGGCTGCAAGTGAATCCAAGATTATTCACTGCGAAGCAGAGAGGAAGCTAACAATCAAGCGACGTTGAGCTGACATAAAGACAAATTTAAACACCCCCCAGGCTTGGAACATATTGACTTGTGGTCTGTAGAAAACCAAAGTATTGTAAATATGCAACTAATCCGGAAGTATTGTATGTAACCCACGCGATCACACCCAAGTCGATAAAAATCAGCCGTCGTTCAATCGTCCTCCCTGACATTTCAAGACCTTGAGCGTTCAAAAATATCAAGTTATGCGCCCCTAAAAACCCAAATCCAAATTGCGCACTGGTGAAATAACATAACTTATGCTCATAACGTGAAAGTACCAAAAATTTTGAGCGGTTTTATCTCGGAAGTACTTTGTGTTATCCTAAATCTGGAAACCGCTAATTTTGCTAAGTCCCCGAGGGAACATTTTCTGAAAATTCCATCGAGTTACTTCATTTTTCAGGGAGATATGACGGAATAATATGCTTTCCTGCCTATACAAGACGAATCTATAACAAAAATCAACATTTTGGTTATTCTGGTAAAAAAAGACTAGGGACAAGACTATTTGCCCTTTTGTTAAGAACCACCAAATTTCGTTGGTAAAAACCTGGAAAATTTGCGCACTGTCTTCACTTCTAAATTTTATTAATTATTATTTTTGTGTATAGAAAATCAGTAATAACGAGCAACATCCTACAAACATCCGTAATATAACAACGTGCTGTCATTTGAGTTACGAAGGATCTCCTTCCCTAGTAGAATCACATTGTGCCAACTACCGACCGAAGGTCACAAAAAAAAACTTTTTAAAAAAAAATAAAACCGACTTCAAAAACTTTGTCTATAAATACAATCTGAAAAGGAAAAAATAACAAAAATGTCCCAACTTCGCAGCAACTCATTCGCCAACTACACATTTTAAGGAATACTTTACTACTCGTATTGACCTGACCACTTCCTGATTGATTGGATCACCTTCCCTAATAATATAAAAATTACTATTTCTCATTTCCCAAATGATTAAAAGATTTTCCTTTCACCTCTGAATTGCCTCCAGATTGATCATCTTTTGGAGTCGGCGCCTCTCTTATATTGTATTGGAGAAGCCTATAGATTCCGAATTACAAGTAGTATGAATATAAGTATCATGAGTTTTCACGATTCTTGAACAGAGCAAATCAGCATTTATGAGAACTGATTATTAACAATATCGATTTGAAGGTGACTATTCACGCCTTTTCCTAAAAACCATTTCAGATTTCTCTAAGAATCTTCACGTCCAGACCCAGACTTATTACCTGGCACCTACTAATTTATCGTAAATTCATATTTATTTGTAACCATCGGGTAGTCATTTTGCCAGAGAGGCGCCGACTCCAAAAGATGATCAATCTGGAGGCAATTCAGAGGTGAAAGGAAAATCTTTTAATCATTTGGGAAATGAGAAATAGTAATTTTTATATTATTAGGGAAGGTGATCCAATCAATCAGGAAGTGGTCAGGTCAATACGAGTAGTAAAGTATTCCTTAAAATGTGTAGTTGGCGAATGAGTTGCTGCGAAGTTGGGACATTTTTGTTATTTTTTCCTTTTCAGATTGTATTTATAGACAAAGTTTTTGAAGTCGGTTTTATTTTTTTTTTAAAAAGTTTTTTTTATTTTTCTCTTTTTAGTGACTTACAATTATGAACAGCTCTCTTTACAGAATTTTCCGAAGCTTTCATTATTGTGTTCTTGTCACTTACTACTAACCGTCCAAACTCAATTCATAAGTCAGTTGAACGTTGAAGTTCTAAAGTATAATGATTACCTAACTATTTTCAATGTTATTATGTTGATTGAGAGTGAGTTTGAACGTTTGGAATTATCCATCCACTGATTTGGGTCTCTTGGTCAACATACCGGATACTTTGATCCCATTGATACACCTTAGAAAACTCAAATAATTTTCTACACCATTGCTGGTTACTAAATTGCACCAATTCACTCTTTCTTTATTTCTCTAACGATAATAGAGTGATGATTTCTTGAAGCGTATCCGCATTCACACTGAATGAGAGAATCCGGACCAAATTTCAGAAATTCGCCAAACTTTTGTGCATTAAAATGGAGTTATTTGGCCTTTAAAACCATGTCATGTATTGAAAATTTAACGCTGAATTCAAATCTTCTAACGACAATGCTATGACTAACGTAGTTTTTTTTCTACAAACATAAATAGTCCAAAAAACGTGATTTTGAAACAATTTTTTTAGAAATACGGCCTAAAAAGTATCTACTTTCAGTCCAATCAATACCAAATTTGGATCACATAAACTAGACTCAAATTTAAACAATTTAAGTTTAAAAACTATGGAAAAACAGTTTTCGTTTGGAAGTTATGAGGTCTCAAACATAGGTCCATTAAAACATCGATTGCTCCCTTATTATGCCACCTAAACTTGATTTTTTACCATCGTTCGAAAGCTCTAGCTAAGTGCTTTCAAGTGCAGTAGTGTTCATATTTTTTTTCTCGACGTGGTTGGGAACGGTGCTCGAAAAACCTCAAAAAAGTGAAAATCGGCATCACGTTTTTTCTTACACTTTCTTCTCTACACGCCATATGAGAATGCCGAACGAAAAATTGGAGCTAGGCCCTTGTAGGCAGTTAAATTATGAACAAAATTACACCAGAAACAAAACAATCGAGGTAGTATTCTAGAAGTTATAAGCTTGCAAAGTCAAAACTTTCTCTTTTCGCGAAAATCACGTTTTCCGCCATTTCTCCGCTTCTGGGGACGTAACTACTGGATGGAATCAATTGAAAAAATTATGGGACCTACCTGGATAGTAACCCTTTCAAACTAAAAAAAAAGTAACCCGATCGGACGTACAGGAGCTGAACGCCAACGGACAACACATACCGAAAAAAAAAAAAAAAAAAAACCCGCATGACGACCATAGTAACCTCCTCCTTTTTTGAAGTCGGTTAAAAATGAGAGTCGCCAAATTGCTGATTCTAGCGGTTAATATAGTTCAAGATATATTTACTAGATAACGATATAAGGGGCGCTTCAAAGGACTTCCAAGAGCCTCTTCGTTTTTAAGCCTAGGTATATAATTATTAACGTTATGGGGTACTACAAATCATAAATAAACTTTCCAGTTTACGAGAGTATAAGAGTCAAGGGTGATGGGGGTCTTCGATACAAATGATTTAAGTTCAAAACTCGCGGATTTGATAATCTCAAAATTTCACTGGTTTGTTTTCATAAGCCATCAAAGTTGCTCATCGATTTTTGTTTCCTCCAGATCCGATTTTCTCCGAATGTTATATCAACTTTACGGATTCGAGATTTTCAGCTTTTTTGGGGTTGTAATTATTGAATCGGTAACAATGAAGGAAATAATAATAAATATAAATTAGTGCGAATTGATAAGAGCTGACTCTAAAAACAACTTTTAACATTCTTGATGATTTTCGAATGCTAACATAGGTTAGCACCCGAAAAACACAAATAAAAAACGCGACCTCAGGGCTTTTACATTTAATGTTTGCATAGGCGATAAGAAGGGAGAGACGTCTTTTTCGCTCACCAGTCGAAAATATTTCTCCTTCGAGGTCGCTGCTTATCTGTCATAATAATTAACGATATAATTATACTCGACAGAAGACAATCCAATCTCCACAGTTTCAGGCCGGTTATGTAACGAATTAGACGGAGCAGACGAACAACGGTTCGATCTAATTATACGATAGTTTTATAATGCATAATGCGAGTGAGAACGCACGGCATCATTTTTTTGTAGTTACTTGTGTGAAATAAGACAAAAGGTTTTTCTATCAGATTTGATGATTTTGTATTCGTGCGAGAATTCCAATTGATGTACATAATGGAGATATTATTGGAATTACGAAGCTCGACTAGCCATACCAAATATCTCAATGTTAACTGAGTTTACGCAAATAACTGATCGGTGACGCGAATCACCAACTAGTTTAATTTGAGTCCTTTAGTGTGTAATCATATTATGTTCTGCCAGGTCATTTCGGTGAAAAATTACTACGTAAACATGGAAGTAATATTTCCCTTCAAATACAAAACACGAATAAGTATTTCACAATTTACAACGTAGATAATAGCAGCACTCTCATTCGAATAAAAATGATTTCCCAATTATTACAACGGCCCTATTCAGAGCCACTAGAGGCGAAATAGGCCAAAAATTTCAAACAATAAATGGAAGACGTTAGTAAAAACACATGTTTGTGTTTGTAGAAAGACCCGGTAGGAATGTTGTTGAGTATTTTTTTTTTTTCAGGTCGAGAAGCATTTCCACCACCAAAAAACCTTTTGTCACGTTTTTCGACCATAGTTATTACGTTATTTACTGATCGACTCCTTACGTTGGGTAAATAAGAATTTACTTAATGCATAATTTGTTTCTCGGCAGTTTTCCGGATGGAATGCACCGTTTCGAAATTAGGTATAGGCTTAAAACTGAAAAATTTCAATATTCTAATGTGACTCCACATTCACACATGTGCAAAGGCGTACAGTTACAAATATCGGACTCAAACTAGTTAGTAATCTGGAATTTGCGTTGATTCATTCTTATTCATGCGAGGGTAATGGAATGATGGCTCAAAGGCCTTCTTTGCATTTTTTTGTTGTAAAAATCAAGGTTTTCTAATGAAGTTATCAACTTTGGAAAATGGCTCGAACTGAAGGTGAGCTGCCACTTGTTCTCAAGCCCTGGGGGTACGTCAGCAATGCAGTTTGGTGTGAGAGGTAGATGTACACTCTATGTGGTGAAACTGGGCTTGCGGCGTTGCAACCATGGGGACAAAGGGCAACACCGAACTGAGAAAGATGTACAAGAGAAGTAGCAGACAGAAATCACGTACTCAACAAATGCTTGGCAAAATTACAATCACGACAGACCTTATTGAATAACAACATTATAAAAACTAATTGCTTCAAACCTGACTGAAACAGCGATACGTGAAGTACAGACATTCTTGAACGAAAATGACATACACAAATAACTAATACGTGCAAAATTGACACACATAAACTGAGTACGATAAATACCTTACCCTTCCCCTCCCAGGTAGAAAGAAAATATAAAACAATACTGATTTTCTTCGTTTGGTTGTCGTCGCATTTGTTGTAGTAGAGGGGTTTGGAGGGGGAGAAAAACCAGGCGACTTATTCTCCAGATTTTTAATGGCTGGCCGAGCACTTTCGCCCATTCGGGCATTGTTTGAGTTTTCGATGAGCTATTTCAACTTGTACCAATAAATTCAAATCGATCGTTGCGACTCTTATTTTTCCATCTTTTCCCGGATGAACTTCGATGATTCTTCCCAGCCGATCTGGTCGGCGGAAGAGTGTCATCTTGAACGAGGACGAGCGTTCCAGTTTTGATGTCAATCCCTTCCTTTAACCACTTCGATCGTTGTTGTAAGGAGGTTAGGTTCTTCAGGGCGACGTGGAACCATGAGGCTGTGGACCTCATGGTTCCACATCGCCCTGAAGATACCCGAATGGGCGAAAGTGCTCGGCCAGCCATTAAAAATCTGGAGAATAAGTCGCCTAGTTTTTCTCCCCCTCCAAACCCCTCTACTACAACAATGCTGATGCTCAACATGGCCACAAGTGGCCAGAGCAGAGAAAATGGAAGGCACATAAATTAGTGTTGCTATTCTGTGTTTCTCGCTACTTTTCGATCGCGCTTCTCTTTGATTCCTCCTACAATGCTTACTTATTGTTATGAGTTCGATTTCATTTGGAAATGGTGTTTTTCGAGATGTATAATAATAATTTATGATCACATCTGAAAAGAAAAATCGATTCAAATTCCCCTTTTCTGATCAGTACCCTTTACGAACCTGTGTGCAAACGGCCTTGAATCGCCCAGCTGATTCCGTAGCTGTATTGAATTTAATTACTATGTAAGGTTTTTTTTTCTGAAGAAAAATGTCAATAAACGACAGACAATAGCCCAAGCGAGCTAAGTTCCTTTGTTTTCGTATTATTTCACGTACTTGTACCGACAGTGCTTTCGGTTCTGCTGGCCGGAACTGCGAAATTGTATTTAAAGTTGCGTGCAACTAAACATTAATATCTAGAAGCATGTAAACCCTATAGAAGTGATAATTAGATAAATGTAAGCTGATGATTATCCCCGTAGCTGGAAGTAGATTGGTACTGGTAGACGGAGTTAGTGTGTACTCGTTGGAATCAATCTAACTGAATCAAATTCGAACTGCACAAATCGAGTTTTTACTTCCATGTTTACGTAGTAAATGGAAGTATTGAGATCGTCCGAAAAGTCGAATTCGGAACCGAGGTCCTGATGGAAGAAATTTTCATAGTAGTATACTCAGAAACACTTTCTGAACAAGTGTCTGTGTGTCTGTGTGTCTGTGTGTCTGTGTGTCTGTGTGTCTGTGTGTCTGTGTGTCTGTGTGTCTGTGTGTCTGTGTGTCCGTCTGTCTGTGGTCACAAACTGACATAAATCGCCATATCTCCCTGAAATATGGATGAAACCCTATGAAATTTTAAGGGAATGTTTTCCCAGTGATTGTGCAAAATTAGGGTTTTCCGAATTTCGGTTTACACACAGTACTTCCGAGATATAAGCGTTCAAAGTTTTTTCTGTTTTGATTTTTACAGGCTACGAGAGTCAATATTTTTTTACGTTTGAGGGCTTGAAATGTCGGTTATGGCAAGCAGAAAACACTAGATTTTTTGTATAGTGGGTCACATACAATGCCTCCACGTTATGAGCGTTTTTCACGATTTCACTAGTGCACGTTTTGTATTTTGATTTTTACAGGCCGCAAAACTCAATGTATTTGAACGTTCAAGATCTTAAAATGATGGGGTCGGCGATTGAATGATGCCTGATTTTTATCAAATGAGTCACATGCAGTACTTCCGCGTTATTTGCACATTTGCTACATTTTGATTTTTATAGACCACAAAAATGAATATATTTGAACGCTGGAGGACTTAAAATTTTTCTATATGACAGTTGAATATCGCTTGATTTTTGTTATTGGGGTCACATGCAGTACCTCCTCGTAAAACGCATTTTCAGTTATTTTAATTGTATTTTTTGGGTCTCTTTGCTTTAAATGTGACCAACTTTGACCTCGTTCACAAAACTTGTTTTGCATAGTTTGGATAACACACAGTACTTCCGCAATATGCCATTTTTTAACTTTTCAGATTTTAATAGACCGCAAAAGTGAACATACATTATACTTTAAATTTTCTATATGACAGCTGAATATTGCTTGATTTTTATTATTGGGGTCACCTGCAGTACCTCCTCGTAAAACGAATTTTCAGTTATTTTATTAAGCGTTATTGTACTTTTAGGGTCTCTTTGCTATAAATATGACCAACTTTGAACTCGTTCACAAAACTTGTTTTGTATAGTTTGGGTAACACACAGTACTTCCTCTTCATGACATTTTTTGGCTTTTGAGACTAATTATAAACCGAAAGAGTGAATACTTTAGACCTCAAATTTTTTATATGATAGCTGAATATCGCTTGATTTTTATTATCAGGGTCACATGCAGTATTTCCTCGTAAAACGATTTTCAGTTATTTTATTGAGCGTTATTGTACTTTTTGGGTCTCTTTGCTTTAAATATGACCAACTTTGACCTCGTTCACAAAACTTGTTTTGCATGGTTTGGGTAACACACAGTACTTCCGCTTCATGCCGTTTATTGACTTTTGTGAGTAATTATAAACCGGAAGGGTGAATAGGTATACTTCAAACTTTAAATTTTTCTATATGACAGCTGAATATATTGCTTGATTTTTATTATCAGCGTCACATGCAGTATACTTCCTAGGTAAAACGCATTTTCTGTTATTGGACTTTTTGGGGCTGTTTGCTCTATATTTGACCAGCTCTGACCACGTTCACAGAACTTGTTTTGTATAGTTTGGATAACACACAGTAATTCCGCCGCATGCCGTTCTTTTGCTTAAGAGATTTTTTAGACCGGAAGAATGAATATATATGAAGGCCGGGAGACTTTACATTTTTGTATATGAAAGCAGCATATTGCTTGAGTTTTAATTTCCGCGTCACATGCAGTACTTCCTCGTAAAACGTATTTTCAGTTATTTTATTCAAGCCTTATAGTACTTTTGGGTCTCTTTGCTCTATATACGACCAACTTTGACCAAGTTCACAAAACTTGTTTTGTATAGTTGGGATAACACACAGTACTTCCGCCTTGTGCCGTTTTTTTTGCTTTAGAGATTTTTATAGGCTGCAAGAGTGAATATACTTTAGATTTTAAAGTTTTCTTTATGACAGTTGATTGCTTGATTTTTATTATCGGGGTCACATGCAGCTGCATTACTTCCTCGTAAAACGCATTTTCAGTTATCTTATTCTAGCGCTTTTGTAACTTTCGCGTCTCTTTGCTTTAAATATGACCAACTTCGACCATGTTCAAAATCCTTGTTTTGATCACACACCGTACTTCCGCCTTACGCCGTTTATCGCTGTTGAGCTTTTTACAGGCTGCAAAAATCAATATATTTGACGCTAGAGGTATTTAACATTGTAATGGCGAGTGAAAGACGCATACCATACTATACCATGGTTATAACTGTTACCGACTCAAACATGGAAGTACTGTGTGATCTATGCACACCACTGGTTTCTAGCGATGAACCCTAAATATACATCGAAGCAAGTATAAAACTAGGTAGAAAAGAGTGACCGGGAGAAATTCGACATTTAGACGCACTTGTATTTTTCATCCACATTTGAGCATTTTTTCTGAAGAGTGATTTGTCGAATTTTAGGGGCAACAATAAATTTATGTTAATAATTAACATTACCCCCAATTTGCTTCCTTCCCACCGTGCAATCTTATTTCATTTGTTTTCTTGTTATTGCAGTTTGGTTGTTGGCATACACTTCTTGTTATTTTCGAGAAGAAATTCCAACGATTTTGAGGAAAATGTACGACTTTGCGCCATATACCGTACTTGACAATGTATGAGTCAATCCGACCAGAAATAAGTAAATTATATTTAAATTGCGAGCTTGAATTCAAACGAATGAAGGTACAAGAGGCGTATTACAAAAATTCAAACAACAGTGTCAAATTTCTGCACCGGTCGAAATAAATGAATTCTGTTATCCACATTCACGATTTGTAACTGAAAAATCTCTTCTCTCTGCTTACTTTCTGTACTTGAAAAGGGTCCAACAGTCCAACTCTTTTTCGAAAATAATCAACTTTATAAACTGCTGAAATGCTCATCGCAGTGAAAATGAGAGTTTTTACTTGCAAAGCAAAGCAAAACGTTTGTGCGAAGCTCGTTTTCTGTGAAAACTCTCTCTCCTTATTCTGTATTATAATATTGATGTATCTAAGCAAAAAGCAATCAACTGAACCCACCGAATTGCAAGTGTCGAAATATGACACGGTGAATAACACACGAAACAATAAAATTCTGAATGTTGTGTTCGTATATTAAACAATCTGCAGCTCTGAACGCATTTTTTGTGTTACCCGTTTTTTCACCCTTTTGTAAAACTACACATACCTACCTAAACCTACCTAACCTACGTAACCTTTTGGGTTAGTTGTACAAAAACAGCACGGTTGTAAGTATATTCCTTAGCTTCAATTATGATTTAAGAAGACTAAATATTGAATTGTGCCATTACAGGGCACAAGAATTATTATTGGTGAATAATTCCAGTACTCATACGGTGAGTTTCACAAAAATAAAGTAAGTCGGAGTTGGTGTTAGAGTTAACGGTACAGGTACAGGCAACACCAACTAGCACTGTTACTAGCGAAAACAAAGGATGTTTTTGACCCCACTAAAAATATAACTGCCAAAAAATGTTTCATTTCCACATTTCAAACATAAAATTATGTGTTGTGTAGCTCGTATGATATAATTATGTGTTTAATATATGCTTTACCCCTCATCCACCTTTTCATAGTTACGCACAGAATAACCGCCTAGTATGTTGATTTTTAAGTTACCCAATAGCAACTGCGATGTTTCAATACCGCAGAATAAAATTGAAGGACTCACGGATTCGTAGGTTGTTTCGAAAGACGAATTTCTGCAAGCGGATAGCAAGTGGCTTAGTTCCGTTAGTGTCCTTTACTGTTGCAATTGCAACTGGAGAAAAGGAGTGAGTGAGGGCCTATACTACCATCTAGACAACACGTAATCTGCTTGGCCGACGGATCAGAGTCAAAGGGAGGGTCAGCGATCCAGCAGTAGATTCTGGGACGTCGTGGTCGGAGAACGGCGTCCAGTGAAACCCTGGCGTGTCTGTACGGTATCTCCAGTTCTTCGAAAAAGCAGCCAAACTGGCGTAAGTAGTTATAATATCTTCACTTTCATCAAAGCGTTATAATACAGTGGGAAATATGAGGCTTATTATTAGGTAAATACAAAATCAGAATGTGACGGAAACTCTGGAATAATTATGTTGGAATCAATGACTCCATTATCATAAAAACTTGGGGTCTATTGAGATAGAATGATCACTAATTATGATCAGTAATTTATGGTAATACAGCTTTTTTGTATTCTTTCTATACCATTCTATAAATTGAAAATTAAAAAAAAATGTTTAAAACCCTCAAAATTCGATGTTTTACGTTTCAAGGCATGTAGAATCCGAATATCCATTTACATGTACATTTTCAAGGTTTTTCAGAAAAATATGTATTTGGTATCTATTTCTATGGATTTTTGGGACGCTGAATCGAATGAGACCATCGCGGGGTCGACAGCTTTATCGGTTCTCGAGTTATCGCAGCTTTATTTGGGACGAATTTGGGAGATTTTCAGAAATTTGGCATGAGGTTATAAGTCGAAAGATCTTCGAGCTATAAAAATCGTTCTATACTCGTTGGAATGCTCGTCAAACACTCCTTTCAACTATATCGCGAGGGAAAAAATTCAGCTTTTAATTGGAAAATTAAAAAAATAATAATGATTAAAATCACAATAGTTGCTACGGAGTTATCCCCTTCAGCTACCTGTTTTCCGGCGGGAAGGTTAAAAAATGTTCGGTATAATCACGATCACAAAAAATGGATAGTCTTCTTAAATTATTATTGAAGCCGAGGAATAATAAATTACTGTACAAACATTTGCAGCATGCACTTTTTTTCTTACTTTTTTTATAACGGGCGAACAAGTTAGTAGTATTCAATTTTGATTTATAAAAAAACCAAATACTGAATCTGCAAACTAGACCAAAATGCCACCAGTTCAAGACCACAACCAATAAAAAAAATAGCTTTCATAAAGATGTAATGGGGCTTTAACACAGCTCCGTAAAAAGTCCTCTCAAACACCACGGTGAAGAAATCTTTCATTTGCTTAGAGATTAGCCATCTTTGAGTAAATCAACCTGAAACGGCTAAGAAGCGGAAGTGTCAGCGGAAAAAGAAATCCGAAGAAAAAACTGAAACTATTGGTAAAAAATATTTAGTCATCAATATTCATCTTTCAATTCTTTTTACTTCCATGTTTACGTAGTAAATGGAAGTATTGTTTTAATTTACCTGTATATTAACGCTGTTTTTCAAATGTGTATCCAAGACCGCTCACGAGGTGCGTTGCTTGTTTGCACGTTAAGGTCTTTATTTGACCATTAGGTACGGTACGGTACGAGTACACGAGTACAAGGTACGGTACGAGTGACCTTCACTGACAACCGCTGTATACACTGACTGACTGACTGCTATCGGAGCAAGTAGGAATACAATAAAAAACGCTGCAAATGATTGTTCAGTGGTTTATCATTCCTTTGCTTCAATAATGATTTAAGAAGACTATCCATTTGTGATAGTAATTATTCCGAACATTTGTGAACTTTCCCAACGTTAATTTACAACAACTGTTTTTGAAAAACGAGCTAGGAGACTTAAAAATAGAAAAATGCACTAATTAGGTTGATGATGCTTTCACATTATGTGAGCCAAGTTTTGTAAAATACAATAAAAGCCAAGTTTTGTAAAATGAGATCATTTTTATAGCATCAACACCTAAAAATATAATATCTTCGTTTGGTTGTCGTCGCATTTGCTATAGTAGAGGGGTTGTGAGGGGGAGAATAAGTCGCCTGGGTTTTCTCCCACTCACAACCCCTCTACTAAAAATATATCATTCACTCATCATTACAAACATTCAAAAACCTCCAGCGTTCAAATATAAGCCAGTAGAAGATACCCATTAAGAGCTTATAACATGGAACTACTAGGGTGTATGGCAATATTTGGCACTCAGACCACAGACAGATGAACGCAAGGACAGACGGACACTCTGACAGACAAACAAATGGACGCACAGACACTTACTTGTTCAGAAAGTGAGCAGAGCGCTCTAGGAGCAGGCGCGCGACACGTTCAGATAAAGATGGCAGAGGATTTCTAAGGAATACCTCTACTCAGGCAGGGGTGCTCAAACTTGAACTGTTGGCGATCTACATCAATATTAATTGTTCGACTTCGCTCGATCGACTCTGAGAGGCCAAAAATTCGTACATTTAACCCTTTTCCTGGCAAGGGGTACTACAGTTCCCCTCAAGTTCCAGTCGATATTTCGAGGTATTTAGCTGGATTGGGACCACAAAAACAGTGTTGTGATTCAATGAACTCCTTCTTAACAAGTTGGCAGCCTTGTAGACCATTTTAAACGCGATTATTCCAGCTGTTTAGACGATTTTTGAACTCAAGTCGTGTTCGCATGTTGAAGATGGCCGACTCAGCTAGGTAGGGATGTTTACAACAAGTTTTCGTTAGTTATAAATTGTTTTTGAAAACTCTGATCTCCTGATTCTCCTAGATCAAGTTGTTTTCTTGAGGAAAAGCCAAAAAAATTATCATAACATCCATCCAGACTTTCACAATTGAAAAAATTGAAAAGGGAACCTGAGTACCCCTTGCCAGGATACTTGATACCAAAGAAGGCAATTTTAATGTCAGTATTTTCAATCGAAATAAATAATTTGTCTGTTTTTCCTCCGTTTGTTCCATATATAAGCCATATTTACTAATATCATCTGTTGTTTATACTTTCCTTGCATACCTATTGAAAAATGGATGGAAATATATAGCACTCAGGTCAAAATTTTTATTTTGAGTTTTTATCATAATTATGTCCAGGAGGTCTGTGGGAGAGAAAAACCAGGCGACTCATTTTCCAATTCTTTATTGACTGGCCGACCACTTTCGCCCATCAGGGCATCCTTAGGGCGACGTGGAGCCACAGAGCCCACAGCTAGGCTGTGCATTAGGGGCCGCAGACATGGCTCTACGTCGCTCTGAAGATGCCCGAACTGGCAAAAGTGCTCAGCCAGCCAACAAAGAATTGGAGAATGAGTCGTCTGGTTTTTTTCCCCCTCATACCTCCTGGACATAATTATGATAAAAACTCAAAATAAAAAATTTTGACCCGAGTGCTATTATACTTTTCATTCCTTTTTCGGTAGGTATGTAAGGAAAGTATAAAGAGCAGATGATATTTGTAAATTTGGGTTATATATGGAACAAAGGGAGGAAAAATATACGAATTTTTATTTCGATGAACTCTTTGACTGAGGAAATTTCCGATTTTAAAGATTGAAAAAATTAATTGACGATAGGTACCCACGATATGCGGAAAAATGTTGAAAATTTGAACTGAATTATTAAAAAGTTTTAGACTTTCATCGATTTTCATCTCTTACACTCCTGAATTTTCCTAGACGGTAACCTGGCAAAGGGAACCACAGTTCCCCTTTTATTGCGAGGGCACCTTGACGGTAACCTGGCAAGGGGAACTTAAGTTCCCTTTTATGACAACCGGCTATAAAAATCAATTAAACAAGTTTTTGCAGAAACTGAGTATCATTTCAGTTATAGTGAAGGCTGAACTTTGATTTCTGCAAAAAATTTTCAGAAAAATCACAATAATTCTGTTTTTGCCTGGAAAAGGGTTAACCCCCTCCTCCCCCCGCTCAACACCTAGGAGTCAGGACTTTTGGTATGTAAACAACCTAAGCCCCCTAAACAAGTTTCTGAAGGAATCGCTTAGTTACCTGCTCACGCACTCTACCCCTCATTCCTTGACTGGACTAGAAACATCGTCAGGAATAAAAGACGCGGCTTTTCTTTGACAAGTACCGCACGTTCCTCTGAAGTTGTAGCAAAAGGTTATTACGATCAAAGAAAGTGATGAAGGTGTTATTCTGGTCTAACTGCGGATCGAATAAATGTTAGTAGTTTATTCATTTATTTTGTTCCAGTGACCTATCTATTGAAACAAATTCTGATATTTTATTCTCGAGATCGACTCAAAAAGCACTCGCGATCGACCGTTTGAGCACCCCTGCGTCTTAAGTATCTAACGATGTATAGTGGAGTGGGTTTTGCATTTTTTCTGCATTCTAAACCTTGTTGAATTATACAAAAATCAACAACTTAACAGACGAAATAATTTCCACTGTTCTATTGACGATGATATGACTGAAAATGAATCCGCTTTCATTCTCACCAAGACGTTTTCGGCATGTTGTCATTGTTTATTATGTTGGATTCGTTCAAATCGAGCTGAAAACCCATCATATTCATAGTATAAATTACGAAATTACGTTATGTAACTTTAACGATAAAAATCTATCGCCATTCACCCGCCAAAGAAAACATTTCATGACCTTTTAACGCTCAACTTTACTTACTTCAAGACAATATGAATATTTCTGATCCAAAAAACTACTGGCTAGCACGGACGTACGGCTTGTGACCCCAGCGGTGAAACTCACGCGTCATTCACTCGCCATTACAAAAATATTAAAGACCTCTAACGTAAAATATATTGTTTTTTTTGCGGCCTGTAAAAAGCTCAACAGCAAAAAATGGCATAAGGCAGAAGAACGTTATGTGATAAAAAAAAAAAAAAACTTAAAAAAAATTATAAAACCGGCTTCAAAAATATTTTTTGATTTTTTTTAGAGCACGAATTAGAGCGGTAGTAGGTATGTAAAATATTTTGATGAAAAGTCATAGAATGTTTTTTTTTTATTCGGTGGGAACGTTCATAAATATTCGGAATACTTGCTATTTAATGATGAAATTCTTAAATCATTATTGGAGTGAGGAATAATAAACCACTGTACAATCATGTGCAGCGTTTCATTCAATTTTTGTCTAGCATGTGTAGAGCGACGGACAAAGTATAAGAAACCAGCTGATTGTAAATCAACACAAGCCTCTCTGGCTCTGACACTGACACCTGACAGTCATCTTACGAACACAACCCAGCTTTCGGTGTGATTTTACAAAACTCAAAAATTTTGTCAAGTATCTCAAATCTTCTTTTCGGCATATTTTGACAGCCAGGCGAACTTTGATAAAACTGGATGGATCCGTCGGATATACTGCGTCTATGTGACGTCTGTAAAAATGTTCGTACTAGTTCAAGCAGCGTCAACTATGGTGACTAATCGAATGGCACTGGTAAGTTGTAACTTGCGAGTTATTGGATTACCGTACGCGCACGTTCTGCCTCTTTGATAATCGCTGCAACGGGTCGTTTCCTTTCAGAAATCATTTGTAACAGTAGACGTTAGCACACGCCATGAAAATCGGCGAATGATACGGGAAAGGATTCGCTGATGAATGCTTTTAAAAATTTAATTCAGACTACCTAGGTACGCCTAGATTAGGTTGCTAGCTCTGCTCAAGAAAAACCGGGATGTTTGAGGCTAAAAGTGGGGAGTAATATTAGTAAAGTTGGTACATATGATTGTTACATCACTATATTAAAACATACCGAACAATCATTTATTTTATATTCAATTGAAAGCCAGTGGTGTGCGTAGATCACACAGTACTTCCTTCTTTGAGTCGGCAACAGGTATAACCAATTATAAGATCAAGGAACTCATACAAAGGCTGCAACATATTATTACAGAGTTATTGGAGAGTTTTAGTGAATTTCGCGTTTTTAGAAAATTAAATGTAAGAGTTTTGGTTACTTTGTTAAATCATAATACGATTATGTCTCCAAATGGCCACAGCAATCCACCATCCACGAGGTGGTAACCATAAGAAAAATATGATTTAACAGAGTAACCAAAACTCCTACTAGGTATATTGATTTTTTTCACGGCCTGTAAAAATCTTAATACTCAATAAACAACATAAGGCGCAAGAGTGGTGTGCGATCCAATCGATACGTAAGTTTTGTGAAATTGTGTCATTTTTAAGGCAAGAATAAGACCCACATATACAAAAGTGCACAAATAAAATAACTGAAAATGCGAATTACAAGGAAGTAGGGTGTGTGGCACTAATAGTAAAAAATAATCGACAATCATCTGGCCTCAGGCGAGAATTCACTAATCTCCCTTCTTAGTCTCTTGGCGAGTCCCTTCACGTTTCCTCTTCCGTACGGCGAACCACTTTTTTTTTTAATAAAAAAATTTCCTTCCCTGGGATTTTCCTTGGTGGTTCCCACAAGCTGTGATTTTTCAAGGGAAAGAACGTGCATGTATGGCCAGCTTATGGCTTGTCGTTATTATGTTGTAAAAAAATACCAATCTACTAACTATACCTACGTAACTTATGAATTTTCTTCTAGTTTCAAAGGTTTATAATTGACAATATGATGGGTACCATCAAACCGGGCACCTCGATACAGTCCTTACCGAGGCAAGAGAAACTTGAGTTCGCCGGCAATATTGAAAGGTTAATCGGACTGTGCAACGACAATATCGCGTTC
The DNA here is from genome assembly GCA_037159825.1 of Tupiocoris notatus. Taxonomy (NCBI): domain Eukaryota; kingdom Metazoa; phylum Arthropoda; class Insecta; order Hemiptera; family Miridae; genus Tupiocoris; species Tupiocoris notatus. The sequence goes on along the minus strand of JASJUZ010000127.1, from coordinate 759,891 downwards.
TTTGCCAAAGATGACACCGACTTCGCTAAAAAGATGACCGAATGTTTGACAAATTTGCGCGACAGTTTGCCTACCTTGGAAGACAAAGCGTACGAAATCCAAAATAAAGTGGCCGACTACGATTATGAAAACGTGAAAGGCAATGGTTTGAGAAGTCTAGTCCGCATTGCCGAACTTGTTGTCGCAAGGGGGAAAGCTGCGGCCAATGATCTGACAGTTTACAGAACTTCGTTCTTCTTTAGGAAAGATAGCGCTTTTAAGTGAGTTAATAAATTTGTAGAAGTAGATTTTAAGGAAGTAGGTACTTACCGTCCAAGTATGGAATTGTCTTACCTATAGCTAGCATATAGACTCTCTAATTTTCACCATCCAAAATTTCTGCTACAATTTGACAGTGTTTTCCTGGAACCTATCAAATGTCAAAAATCTAGTTTATGGTTCTGTTGGACTCTTTCTGTCGAGAGGAATGTAATTTTTGTGATTTTAGCCCTCTCTTTTCAGTGTTATGGAACTATTGTCACGTATATTACCTAAAAATCCCTAATTGGATTCCCGAGTTACCTATCAATTGCGTGAAGCAGAGAGAAGTGATTTGCAAAAAACCAACAAAGCGACAGTAAAATTTTCGGTTGATGGTTTCCAATAGGAAACTCCATCCAGACCGCTAAGTCAATTTTAAAGGCTAGTTGTAGGGGTTTCGAGAAAAGGAAAGAAATTCACATTTCCAAATGTTTTTGAAACCTGGGCATGTTAAGTATCAATTTTGATAGATTTTTGAAAGTTAGTTTGAGAGTTGAAAGTCTTCCCCTTGTAGTTGCTCCTTCATTTTCTAGTCGTCTTGAAGAAAGCCAAAGATTGAAATATCCTTTTTAACGACCTTGGTATCGTGTTTTTAGGAGTTTCTCTGTAAATTGTGGAATAACCAGTTTTCCGATTTTCATGGAACCCGTGCCTGAAGCCGATCTGTCAAGCGGGATAGTAGTTAGCAGCCCTTGCAGTCTTTCCTTCCTCCTTCTTTCATCTTCTTCAATTCAAACCGGTGGTCGAGGTTGCTTCCTCTACTCGATCTGGCAACGTCTATCTCTTAGCAAATAGAAAAACGTACGAATAATTACGCACGGTTAATAGTGTGAAAGTGCAGTATGTTAGCCTACCATAACAATACAAAACAAGTTTTGTAAAATGGAGTCATTTTTAAAGCAAGGAGACCCAAACATACAAAAGTGCAGTAATAAAATAACTGAAAATATAATAACCTGTAAAGATAACTCTAAGGCTAACTCTACATCAATTTTGTTGGTAAAATCCACCATTAATTATCTAACTAAAAGTTTAGTTATTCGTCGATTGATATAACTGATAACTGTTATAGCTAAATTATGGAAATTTTTATCAAAAACAATCATGGTCTGACAATGGTTGAACTTTTCAGCCAAATCCTATCTCAATTTTAAGAGTATTTTTGGGGAGTTTTGAGGGGGAGACAATTCGTATTTTCCTTACTTTTTTTTAGCAAAAGGTGTCTGTATCAATTTCTTTAGATTTTTGGAGTCGATAGCTTGAATGGTTCTCAAGTAATCGTAGCATTCGTGTGGAATTTTTGAGACTTTAAGAAATTTCGCCTTTTTTGGAAATCGGATTTTAGCATTTTTGGAGCTATTAGGTAATCGTTCTATACTTGTTTGAATGGGGGGAAATTTTGACCGTTTTAATTTCTCCTTTTTTTATTTCTTTGTGCACTCCATGATGAGTTGAGAAGTTGTCATTATTTAAAATTGGATGATAACAGCACCTACAACTTCCCACGGTTGGTAGGTTGGAGTTGGTCGAGGCTATGGTGATCATTGGGAGTAGGGGAACTTACTGACAACAGCCACCCTGGCCTGGCCTGTACCTGAAGCGACTTTCAGCGCCATCTATTGGTTCATTATCCTCCAAGGTTCCTTGGGCCATTCGTTGATGGACTCATTTTAATGTTGAAATGGGGGTTGATTCGGGTTGAAATGATTGTCTAATTGTTTCATTAGCATGACAAATGAGACCATCTCATGATCCTCCTCAAATGGGTTGAATAGATCCCTTGAGTTCTGATCATAGTGAGAAGTGGAGCAATTTTTCGTTTATCCAACTCCTAGTCCAAAGTGACGAGATACAGCTGTAACTGATTTCTTGCGATGGTATACTTGGACGAATGCCGGTTTGACTTTTTGACGGCTACTAGGGCCTAGCTTTAATTTTTTGTTCGGCATTCTAATATAGCGTGTAGAGAAGAAAGTGTAACAAAAAACGTGATGCCGATTTTCACTTTTTTGAGGTTTTTCGAGCACCGTTCCCAACCACGTCGAGAAAAAAATATGAACACTATTGCACTTGAAAACACTTAGCAAGAGCTTTCTAACGATGGTAAAAAATCAAGTTTAGGTGGCATAATAAGGGAGCAATCGATGTTTTAGTGGACCTGTGTTTGAGACCTCATGGACCTTGGTTGAGACCACCAAACTAAAACTGTTTTTCCGTAGTTTTTAAACTTAAATTGTTCAAATTTGAGTCTAGTTTACGTGATCTAAATTTGGTATTGATTGGACTAAAACTAGATACTTTTTAGGCCGTATTTCTAAAAAAATTGTTTCAAAATCACGTTTTTTGGACTATTTATGCTTGTAGAAAAAAAACTACGTTAGTCATAGCATTCTCGTTAGAAGATTTGAATTCAGCGTTAAATTTTCAATAAATAACATGGTTTTGAAGGCCAAATAACTCCATTTTAATGCACAAACGTTTGGCAAATTCCTGAAATTTGGTTCGGATTCTCTCATTCAGTGTGAATGCGGATACGCTTCAGGAAATCATCACTCTATTATCGTTAGAGAAATAAAGAACGAGTGAATTGGCGCAATTCAGTAACCAGCAATGGTGGAGACAATTATTTGATTTTGAAAGGTGTATCAATGGGATCATAGTATCCGGTATGTTGACCAGGAGACCCAAATCAGTGGATGGATTATTCCAAACGTTCAAACTCACTCTCAATCAATATAATAACATTGAAAATAGTTAGGTAATCATTATACTTTAGAACTTCAACGTTCAACTGACTTATGAATTGAGTTTGGACGGTTAGTAGTAAGTGACAAGAACACAATAATGAAAGCTTGGGAAAATTTTGTAAAGAGAGCTGTCCATAATTTAAGTCACTAAAAAGAGAAAAATAAAAAAAAAACCGACTTCAAAAACTTTGTCTATAAAATACACTCTGAAAAGGAAAAAATAACAAAAATGTCCCAACTTCGCAGCAACTCATTCGCCAACTACACATTTTAAGGACTACTTTACTACTCGTATTGACCTGACCACTTCCTGATTGATTGGATCACCTTCCCTAATAATATAAAAATTACTATTTCTCATTTCCCAAATGATTAAAAGATTTTCCTTTCACCTCTGAATTGCCTCCAGATTGATCATCTTTTGGAGTCGGCGCCTCTCTTATATTGTATTGGAGAAATCTGAGATGGTTTTTAGGAAAAGGCGTGAATAGTCATCTTCAAATCGATATTGTTAATAATCAGTTCTCATAAATAATGCTGATTTGCTCTGTTCAAGAATCGTGAAAACTCATGATATTTATATTTTTTACTAATTCGGAATCTATAGGCTTCTCCAATACAATATAAAAGAGGCGCCGACTCCAAAGAATCATCAATCTGGAGGCGATTCAGAGGTGAAAGGAAAGTCTTTTAATCATTTGAGGCATGGGAAATAGTCATTTTTATATTATTAGGGGAGGTGATCCAATCAGGCGAGTGTTTTATTTATTTTTTTTCAAGTTTTTTTTTTCATGAGAAAGTTAACTTGATGATTAATGCTCTTTCCAGTGCAGCAGTTCGTCCAAGGAAGAAACACAGAATATGCAGAGCACTGCGAGGATATTCTAGACTGTTTACCCTAATAACTATAGACAAAGTTTTTGAAGTCGGTTTTATTTATTTTTTTTTTTAAGGTTTTTATCTCTATCTCTTCAATTGATTCACAAAAGATCAATTGGCAGGTAAAATAAAAGAAAAAACTTATAATCTGATATTGATCGATGGCTAATAATAAAAAATATTGCTCCTGTTGTTGATTGCAGTTTATTTTATTTTTTTAAATTATTGTAGGAAAATTAAAGCTTACGAACAAGCCGTCCAATCGTGTTTGATCCTGTTCGAATATGCTGATAATTTAATCAGCTGGTCTGAACCAGGTAAATTAATACCATCGCCAACGAAGGAACATCTCGTACGAGCTCTGGTACGCAAAGTTGTAAGCCCGTTTAATCAGTACTGTTTCTACGGTCGATGCCTCGGAATTCAGGTATGTGTGTTAAAAATTGAATAACCTAATCATCTCACTGAATAAATAAACTCGTGCATTATGTTGATTCTGTTGTTTCAGTTTTGCGATTCGATGGCTATGATTTTCAAAACGTTACTGATACTGATGTCTTCCTTCAGCGAAATGTATTATTCAGATGGAAAATTGCTGGACCCAGTATTGAAAAGTGAGTGATATGTAAGATTTGTGGGCTTAATAATTCATATGAGGCGCTCCTTCTTTTTGGCGAGTTTTGAGCAATAATTCGCTTCAGATATTCAATTTTCACCAATTCTGTTCTTAATAGTACTTTCAATTCAATTGGGTTAGTTCATTTGTCGCTATTAGCTGTATTTTCTACTGTGTGCTATAGCCAGGCTCCTGCTCTTTATTCCTTGCTTTTAGGTTAAATTGGCGTAATTTTTCTTCAAGTTATTTGTATATTTGTATCTTAACCCTTTCTCCCCGAAGCACGCCCGACCACAGTGAGGCCCCCCTCCCGACGCTTTAGCGACTTGTTGTGAACTCCCTACCGAAGGATTTTTCAGTCTGCCGGCCGCTCGCTCTCTTTGTCTTCCTCCTCTATTTTCGCCCACTTTCACTCAACATCATTTCTCAACTGAATTATTTTTGAGTTAATTACATGTTACCTACGCTATCCGTACAAAAAAAAAAAAAAATAAATAAATAAACGTCGTTCCAATCGTCAGACCGAAGGGGAAAAGAGCCCCTGAGGATACAGAGAAGATATAGGCTGAGGTGACAGTTTCGCCCTCCACAATAGTGTTACTGCCGCGAAATATGTCGGAAGAGGGTGAAAATGAAAGGTATACTTCTTCCCTATACGATGGTAACCGAATGGAAAAGATTAGTTCAGAAATAAGGCCGTAGATCGCATCAGAAGGGCGAAAAACTATGAAACGCCAAAAGGCGTCCGTAGGAACTGGGGAAACACAAGAGGCAGACGTCTAAAGGCGTCCGTAGGGCCCAGAGCACTCTTCAAACGCCTTTAGGCGTCTGTAGGGGAGAAAGGGTTAACCTATTCAAATCGATTTTTTATTTTACTCTTCATCATTGATACAGTTTCTTGCGATCTTGAACAATGCTCTGACCGATGTCAAATATAATGATACAATAATATTTTCATTTGGAGTTTTCGAATTTGCATTATATCCTTCAGTTTAAGCTTGAGGGGGAAGAAAACCTCAGCAGCTCATCCAATTTTATTTTGCTGGGTATCTTTGGCTCATTAGGGCATTTACTGCTCTCAGTTGTCGGTAACTATCGTTCAACGAAGTCCTGAACGCTGCTCGAACCAGCGTCTAGGTATGATAGTAAGGCATTGTAAGAATTGCTGCGGTTTTCATTACGAGTATCTCGTTGTTCTATCGTTCAATTATCACACCTGGGATTTGAGTGATTCAAGTTGAGCTACGTTGTTTCATTGGATGATTCATACTTTGAGCCCTTTTTGGTGAGTTCCATTATTGAACATAATTGAATAGCTAAGGTACCTACTTCATACATTTTACCAAAGTGTGGAATTAAGGGCAAAACCTGTCTTAATTTCTATATATATTTAGCGACCTTTATTATTTTTGGAGTAGAGGGGTTGTGAGGGGGAGAAAAACCAGGTGACTTATTCTCCAGATTTTTAATGGCTGGCCGAGCACTTTCGCCCATGCGGGCATCTTCAGGGCGACGTGGAACCATGAGGTCCACAGCCCAACTGCGACGACAACCAAGCGAAGAAGTTTATTATTTTTTTGTTGATTTTTTAATGAGCTGATTGGCGGAAACATTTTGATGATAAATTGTGCTCAAATTCGCAACAGTAGTTTAAAAATCGCTTTTTATTTTCTAAATGAAATCTGGTTAATAGTACTTTCTAAAATTAATAGTTCGGGATGAAGTACTCTTTGTTACGAAACTTGAAGGAATGTTCCACTAGTTGTGTATCTACATGTGCTAGTGGTGTGTCCACATTCGTATCTTGAATTCTCTTACATGACTTTCAGCTGCCTAACTCATTTCATAGTTTTTTAAAAATTATTTTTATTATTACCATTTCTAGAGGACGATATACTTTGTTAAAGCAAGAAAACCCATAACCATGTTGATCAAGAGTTTGTAAGAAGCATGTGTTAAAATTAATGCCAGTCATATTGTCTTTTGTTGCAGGCAGTAAATATTTATACAATCCAGAACTCCGAGCGAAACGTGTTGTGAACATATCTCAGTATGGATCAGTTCATTTCTGTAAGAGTTTCTGGTTCCTTGGGGAGCTGGGTAAGCGCAAAATTTCCCATTTCATAAATAAGGTTTAGTGGTACCCTACATTTTTATTTTATAAATGTTGACTAATAGAATGGGGTGTTAGCATGAGTCAGAACATCGGTGATTTTTCTACAGTTGTAGAAGGTCTATGATCCAATAAGTAAATAGCCACTATTTGTAAAATTATTTGATGGTGGGAAATCGGATAGGAAAAAATGGGTTGACTTACATGATGACATCTATCTGGTAGAGCGTGTTATAGATGAAAATGTGGCCATTGTTCGGTATAAAACCTATGAAAAAATAAAGTGTGATAGGGTAGCATAAATAAGTACTCCAAACTGCCAATATTGGGTTAGTCAATTTATTTAAGGAAAAAAATGATGAAATAATATCTACCTACCTACAAACTGGATTTAAAGAATAATAACGTACGTTAGATCCAACCACTCTGTCAACACGTCAGATAGTGCTCTCACTGCAGAAGTTTGTTCGTCCCTGCCTGGCAGACGACAACCGAAAGACTCCTGCCCGATGGCGAGGGAGGGTCGCTAGAGATAGCTCCACCAGTCTGGGACTGTTCAAACCCCCCCATTCTTATTATTAGGGTAAACAGTCTAGAATATCCTCGCGGTGCTCTGCATATTCTGTGCTTCTTCCTTGGACGAACTGCTGCACTGGAAAGAGCATTAATCATCAAGTTAACTTTCTCATGAAAAAAAAAACTTGAAAAAAAATAAATAAAACACTCGCCTGATTGGATCACCTCCCCTAATAATATAAAAATGACTATTTCCCATGTCTCAAATGATTAAAAGACTTTCCTTTCACCTCTGAATCGCCTCCAGATTGATGATTCTTTGGAGTCGGCGCCTCTTTTATATTGTATTGGAGAAGCCTATAGATTCCGAATTAGTAAAAAATATAAATATCATGAGTTTTCACGATTCTTGAACAGAGCAAATCAGCATTATTTATGAGAACTGATTATTAACAATATCGATTTGAAGATGACTATTCACGCCTTTTCCTAAAAACCATCTCAGATTTCTCCAATACAATATAAGAGAGGCGCCGACTCCAAAAGATGATCAATCTGGAGGCAATTCAGAGGTGAAAGGAAAATCTTTTAATCATTTGGGAAATGAGAAATAGTAATTTTTATATTATTAGGGAAGGTGATCCAATCAATCAGGAAGTGGTCAGGTCAATACGAGTAGTAAAGTAGTCCTTAAAATGTGTAGTTGGCGAATGAGTTGCTGCGAAGTTGGGACATTTTTGTTATTTTTTCCTTTTCAGAGTGTATTTTATAGACAAAGTTTTTGAAGTCGGTTTTTTTTTTATTTTTCTCTTTTTAGTGACTTAAATTATGGACAGCTCTCTTTACAAAATTTTCCCAAGCTTTCATTATTGTGTTCTTGTCACTTACTACTAACCGTCCAAACTCAATTCATAAGTCAGTTGAACGTTGAAGTTCTAAAGTATAATGATTACCTAACTATTTTCAATGTTATTATATTGATTGAGAGTGAGTTTGAACGTTTGGAATAATCCATCCACTGATTTGGGTCTCCTGGTCAACATACCGGATACTATGATCCCATTGATACACCTTTCAAAACTGGCACCTACTAATTTATCGTAAATTCACATTTATTTGTAACCATCGGGTAGCCATTTTGCCAGAGTGGTGCCAACTTCAAAAAATGATCAATCTGGAGGCGATTCAGAGGCGAAAGGAATGTCTTTTAATCATTTGGGAAAATTTCCCAAAAGAAAAAGTTGATAAAATTACTATTTCTCATTTAATGAGAAATAGTAATTTTATCAACTTTTTCTTCTCTACACGCCATATTAGAATGCCAAACGAAAATTGGAGCTAGGATCTCATAGGCAGATAAATTATGAACAAATTGACATAAAAACAAAACAATCGAGCAATTATTCTAGAAGTTATTAGCTTACAAAGTCAAAACTGGCTCTTTTTGCGAAAATCACGTTTTCCGGCATTTTTCCGCGTCTGGGGAGGTAACTACTGGATGAACTTTCAAACAAACAAAAAAAAAAGTAAACCGATCGGACGTACAGGAGCTGAACTCTAGCGGACAACACGTACCGAAAAAAAACCGCAAGTCAGTCGGTTAAAAATCATTTTTGTTTCATAATCGCCATGCTCTCATAAAACTTTTGTGTGTCAAATCTTGTTAGTGAATTACTTACAGATCTTCTTTATTATTATTTTTTCCAGAAATCATGTCAAAAGTGCAGAGCATACTGAACACTTTGCCAATATGTAAGGTATTGAGTATCGATCCAGTACCGATTTTCTTGCAGAAAGCAGATAACGACCAAGTGACCATCAAAATTGACCCACCCACGTCTCACAAAGGCCTAGCTGTACTCAACGTCCGCCTTCTATCGTTTTCAAAACGATTCGGAATGGTAAATGAAATCATAGTACGGTTGACCAAAAACTCCAAAAAGACTGGTTCCAAAACGACCACAAGTCATTGGAAAGAAGATAGAATAATATTTTATTTAATAAAAAACTTTGAAAATTATACTTCAAAGTTATTAGTATAAAAAATAAAATAAATAAAACTGAAATTGAAATAAAAGTAAAAAAATTACAAAAATGTCCCAACTTCATAGCAATTAACAACTATATTTTCTACTATTATGTGAGACTTTATTAATACAATTATTTTACACTTGTATTGACCTGGCCACCTGAATTTGCAAGAATATAATTATCTGCGTTTTCATGATACTTTCACAGAGCAATGTAGCATTTCAGAGAGCCGATTTTTAACAAGATCAATTTGCCCTATGATTGTTTACGTTTTTTATGAAAACCATTTTTCACACTTTTCTTTGGATATCATTTTCATATACCTTCAAAAAAGATCTTTACAGTTATCACACTATTTGTAAACAATGAGATGAAAATATTGTTGGTGGTAAAAGTCATCAACTTACTTTCGGCACCTACTAATTGTAAATTCAAATTTATTCTTAACCGTCCGGTTAAGACCGTCCGTATTTCAATCATTCGGGGAATGGTAGAAATAATTATTTTTTTATATTATTAGGGGAGGTGGTCCAATCAATCAAGAAGTGGTCAGGTAGTAAAGTAGTCCTTAAAATGTTTAGTAGTTGCTGAATGAGTTTGCTGCGACGTTTGGACATTTTTGTGTTTTTTTTTCCTTTTCAGAGTTTATTTTATAGGTAAATAATTTTGAAATCGGTTTTTTTTTTGTTAAATGTTTTTTCTTTTTTGTGTCTCACAATCATGGACAGCTGTACACAAAATTTGCCCAAGCTTTCATTATTGTGTTTTTGTCACTTACTACTAACCCACCTAACAACCTCATATATTTGGTTTCTACAACCACATAAATATATTCCAAAAAACGTTATCTCGGAACAAGTATTTTGAAGTACGGCCGAAAAGGCACATAGTTGTGATTCAATCGATACCATACTTTTACTGTGCTCACTAAACTCAAAATTATTATTACAAACAATGATAAATTAGTTTTCATTCAGAAGTTATTGGGTCATACAGAGGTCCATAAAAACATAAATTACACCCTTATTATGACACATGAAAAAATTAGTTTCACTCATGCTGAGTACTTTCAACTACATGAAACTTCATATTTTTTCTCGACATTGTTGATTATACCTAGTGCTCGAAAACTTGAACAATTTGAAAATTGGTATCACATTTTTTGCTACGCTTCCCGACACGCCATTATCAGGATTCCGAACATCTCGTTGAGCTCGGCCCTCATACGGAAATAAGTTATGTTCATAACCTGCAAGTCAACCATAGTAACCTTCTTCAGTTAAAATTCAATTTGCCTATAACTTTGAGCATGTCACTTGTACGATTCTTGCATTTTTTGAAATCTTTCTTAATTTTCAGACTGGCGATGAACATGAAGACGTCGGCGTCAAGCTTCCATCCGACGAACTAATAGTTCACTGTCACGGCGGAGGATTTATTGCTCAAAGCTCTAGATCTCATGAAACTTACCTTCGCCAGTGGGCAACCGAAATTGACGCTCCCATTTTCAGTATTGACTATTCACTAGCTCCTGAATGCCCTTACCCAAGGGCGTTAGAGGACGCTTTTTACGGGTACTGCTGGGCTCTGCAGAATCTTGGAAAATTAGGCACGACCGGCAAACGAATCGTCGTGGCAGGTTAAAACAATACCCATTTTTCATTGTCATTTAAATGTATTAACCTCCATTTTTACCAGTAGTTTAACTGATAAATGAACCCGTTAAATTTCTACTTAGATTTTCCTAGTGCTTCATTTTTATGTTTGCTGTAGGTGACTCTGCTGGAGCCAACCTCGTCCTTGGGATCGTTATGAAATGCATAGAACACAAAGTGCGTCTACCGGACGGCGTTTTTGTTGCTTACGTTCCAACCTTGCTGCGGTTTGTTGCCACGCCAGCCCGCTTACTCTGTCTGATTGATCCCCTACTTCCGTTTGGATTTCTCCTTGGATGTATCAAAGGTGGGTTTGACTCCAGTTGCAATGCAAAATTAGTGGCAAGAAAAATTTCGATGAAATAATTTCCTATGTTCTATGGATGATGGAATGATTGAAAATAAATCCATCTTCACTCACAGAAAAATGTTTTTACTTCCATGTTTACGTTGTAAATGGAAGTATTAAAATCGTTTGAGAAGTCAACAGAGATGAATTTGGAAGATATTTTCATAGTACTTTACTCAGAAACACTTCTGTGGCATGTGGATCACTTGAAATATCTGTTGTGGTTACTGAGAAACAGGAATATTTGTGAGACAAATTTACTCTGACTCACAAACGCTTTTAGGAGGTTGGCCTGTTGTACATGTTTCTATACGTTGCCTGTTGTACATGTTTCTACAACTTGTTCTACATTTTGCAGCATATTGCTGCAATGCCGAAGAATTTGAGAAATCACTCGTCCACGAGGAAAAACTGAAAGTTGGTGTTACACTTCCCGAAGGCTCAGTTGACTCTGTTCCGACATCACCTGGTAGGAAATCTTGCCATTTCTAGATTTTCAGTTCTTCTGGGTCATTATCTTTACTTTGTGGTAATCTTGGAAGAGATGGAAAGTATTACCATGTGTATTTCTGGTGTTTTGTTATTATAAATAATAAATTAATAAATAAAAATTTGGATCCCTTCTGCTATTAGGTTATTGGCAACGATGTCTCATCTATGTCTAACGATGGAGCAAGGAAGGAACTGCACCAGCTGTTTGCATTGCCCAGAAAACGTTTGGTTTTTTCCAACAGAATATTTATAGCCCAACAAGTAAAATCGTTCCACAATTAAAGTCCACAAGGTGGGAAAAACGAATAAGAGAATCAAGTCAATCGATGAATTTGATTTGATTGGTCAATTTGAAATGCCGAGGGGATGACGTTAATTTTGGAGATCTTGAGGCAGAAGAACAAGAGACCATTTTCTAAAATAAAATGCCACTAAAATTCGGAAATATATATTTTAAAACTAACTAACTTTCATACCAGAAAAATTGAAACATGAACCAAAGTAAACCTCCGAGTAGCTTTTCCGAAGTTTCATGGGAGTCCAGTCAGCAGTTAGTTGCGTAGCGAATTTGATTTGGCATTAGCTGATAGGCCTCACAAGATTGACATTCTCTCGTCGGGCGAGCCCTCTTTTCCTACAATTGTTACGATTTTCACCGGTTTTCCTTCGGAATTCATGCTGATATTACGATTTCCTTGATTTTAATGTGATTTTCGTATTCAAGGAGGCCTATCCAATCACGGGGAAAACGCTGCAATTGTTAACGTTTTCTCCTAACTACAGATCAAGGAAAACTCCTTAGCAAATATTGTAAAAAATGAGACGACAAGGAAAATGCTTATTAAAATTGGAAATGGTTGCGTACAAGTCTGCAACACAATTAGACATTTTTATGTGCTTCGCCCGCAACCACCTCTGTGGAAATCGTATGGAAAACGTAAATACCTTAATCTAAATACCTACATAAATTGATACCTACATCTAACGCTTTTCTCTAACGTTTGTGTCAACTTTATAGCAACACAAAAAAAATGCAAAGTTGATCACTAAATTGTTGATAATATACATTTATGAATGACCTTAAATCCCAGTTTTCGGGATAGTTACTGGCGAAGTGGATGTATAAAAATTGTTAGTTAAATCAGGGCTTTCGAACGAGTGGTGAACGATTTTTGTGGGATGGAAAATGCAGAAGTCACTCTTCTTTAGCAACGGCTGGTTGTAAGCCGAAATCATCACAAATTTTGACATTTTTATGTCTTTGATATGGCACACAAACTGGAAAAGCTTTAGGAAAAACCGTTATGAAGAAGCGTTAGAAAGTTACCATGGTAGCACACTCTATTAGAGATACTGCACTTGATTGGACGGACTTTCCATCTGTTCCAGCATTGCCGTTGCTGAGCAACTTATGATTATGAGCTTGACGTTGTTTTCGTGTGTCTTGTAACCATCCCGATAACTGAGATTTATTTGATTATTTAATGGCGAAGCTCAACATAAACGAGCGGTACGTCAGGGTTCGGCTCGTATTTACGCTACCCAGACAATTTCCACAGAGGTGGTTGCTTGCGAAGCACATAAAAATGTATCATTGTGTTGCTGACTTGTACGCAACCATTTATTTTCTAACGCTCTTACATGACGGTTTTTCGTAACCCTTTTCAAGTTTGTGTGACATATCAAAGACATAAAAATGTCAAAAAATCGTAATTTTAATTATTGTTATTGTTCTTGATTACCCCTTTTCAAGTCAAATTATCTTATAGCCAGTGACCTAACTAATGAGGAAAATAAGGTTGCCGCTGCGTGTGAAACGGCTAGCACTTTATTGGTTAAACTCAGTAACTTTTCATGTTATTGAAAGATCCTGCTAACTTCATAATTATCACGCGTCTCTCCTATGCAGTGCTTCTCTCCTTCCCCCTTCTTCCTAGGCCTAACACAATAGATTTTTGTACCATAGTAGCATAACCACTTCAAGGTTATTTTGCAATATTTATAGTGGATTTCACCAAAAAAATTAAGTTGGAGTTAGGTGTACAGTCAACGCCAACAAGCAATGTTATTAACGGAAACAAAAAATGTTATTGCTGGTTACATTGCTTTACACCATACCATTTTTACTCGATTTTGGTTTATTATTCAATAATATACCCAAAATTCAAATAATTGCCCAAGAAAAAATATTTCTAACCCCCCTCAAAATTTGATGTTTTACGTTTCAAAGCATGTAGAATCCATGTATCCAATAAAAAACAAATTCTGTCTGTCTGCCGTACGCCGTTAGCAGTTTTCCAGCCAAACTATAATCTAGAAATTTTCTCCAAAAATGTATCTCGGTCCTACGACGTCCCAGTTCTTGAACAACATTGCTAGCTCAATTTTAACGGTATTTTTGGGGGGTTTTGAGGGGGAGAAAATTCATATTTTCCAAGGTTTTCCAGAAAAATGTGTACGTACGTAGTATCAAATTGTATTTTAGAAACAAATCGTATTGTAGATTTTTGGACGCTGAATCGAATGAGACCATTGCGGGGTCGATAGCTTTATTGGTTCTCGAGTTATCGCAGCTTTTGGGCCGACTTAGAGAGATTTTCAGAAATTTGACATGAGGGTATAACTCGAGAGTTCTTGGAGCTATAAAAATCTTTCTATACTCATTGGAATGGTCGTCAAACACTCTCTCCAGCTGCGTCGTTAGGAAATAAGTTTAGTTTTTAATTAGGAAATTAAGAAAAATAAAAATGATTAAAATTAAAATAGTTGCTACGGAGTTTTCCCCTATAGTTACCATCTGTTTTTTTGGTGGGAACGTTCACAAATGTTCGGAATAATTAAAATCACAAATTGGTAGTCTTCTTAAATCATTATTGATGCGAAGGAATTATAAACCATTGTACAATAATTTGCAGCGTTTTTTTTTTTTTTTTTTTTTTGTCAAATCCACCGTTAGTCAGCAGAAAAGTCTGTCTCGGTTCCAGCGTTTAACATGTGTGAACATGTTCTAGTAGTGCCCGAAGATGTCCAACAGCCTGAAGAAGATCCAGTAACCATCGGTCAGAAAGATCCCGGGGTGTTCCAGCGGGTTCTGTCTTCCTTCACTAGCGCCCTTGTCGTGGAAAAGCGCTCTGCTTTGGACCAAGAAAGGTCGTAATGTTGAATATTGTAAGCCATAAATTACCGTAAAAAAGTCATAAGATTATTGTATGATAATTCGTTTTGTTCAGATTGCTCGCTGAAATGAAAGAAGAGACGTTCAAATACTGTCCAGATAACATGATGGATTTCGATATCCAAATGGACCCTTTCCAGTCTCCGTTAATTGCTGATGATGATGTTCTTCGCGAATTCCCCCCTGTTTCAATATTGGCAAGTTCATTCATCTTGAACAGCAAAATGTATTTATTCCTATTTTACCTGCATGCTAAAAATAGTTAATCACTTTGCACTTAGTTTATTCTGAAGCTGCAACAATATTAACAGTGTAGATGATGAAACCGAGAGTCCAACTAATAAAACCTTAAATTTTGTCTTATCATGGAGTTAAATAAAAATCGTGTGAAATGTCGGATTGTTCATTCCAGACGACGGAATTCGATCCATTTCTTGACGATTGCGTCGATTTTGCGAAGAAATTGAAGAGCGTCGGACATTCGCCCACTCTAGACGTCTTGCTGGGCCTGTCGCACGGGTTTCTTAATTTTTCTCAGGTAAGTGACTTCGTTGTTCTAAATTTCGGTGTGGAATGTTTGCAATATTGAGCCCTTGTTTCCCCAATTCCTCGGTAAATCGTTCCCAGAATACTTGGCTTACCATTTATTTTTTGTATATTTGTAGGTGAGCAAAGAAGCGGCCGAAGGATCTTCTGTTTGTGCGACGCGGATCATGGAGCTATTGAGATCGGATGCTGCTAAGGCTGAAGAGCCGTAACATCGGCGCTCGACTGACGGAAAATGCCCTTTATCGAACTTTGATTAAAGCGAGAAAATTAACCGATAAGTTCTGTAATTTATTCTGTGATATCACTTGTGGATCTGATATAATTACGGTCCAGACCGGGTCGTCAATTATAATTCGCCAATACTAGTCTTACTATAATGAGAATTGGAATCTTTGGGCAATTTTTATTAGCTCCTATTTTGATAGTGATTACCTATTCGTTTTTGATGTAGTATTATTATCACGCCTGTTCACTATGATTAGGTCATTGCACTCTCTGAAATGTGGTATTTTATAAAAGTGATAGAATTATTTGGTAACTATTGCATGACGATCGAAGGGAATTACACTCCTCAATTTTGACGACTTATTGAACGAGTTGACTTTTTGCTTTTTATGGTTGTGAAATAGTCTCATCGCATTTTTTATTTAAAGAAAATTGCGTGAATACCCGTTTTGATGTGTTTGTTCTGTACATTTTCCCCCCTCTTTGATGAAAAGTATAGATCGTATTTTTTTGCCAAAAAAAAAAGATAATGTAAACCATCAAATAGAAAATTGATAACAGCGATCGTTGTTCGATAATAAAATAGAGATGATCTTTATGGCTCTTCCATTACTAAAAATCTTGTATTTTATTTATTCAATTTGTTCAATTATTAGGATTTTGTGTATTTGAAACGATTCAAAACCAGTAAGATTTTATTTTCCATCTTTATATGGGCGAGTTTTTGTATCTATACTCAATTTTTAATGCTCCTAGGGTTTGGTAGATTATTTTTAACAGTACCATCACAGGTCTGCAGCTTCTATATTGTGCGATTAGCTTATTTATCGCTATTTGCACTCATTCATTCTACAGAAAAGAATGATGAGCTCATTTGTATTCTGCAAGTTCCTATTTAACGAATCTTATACGAAGATCCCTGTCGCTAGAGTTGAATCGCTTTTGAAGAATCAAGAAAGTAGGAACTACCTAGTAGGACAACATCAGACGAGAGATTAAAGTGGGTTATTCGACTGATTGTAACACTAAAACTGACATTAGAGGTATTCGAAGTGAAGTGAGTGTTTTAGTTGGTATGTTATACTATGAAAAAATCGTGTTACAATACAACACTCCTTACTCTTTTTATCAAACTCTCTTGGCGAACCCACATTTAACGTGACAGTCACAAAGCTTGTTCGTACTTGTGGAGCACCTTAACTGTAATGGGATAATTTAGTTAAATAATAACTTAATACTTGAAACAGATAATTATTTTTACTTCCATGTTTACGTAGTAAATGGAAGTATTGAGATCGTCTGAAAAGTCGAATTCGGAACCAAGGTCCTGTTGGAAAAAATTTTCATAGTAGTATACTCAGAAACACTTTCTGAACCAGTGTCTGTGTGTCTGTGTGTCCGTCTGTCTGTGATCACAAACTGACATAAATCGCCATATCTCCCTGAAAAATGGATGAAACCCTATGGAATTTTAAGAGAATGTTTTCCCAGTGATTGTGCAAAATTAGGTTTTTCCGGATTTTGAATAACACACAGTACTTCCGAGATATAAGCGTTCAAAGTTTTTTCTGTTTCGATTTTTACAGGCTATGAGAGTCAATATTTTTCTACGTTTGAGGGCTTGAAATGTCGGTTATGGCCAGCAGAAAACACTAGATTTTTTGTATAGTGGGTCACATACAATGCCTCCACGTTATGAGCGTTTTTCACGATTTCACAAGTGCATGTTTTGTATTTTGATTTTTACAGGCTGCAAAACTCAATGTATTTGAATGTTTGAGGTCTTAAAATGTTGGGGTTGACGATTGGTTGATGCCTGATTTTTATGAAGTGGGTCACATGCAGTACATCCGCGTTATTTGCACATTTGCTACATTTTGATTTTTATAGACCACAAAAATGAATATATTTGAACGCTGGAGGACTTAAAATTTTTCTATATGACAGTTGAATATCGCTTGATTTTTATTATTGGGGTCACATGTCGTACCTCCTCGTAAAACGCATTTTCAGTTGTTTAATTTGTATCTTTTGGGTTTCTTTGCTTTAAATATGACCACCTTTGACCTCGTTCACAAAACTTGTTTTGCATAGTTTGGATAACACACAGTACTTCCGTATTATGCCTTTTTTTAACTTTTGAGATTTAATAGACCGCAAGAGTGAATATACATTAGACTTTGAATTTTCTATATGACAACTGAATATTGCTTGATTTTTATAATTGGGGTCACCTGCAGTACTTCTTCGCAAAACCATTTTCAGTTATTTTATTCAGCGTTATTGTACTTTTAGGGTCTCTTTGCTATAAATATGACCAACTTTGACCTCGTTCACAAAACTTGTTTTGTATGGTTTGGGTAACACACAGTACTTCCGCTTTATGCCATTTTTTAACTTTTGAGATTTTAATAGACCGCAAGAGTGAATATACATTAGACTTTAAATTTTCTATATGACAGCTGAATATTGATTGCTTTTTATTATTGGGGTCACCTGCAGTACTTCTTCGCAAAACGCATGTTCAGTTACTGTACTTTTTGGGGCTCTTTGCTATATATTTGACCAACTCTGACCACGTTCACAGAACTTGTTTTGTATAGTTTGGATAACACACAGTACTTCCGCCTTATGCCGTTTTTTTTGCATTAGAGATTTTTATAGACCACAAGAGTGAATATACCTTAGACTTTAAATTTTTCTTGACCTATGACAGTTGAATTTTGTTTGATTTTTTATCAGGGTCACATGCAGTACTTCCTCGTTAAACGCGATTTCAGTTATTTCATTCTAGCGTTCTGTAACTTTCGGGTCTCTGCTTTAGATCTGACCAACAACGATCATGTTTTGTTTTGTTTCGATCACATACCGTACTTCCGCCCTACGCCGTTTATCGCTGTTGAGCTTTTTACAGGGTGCAAAAATCAATACATTTGACGCTAGAGGTATTAAATATTTGTAATGGCGAGTGAATGACGCCTGATCTTTACCGCTAGGGTCACGTTTCGGCCTTCGTACGATTTTCTCGATTTTATAATTGGTTATACCAGTTACCGACTCAAACATGGAAGTACTGTGTGATCTATGCACACCACTGGTTTCTTTTTCTTGTGGTCGCACTTCTTGATGTCAATCGGGTGTGAGGGGGAGAAAACTCTTGATGCATTTTTCATCTGCTTTTATAAGAGAAGCGACGAGGTTTTCCACTTGAGTGAGAATTAACGTTAGAAATGAGGACACGAGTATTTGACTAGTCCGATAACTACCATCGTACTTTGTACTTGTTTTCCATATACTAATAAACAATATTTTTCACTCGTTAGAACGCTTATTTTTAATCAAGTATACGTATTGAATGGTCATAAATTTAATGTTTTTCACTTTACTTCGATTTCTTCAGAAAATTTTCATCGGAAATAACGCATCGTAATGAATATATTCAGCGTATTCGATAGCAAAAAGATTCATCTTGCCCTTCCTAGCTTGATGGAAAATCGCTTGCACAAACGTGCGATACGACGGTTATTGAAAAAAAAAGAACCAATGGTGTGCATATAGATCACACAGTACTTCCACGTTTGAGTCGGTAACAGGAATAACCAATTATAAAATCAAGAAACTCGTACAAAGGCTGCAACGTTAGTATACAACAACTGTTATTGAAAAACTAGCCAGGAGACCCAAAAATAGAAAAACTCACGAATTAGGTTGATAATAAATGCTTCCGCAGTATGTGAGCCTTGAAAAGTTTTGTAAAATGAAATCATTTCATAGCAATGAGCCAGTAGAAGATACCCACTAAAAAGCTCATAACATGGAACTAATCTTTGTGCGAGCCAATTATATTAATCAAATCATCTGGAAATCTGCTTGCCATGAAGAACATTAATTTCAAGGCTTTGCTCCATAAAAACTTTGACTTTTATGGCTGGTAAAAATCACAATAAATTATATGAAACCCCATAATAATCATAATTATATGATAATTTCTGTATATAATTTTAATTATATGAAATCAAGCGTGACTCCCCGCCTTTAACGAACATTCCTAGACCTTAAGGGTTCAAATAATTTTTGCGGCCGAAAAGCTTCTAGATTGAAAAAATACATCGACCACGAGAAAGTATGGTGTATGACATTAACGATAAAAATCCATCGTCACTCACCCGCCAAAGAAAACATTTCATGACCTCTTAAAGCTCAACTATATTGCCTTTTGAGCAATGTGAATATTTCTGATTCAGCATGGATGTACGGTGTGTGACCCTAGCGATGAAGATCAGGCGTCATTCACTCGCCATTACAAACATTAAAGAGCTCTAGCGTAAATTATATTGATTTTTGCGGGCAGCAAAAAGCTAAACAGCGAAAAGCGGCGTAAGGCGGAAGTACTGTATGTGCTCCGAACAACACAAAGCAAGTGTTATGAACGTGGTCGAAGTTGATCATATTTAAAGCAAAGAGACCTGAAAATTACAAAAGCGCTAGAATAAAATAACTGAAAATGCGTTTATAATTATATTTAAACCGTTGATTTTCTTGAACCTCTTGGTTGATGAAATGACCCTGAGTTTTCACGGGTTTTTGTCAATTGTAAAATTTTTTTTCAAAGTTTTTACGCTGCTATTGGCTACCTCTAGAGCAACAAGCTCCTGGGGTAGAATTATTGATCTGCTGGAGGGGTCGGAGAGCTTACTGCACGGCGAAGATGACCGCTGTGATGAATGGGGAAGATGACGCTAGGCAACGCATTAGCAATATTTTTTGTCAAGTTAGAAACCTTAGCTCTTTGTGTAAGGTTCCTAACGAGGAAACCATACTTCATCATTATGTAGGAGTTTATCGGAAAATCGTATACATTATGTTGGCACAATTATTAGAAAAATGATATTTCTAGTCCTTAATTAGCGTTCATAAACAGAGCAGAAATGAAATTGCGGACACTATTTCCACTACTTTTCGGCGCTTCAAATACTTAAACTTCCGCTCATCATTTGATTAATTTTTTCGATGTTAACAACGAAATATTGTGATACGTGAAAAAATGGAATTCGTAGCCGTCTCGAATTGATAGACTCGAAATTCGGAATCTTATATCTCTTTTTGGAGCGAAAAATCTCAAGATTGGCCTGAATTGGATTCAGATTGGGATGAATTTCAATGAACTTTTAAACTACTTAAAAAGGAGGAGGTTACTATTGTTGACTTGGGGGTTTTTCCGGTATGTGTTGTCTGCTGGAGTTCAGACCCCTCTGTTAGTCCACTCGGATTTCTTTTTTTTTGTCCGGGGGGGATTACTTTTTTTTTTTTTTTTTGAAAGGTTACTATCCAGGTAGGTCCCATAATTTTTTTAATTCAATAGTACCCGTAGTTACGGCCTCAGATCAGCAGAAATACCGGAAATCGCGATTTTCGCGAAAAGAACAACTTTTTGACTTTGCAAACAGAAAAATTGTTCACTTTTATCTTTTTGATGTCTGCCTAGCATCCGCCCATGTGGGCCTTGCTCAACTTTTTGTTCAGATTCCTGATAAAGTGTGTATATAAGGAAGTAAACGAAAAACGTAATACAGATTTTCACATTTTTAAGGTTTTTCGAGCACAATTCCCAACGTCTTTGAGAAAAAAAAAGAACATTCTTGTAAGTAGTTGAAAGTATAGTACTGATCGGACTTGAACTAGATTCTTTTTAGGCCGTATTTCTAAAAAAAAAAAAATTATTTCGAGATCACTTATTTAAATTTATAGCAGACCGAAAAATACAATATCGCTCGAATAAATGAAGTGGAAATGCTTTATACGAGGAAGTTCTGCATGCGAGCCCAATAATAAAAATTAAGCGACATTCAATCAACATTTAGAGAAATTCAAAGACCCCCAGCGTTCAAATATATTCATTTTTGCGGTCTGTAAACATCAAAATATTGTCAATATGCGTATAACGCGGAAGTACCTACTGTATATGACCCACTTGATGAAAATCGTGTATAATACCTATTCAATCGACGTCCCAAACGTTTTAAAGTCTTGAGCATTCAAATACATTGAGTTTTCCGGCCTGTAAAAACCAAAATACTAAATAGGTACGCACCGGTGAAATCGTGAAAAAAGCTCATAACATGTAGGTACTGTGTGTGACCCAATATCTAAAAAAAAAAGTCTTGTGTAATCTGCTCATTATAGCAAACATTTTAAGATCACAAACGTAGACAAATATTTGATCACTTAATGATCCTTAATGAAGTATAAAAAATTGCTTGGTGAGGTAAAAAATGTAACAGGACACTATTGGTCAGAAAGCAGAAACTAGTTGTTGAGCACGTAAAACACACTCACTTTGCCCCCTCCCAACACGTTACGCCAATGATTCGGCGACCATTGCTCAAAATACCGTTAAAAAAATGGAAATCTTCCTTTTGATTCTACGAAGCGGCACTCGTGCGTTTTTGAACACCATTTTTTACTACACTTGGTCCGCGATTTCTATCCAACTTGATTCATACGTTGGCATCACTGCAGACTCGCACCCTCTTGGCTAGCTTGGCTTGACTTTCTCGGTCCTTACAGTTCACATTGAAACACCGGTCAGATTCTATACGATCCGAGTGCAGTCCGTCCCCAACGGCTGACCATCCGGAGACGTCAGATCCCCTTCAAGTGCCCTCCAAGATAATCAGTCCGATTTCCACCCCGTTCAGCCTCAGTGTTTCATAAATAAACCTCGCAATATTTTCAGTGTCTCATAACTGTGATTTTTAAACTCCAACACAGAAATATTATATTTCCAAGGTAAGTAATGTTATTGTGTTTTTCACGATTCTTGGTACAAAAATGTACGTACATGGTTCTTTTTTTAAACATAAAGAATATATTTTTTAGTTTAAAATTTAAATTTTTTTAGGGTATTGAACGCATTTTATTGATCTAAAAATTGATCGTGGTCAAATAGTAACAATTAAAAAAGTAACATTCGTACAAAAGTGTGATAGTAGTT
This sequence comes from Tupiocoris notatus, assembly GCA_037159825.1. Lineage (NCBI taxonomy): Eukaryota > Metazoa > Arthropoda > Insecta > Hemiptera > Miridae > Tupiocoris > Tupiocoris notatus. The sequence continues at coordinate 737,250 of JASJUZ010000127.1, read as the reverse complement.
GCCAACTATTTTCAACTTCGTTTACACAAATAATCGATTTCATATTGTGCATTTAATTTAACTTGTTATTGGCGGTCACTCAACTTTAATACAGTTAAAAATTTGAAAACGAATCAATTTGTTGATTTAACTGATTAAATTGTGAAAAAATTATAACAACGTTCAAATTTGAAAAATTATTCAACTCCCAATTTTGAACTTTTGAATGATCAAATTTTAATTTCGTTTAAAAGTATCAGTTCAATTTTGGACCGCGTTGTGAATCAATTTTTCCCTTTTTCCCATATGTTGCCCGTTCTGAACACTGAACAGTTGTACCTAGTTATATTCAAACTGAAAATTCGTCTTACAATTTTTTTGACGTGATAATGTTGATTTACTAATTGGACAGAACCCTCAAATTATTTATACTTTTTTAGGAGACGTTGTTGCAAATATATGCAGTTATTTATAAAGAAATCTTAGTTTTAATTAATCAATTTTCGAAATTGGAATCTGTACGAATTTTTGATGTACAAATCACAAATTTTAGAGAATAAAAATTTTGAAATGTTTGTAATATACCTACGTGTCTGTTGATGCATTTCTGACACTTAATCGAGCAATTTTCAAATCATGGGTCACTATATTCGAGAACTTGAAAATACCTCTAGGCCCTCAATGCTGCGGTGAAACTTATCTAAAAACCGGTCGAGGCATGTCCTACGCAATCTCTGCCCTACTATTATACCACTACGTAAATCGATTCGAGTTGCCCCTTTTCCAAACATGGAGGCAGCTTGCGGTTAAAAATGATTCGACTATGGTTTATTATGCCGATTAACCTTTGCTCCTTCAATTCCGGTTTAAAGAGAAAGAACAATCTTATTGAAAATGACAGTGGGAAATGGTGAATTATCACGTGAGAGGTAAATTATACACTTGAAACCTCTTTGCAATGCTCTTGAAAAATTTCCTCTTTTGGTTTATTATTCAATAATAAATCATTGTTATCGCCCAGGAAAAAAAAAAATTGTCTACCTCCCTCAAAGTTTGATGTCTTACGTTTCAAGGCATTTATAATCCGAATATCCAATAAAACGCTGCAAATTATTGTACAGTGGTTTATTATTCCTTTGCTTCAATAATGATGTAAGAATAACATCCATTATTTGTGATAGTAATTATTCCGAACTTTAATTTGTAAATGTTCTCACTAAACAACAGAGTGGTAACTACACCTTTCAAATTGTGAGCTAAAGTTTTTGCCCGACGGTACAGGTGATGAGAGTGTTTGACGAGCATTCCAACGAGTATAGATCGATTTTTATTGGTCCAAGAACTATTGAGTTAAACCCTCATGCCAAATGTCTGAAAACCTCATAAATTAGACAGTAAAGCTACGATAGCTCGAGGACCATTAAAGCCATCGAACCCACGATGGTCTCATTGGATTTAGCGGCCAAAAATCTACAGAAATTGATACCAAACACACCTTTGTTTCAAAAACATTCAAAACACGAATCCACCCTCAAAACCCTCTAAAAATACTCTTAAAATTGAGGTGTACATGGTATCAATTTCTATGGATTTTTGGACGCTGAATCGAATGAGACCATCGTGGGGTCGATAACTTCATTCGTTCTCGAGTTATCGCAGCTTTAGTGTGGAATATGGGAATTTTTCAAAAATGTGGCATTAAAGTTTAACTCGAGAGTTTTATATCTGTAATAAAAAACAACCTCCTATACTCGTTGGAATGCACGTCGAACACTGTCTTCAACTATTCGGTAAGGCGAACAATTGAACACGCTACAAAAAAATGATTGTACAGTGGTTTATCATTCCTTCGCTTCAATGATGATTGAAGAAGACTATCCATTTGAGAAAGTAATATTATTCCGAACATTTGTGAGCGTTCCCACTTGAAAAAGAAAAAAAAAAAAAAAAAAAAAAAAAAAACCCTGCAAATGATTGTACAATGGTTTATAATTCCTTCGCATCAATGATGATTTAAGATGACTATCCATTTGTGATTATAATTATTCCGAACATTTGTGAACGTGGTCACTATAGGGGAAAACTCCGTAGCAACTATTTTAATTTTAATCATTTTTATTTTTCTTAATTTCCTAATTAAAAACTAAACTTATTTCCTAACGACGCAACTGGAGAGAGTGTTTGAAGACCATTCCAATGAGTATAGAACGATTTTTATAGCTCCAAGAACTCTTGAGTTATACCCTCATGTCAAATTTCTGAAAATCTCCCGAGTTCGGCACAAAAGCTGCGATAACTCGAGAACCAATAAAGCTATCGACCCCGCGATGGTTCCATTTGATTCATCGTCCAAAAATCTATATAATTTGATACCACGTACACATTTTTCTGAAACACCCTGGAATATATGAATTTTCTCCCCCTCAAAACCCCCCAAAAATACCCTTAAAATTGAGCTAGCAAGTTGCTTCAAGAATTGGGCCGTCGCAGGACCGAGATTGATTTTTGGTGAAAATTTCATGAATTTAGCTATTATAGTTTGGCCGGAAAACTACTAACGGCGTACGGCGGACGGACAGAATTTTTGGTTTATTATTAATAATAAACCATTGTAATCGCCCAAGAAAAAAAAAAAATTCTAACCCCTCCTCAGAATTTGATGTTTTACGTTTCATGGCATTTAGAATCCGAATATCCAATAAAAAAAATTCTGTCCGTCCGCCGTACGCCGTTAGCAATTTTCCGGCCAAACTATAATAGCTATATTCTTGAAATTTTCACCAAAAATCAATCTCGGTCCTACGACGGCCCAATTCTTGAACCAACTTGCTAGCTTAATTTTAAGGGTATTTTTGGGGGTTTTGAAGGGGAGAAAATTCATATTTTCAGAAAAATGTGTACGTGGTATCAAATTATATAGGTTTTTGGACGCTGAATCGAATGAGACCACCGCTGGGTCGATAGCTTTATTGGTTCTCGAGTTATCGCAGCTTTTGTGCCGAATTTGGGAGATTTTTAGAAATTTGACATGAGGGTATAACTCGAGAATTCTTGGAGCTATAAAAATCGTTCTATACTCATTGGAATGGTCGTCAAACACTCTCCCCAGCTGCATCGTTAGACAATAAGTTTAGCTTTTAATTTGAAAATTAAGAAAAATAAAAATGATTAAAATTACAATAGTTGCTACGGTGTTTTCCCCTATAGTTACCATCTGTTTTTTGGTGGGAACGTTCACAATTTATTGTTCGGAATATTTAAAATGACAAATGGATAGTCTTCATAAATCAATATTGAAGCGAAATAATAATAAACCACTGTACAATCATTTGCAGCGTTTTTTTTATTGGATATTCGGATTCTACATGCCTTGAAACGTAAAACATCAATTTTCGAGGGGGGGTTAGAAATTTTTTTTCTTGGGCGATTACAATGGTTTATCACTGAATAATAAACCAACAGATAGGTAACTATAGGGGAAAACTCCATAGCAACCGTTGCAATTTTAATCTTTTTTATTATTGTTAATTTCCAAATTAAAAGCTAAATTTTTTGCCGACACCGGAAAACCCGACGAGTCAACAATAGTAACCTCCTCCTTTTGAAGTGCATAGTTTAAAAGTTCATTGAAATTCATCCCAATCTGAATCCAATTCAGGCCAATCTTAAGATTTCTCGCTCCATAAGAGATATAATACGACAAGATTCCGATTTCGAATCTATCAATTCGAGACGGCTACGAATTCCATTTTTTCACGTATCACAATATTTTAAAAAAACCCGCTAATCAACCATAGTAACCTTTTCCTTTTGAAGTCGGTTAAAAAGTCTTAAAAACGTAACAAATAAAGAAAAAAGTAAAAGTGACAATAAAGAAAAATCCAACTAGTTAACAATTCATTTAGTACCACGCTTGTTCTCATTTCAAATGAAAGCATCATCCTAACAAATTAATTAGCCGAACAAATTGTTTGTTTCGGTACTATTCGGAACTTCGAAAATCACTTCCGCCCATTCAATGTCGGACTTTGAACAGTTTTGTCCGTATTAATCTAATCGTTTTCCATTCAATTCCGGGGACGAGTGGATGACTAATTACGATTGTATTCTATCGTCTATTCTATTTGCTAAACAGTTATCGGATGCTCGGCAAACGAAGACACATCGTTTAATTTAATGAGCTATATCTCATTTTCGTTGTTGAATGGATCACCTCAATTTGTCAGAGTTGCCACTTAATATCCAGTTACGATTGTTCAAAGGTCGCTTATATATATATTAAATTGAATTCTTTTATTGCTCTTTGTACATTTGAACATTTTTGATATAATGCAATTGAAATTGGTTTGAGGAATAATCGTAAAACTTGCAAGAGGTACTCAATTATTTCAGTATGATGAGTAAAAGTTGCAGCCTAACCCCATCATTATTATCGAAGCACCCAACTTTTACGATAGGGTTTTCTTCTTTTTTAACCAACTTCAAAAGAAGGAGGTTAAAAGTCAACCATGGTTGACTTGTGGTTTTTTTCGGTATTTGTAGTCAAATGCAGGTCCTATCGGGTTGCTTTTTTCCAGTTTGAAAGGGTAACTATCCAGGTAGGTCCCACATTTTTTTCAATTCAATCCATTCAGTAGTTACGGCCTCAGATCCGGAGAAATGCCGGAAAATGCAATTTTCGTGAAAATAGCAACTTCAGTTTTTGCGAGCTTATAACTTCTAGAAAAACTGCTCAATTGCGATGTTTTTGACGTTATTTTGTTTGTATCGTATCTGCTTTTGAGCAACTAGCTACAATTATTATTAGTAGTAGTATTACTTGTATTCTAATATGACGTTTAGAGAAGAAAGTGTAACGAAAAACGTGATACGGATTTTCTCACTTTTGAGGTTTTCCGAAAACCATTCGCAACAAGTCGAGAAAAAATATGGACATTCTCGCAGTTGAAAGTACTCAACAAGAGCCTTCCAACGATGGTAAAAAACCAATTTTACGTTGTATAATAAGGGAGCAATAGATGTTTTATGTACCCATGTTTGAGACCCTATAACTTCTGAATGATACAACTTTTTCATTGTTGGGAAACGTTTACTGTTTCCATTTGAGTTTAGTTTGCACGATCACAGTTTGGTATTGATATTGATTAGACAAAAACTAAATACTTTTTAGGCCATATTTCTTAAAATATTGTTTCGAAATCACGTTTTTCGTAATGTATATGATTGTAGAAAAATAACCACATGAGCCATAGCATTTTCGTTAAAAGAGCGTTAAATTTTCAACAAATAGCGTGGTTTTGAGGGCCAAATAACTTCAATATGATGCACAAACGTTTGGTGAATATCTGAAATTTTGTTCGGATTCTCTCATTCAGTGTCATTGCGGATAGCCTTGAGAAAAGCAAAACTCCATATCACTTGAGAAAATCAAGGATTGGATTTGTGCATTTCTATAACCAACAATGGTAAAATAAATTATTTGTGTTATCAAAGGTATGGTCCAACTTAGGTGGATCAATGGGATCAAAGCATGCGGTAGGTTGACCAAGGGTTCCAAAAATCAGTAGACGGATTACTCCAGATGTTCAATCTCACTTCTTAATCAACATAATAACATTGGAAGTAGTTAGGTAATCAATATAATTTAAAACTTCAGTGTTCATGAAATGAGAAATATTTTCGATAGGTCAAAGCCTTGAAATGTTTGAGTACCTAAGTGAGTCTACAGTACAGCCAAATTTTGTGAAATGGGAACATTTTTTCAACAGAAAAAAGTATAACCAGCCCAGTGGGGGGAATCAAGCGTCATTCGAAAAGAAAGTAAAAGTTGAAATAGTGGGAAAACCGCATAAGACGGAAGTACTGTGCGTGATCCACACTATACAAAACAAATTTTGTGAAGGTGGGTCATTTTTATGGCAATGAGACCCGAATAATACAATAACGCCGCTCGAACAAAATAACTGAAAATGCGTTTCAAGAAAATTACTGTGTGTGACACGAATAATAAAAATCAATCGAAATTCAACTGACATTTTCTATTATAAAATCAAGAAACTCGTACAAAAGCCGCAACGTTGGTTTACAACAAATGTTACTAATAAACTCGCCACAGACCCCAAAATTGAAAAACGCACGAATTAAGTTTATAGTGCGGAAGAGCAGTTTCAACCTAAGCCCAAGTTTTGTAAAATGAAATCATTTTTATAGCAATGTCAGCCGAAAATGTGCCACTAGCCCTTCCACATCATTAAATATCGTTACTAACATTTTAAAACCTCCAGCGTTCAAATATATTTATTTTCGAAGCCAGTAGAAGATACCGACAAAAAAGGTCATAACATGACATTACGCTGTGTGCGGGCCAAAGATAAAAATCAAATCATCTGGCAATCTGCTTGCCATGAAAACGTTTCAAGGCCTATCGAAAATATTGACTTTTATGGCTGGTGAAGATCACGTCGTATTATTTGCACTGGGGGAACATTTTCTGAAAATATTTCATCAAATAATAATTTCTACCATTTCTACAAGTACCAACTTGACGATGACTATTTACGCCTGTTACTAAAAAATACTTTCAAATCAGATCTTTACAGTTATCACGCTATTGATGAACGAAAAAGAGATGAATATGTTTCGGGTGGTAAAAGTCATCGAGTTACTTTAGGCACCTATACTCATTGTAAATTCAAATTTATTTATAACATCCTCTCAGTAATGGAAAAATAATAATCAGTAAAAAATCAGTTTTTAAGTCTCCTTTTTAAGTAATTAATCATTAATTAATATAAAAGTTCAAGTTGAGCGATCTTTCGTCCTCTCTATCTGCTCCACAGCTCGACAAAGCTCGGTTTCGCGATCTTTATTCGTGTCGGCAAGGTCCCAGCTAATGGCTATTAGATGATAGCTGACTCACGTCCTTGCACCTGTGTCAGGACAATGATGATTGATCTTTTCCTCATTTGCGAGACAGTTCCTACATTAACACGCATATCCGGAATTGATATAAAACACTAGTTTTACTATAAAAATCACCAATACTAACTTTGCTACGAAAATTGTGCTTTTGGCTCTTCCGAAGAAGTCGACCATCGAATTTCGTACCGAAAATACCAACAATTAATAATCATGCGCCAGCAAATCGAATTCTAGAGAAAAAATAATGTGTACATATATTTCGTAATTTTCGAGACAAAATATCAGATTTTTTTTTAAGAAAAATTATTTTTCGCAAAAGTAATTGGGTACAGACAAAGGGTGTAGTTCAAGTTCTAGTTCACTACCCGATATAGAGGGGGGATATTTATTGTTGTAGAAAAAACGACATGGGTCAGAGCTTTTTTCCCTCTACAATATGCTTCGAAAACTCGCAGGTAAAGCCGTGTTGCTATAGTCAGATTTTTCTCTCAAAAACCAAATCCAAAAATCGAAATCCGAGCTTTTTCTCATCCGATATCTATTAGCAGGAGTCGATTTTTTTCCAACGGTCCAGTTATTTAATTAATTGTACTCCTCTTTTTTTATATAGTTTTTATTCACTGACAGCAATATGAATTACACTTTTCTATGTTGAACTTCGCTCTCGCTCGGTTATTTTTGACAAACACCCGCGAGGCATGAACTGTTTCCAAACGAAGAGCGTAACAGAATAATTGATAGTGAGGGTGATACACCAATTGTGTCAATCTAGATATTTCCAACGCTATGCGCCTAGCATCGTCCACAGTTGGCCACAATCGATTTGACAGCGACACTGAAAAATGGATAATTTCCTTGGGAAAAATTAGCGTCATTCATTGTTCGTGATAATTTGTTTAAAAGTTCGAGCAAAAAGTGACACATTTTGCCGAAGACAAGAATTCAATGATTTTATCATACGCCGTGATTCGTACTAGAAATCGTTGAATCCTTTCTTGTTACAATTGGGAAAATAATGAACTGGCCTTTTAGAAAGATATAATGACCCCAATAAGCAAGATTAATGTAATTAATTTACCTATTACAACGCTCAAGATCTAGATTGTTGTAGCGTTTGGAAGACTTTCATGTCACACTAGTTTATGCTCCCAAACGCCTTGACCGATTTTTTTTCGCATTTTCGCGCGTGTATTCAGCAAGTCAGAACGCTCTGTCCTCTTTCAAACTCATGAACAGCAATGACGATCCCCGCGAAAATTTGAGAAATTGTTAAATCTGCCTCTAACACTGTTTCTAGGCAGTAAATATTTGAAAAAATCTAAAGTGAATTTAAGAAAAATTAGCAGTTACCAGCGATAGTTGAAGCTTCATTCGGCCAGTTTTTCATACCAAGAAAACCACTATTCTGGTCACTTCCAAGGAAGGTTCCGTTATTATTACTTCCATGTTGTGAAGTATTGTGGTTGTCTTAAAAGTCGAATTCAGAACGGAGTCCTATTGGAAGAAATTGCCATAGTGAAATAATCAGAATCAGTTTCGGAACAAGTGTCTTTGTGTCCGTCCGTTTGTCTGTGGCCAAAAAATGAAATATCGCCATATTTCACCGTTCTCATCACGGGTATAGTAGGAGCATACGAAATAAAGCGTCCTTTCGCGGAGCATTTAAAAAATTAATTTCCTCCTTCAGAGCTTGGAACTATAATATTGTGAAATAAAAATAATAATAAAATCGACATCAGAATCATTTGCCTATATGAAAATTCTGAAAAGGAAAAATAACAAAAATGTCCCAACTTCACAGCAACTCGGTCACCAACTACACATTTCAAGGACAGCTTTACTAAACTCGTATTGACCTGACCACTTCCTGATTGATAGGATCACCCCCCTTAATTATAGAAAAATTATTATTATAATTTTGAAATCGCTTTTATTATTTTTTAAACTTTTTTTTTAATTTGTCGTGTCATAAAAACCTGGACATCTCTCTTCTTGGAATTTGCCCAAGGTTTCTTTATCGAGCTTTTGACACGTACTACTAACCGACCAGAGAAAATTCTATACCTATCAGTTGAGCACTGAAGTTCTCAACTGTAATGATTACTTATTTTCCTTTTCGTCGCATTTCTTGATGTCCGGGGTTGTGAGGGGGGCTGGACCGTATGGCTCCACGTCGCCCTGAAGATGCCCCAAAAAAGCCCGCAAGTAACCAAAGTGACCTCCTTCTTTCGAACTCGGTTAAAAAATAACCGTTGTTTTTTTTTGTTACTATATTATAAATTTTTCAACTCGTCCCTCAGCTGGTTCGAAGTATAATTGTTACAGACGAAGCTGTCTACTAAACCACAGACCCCAATAAACGTGTTTCTTTTTAAAACCTGTAACCGTAAAATTATAATAATTTATTCCCAGATCGACACTTAATAAGATTTCGATGTTTTACGTAAAACGACGTTTTACAGCGGAAACTAGACCGCTCCGGTTTTTGGGTCGCCAGGTAAATAGATTTGATGCGAGTCAATGTGAAACTATCCTCGGCTACGAGAGGTCAAAGACCGCTGGACTGTGACGTACTTTTTGAGTGGGTGTGTTCTGTTTACGAGTGTTTACTACTACAGGAATGGTTTATACGATAGTTCGAGCCTCCTCGGAACGCTTTTAGGGACGCATTTCTCTCAATACAATAGTAGACGAACGCCCATTCAAATGATCAAACTGTATATTTTCACTCGTTCTAAGAGATTCACAAGTTATGATCACGGGAAATTGAATTATAAAAACGAAAATGGATTTTAAAAAATAGTTTAAAAAAAATGAAACTGATTTTGAAAATAAAACACGTTTTGTGAAAATGTGTCATTATAACAGCAAGGAGATCCAAAAATACAGAAGCGCTCAGATAAAATAACTGATAATGCGATTCACGATGAAGTACTGTGTGTGGCACCAATAATAAAAATCAAGCTACATTCAGCCGACACAAAGAAAAGTTACAAGTCACCCAGCATTTAAGCATATTTATTTTTCATACATTCGTATATTATAACATTTCCTGAAAATTATATTGAGTTATTTTAATTTTTCAGGGAAATAGGGCTATTTATGTCACTTTTTGACCACCACAGACACACTTAGCTCCGAAAAGGGATTCGGAGTAGAGTACTATGAAAATGTCTTCGAATAGGACCTCGTTCTGGATTCGACTATTCAGATGATCACAAAACTACATTTACTACGTAAACATGGAAGTAATAATAGTTATTTCCACCATTTCCCAAATGATTGAACGACTTTCCTATTCCCCTCTCAATGGTCTCTAGAATTGTCACTTTTTGTTAATCTCTTAGAACCCGTCGTCTTAGAAAAGCCAATAGAATCTGAATTCGCATGAATATAATAAAAGGGGTGAGGAGGAGGCAAACTCGGCGACTCTTACCCCATTATTCCTTTTATTTGACAAGATCTTTCGCTCATTCGGGATCATACCTGTATCTGATGGTATGGTCATCGTCGACGAGTCACAGGAATCTATGACACGACGAATGACATTGACGAACGAATACGGGCGATTCAAAGGTTGAGGGCACCTTTTTTGGCTTTCTACCGAGTTTATTTCGGGTACCTTCCCTCCGAGAGTTGCTCAAGGCAATACATAGTTCAAATTCAGTCAAAATGCTCTAACTGCAATTTATAGAATATGGTGGCAGAGAAGGGTGGCCGAAAAATAATTCCAATAGTCGCATTTCGAACTACAATAATTGGGGAAGTCAAGGCTTGATTCTTTATTTTCTTCACTTATTCGCTGCTTGTTTGCTCTAAAACAATTAATAACTGGTATAAATTATACTACTCTAAAATAGCCAAATCTTCCGAACAACTCAATAATCAGATACCTTTTATTTATAACATGTGCAATATTAATATTTTCATTTATTATTTTTCACATTATTAATTATAAAAGGAATTTTATGTAGAGTGATTAATTAAGCAGATCATCATTTCGGACTGTTCGATAACATTTAATTGCCTTAACAAGGTCTTAAACCGGTTTATATTAGGCGAGTTATCGAAGGGCAAGTAGGTAACGCTGCTATTTTATTTCTTCTTGGCAACACGTCAAATTTTTGTTGAACATACTGGTCAAATTGTTCACACTTTGAGGAAATTTAAGGGCCACGAATTTTTTTCAAGTGTGAAAATTTTAGGGAAATTTAGTTTAATAACATTGATTGACTAGAAAATAATGTTTTGAATGCTCAGAAAATTAGTAACAATCTTTAAGAAGCATGTGCAATTTAATTTAAGTATCTAAACATAATTTATTTATACTTCTTTTCCTTATCGTCGCATTTTTTATGGCTACATCGGCCACCCAGTAAAGAATCGGAGAACGAGTCGCCTGGTTTTTCTCCCCGTCGCAACCCATGGGGATTTATTAACATGAAATTATGACTACAAAAATAACCTTGATAATTCTAACGAAATAACTACACAAAATTTGACGTTTCGAACAAACAAATACTTGACATTTTACTCACACGTTTCAAAAAATTTAATTATGTTTCCTCCGCGTTATTCTTCTTTTTTTTTAAGAAACGAGAAAATCTGTGAAACGGCCATGAATGAACCTTTCAGAAATATTAAATCAGCATTTCATTATTCAAAAGCAAATACGAATTTCATGTGTTTAATTCACTATTTATTTCTCTTCTAACGTTAAACTAGATAAAAGATAATATATTAAAACTGCTCTGGCTCTGCAAAGCAATATATATATTACACGTGTCCAAATGTGAGCAATTATTCGCTATAAAATTAAACTGACTACGGGTCAATGACACAAATCGCACCAGGAAAACGTCCACCTACAGTTAGTCGAAACTAACTTTAGTTTAGGGAACTTCGAATAGGTACTATTTCCGTCGACACGTCTGGCAATAATTCCCACCTCTCGTTGCCAAGATTACGACGATCGCTGTTTAAATAAATGTAAATTAGTGTCGCGTTATTGTGCAGATTTCGTCAAATCAATCTTCTAGCGTATTGAAATATTTAGTAACGTAAGAATGATGTGGAAAAGAGCGCAAAAACGTTTAGATAGAAACGTGACGGAGAGAGCGAAAATTTTACTTCTGTTGGACTTCAAGTTGCTCTAGCTCCGCCAAAATTCGAGCAAATTACAAACTTCGGTATTTTTCCGTTTGAAGAATTTACCTAATAATCTACAAAATGCTGCAGTTATATTTTCAATTCTTGCGAGAACATTTCGATTGAATCGCAGAAAACTGCATAAAAACATGAAACTGAAAAGCTAACAAATTCACTAACCCCACCACTGAAATAAAAGGCCTAAATGAAACCAGTGGTGTGCATAGATCACACAGTACTTCCATGTTTGAGTAGGTAACAGGGCGTAGTAAGGGCGCAACGTAATTACCTACTCTACAACTGTTAGGTGGTACTGAAAAACTAGCTAGGAGAACCCACAAATAGGAAAACGCATGAACTACGTTAATAACGCGGGAGAGCAGTGAGCCTAACATACTGCAACATAACGGTAGAAGCCAAATTTTAGGATAACATTTGATGAACCTCCAGCATCAAAGATATTAATTTTTAGTTATAAAACGAAAACCGAAAACGAATTTCTGAAAATCTCCCAAATTCAACATAAAAGGTGCGATAACACGAGAACCAATACAGCTATCAACCCCGTGATGGTTTCGTTCGATTCAGCGCCCAGAATTCGATTGAAATTGATGTCAAACACAAAAAAAAACGAATACGAATTTTCTCCCCCCCTCCAACTCCCTAAAAATACCCTTACAATTGAGGAAGGAGTTGGTTAAAGAATTGAGTCGTTGTCAGGCCAAGATTGATGTTTGGTGGAGCTTTCAAGAATTTAGCTCTTATCGTTACGTGAGAGAAGTGTTGACAGCGGACTGACAGAATTTTTTAAATTGAATATTCGGATTCTACATGTTTTGAAACGTTATACATCAAATTTTAAGGTGGGCGGGTTAGACAATTTTTGGTTTATTATCCAATAATAAACCGTTGTAATCGCCCAAGAAAAAAAATTTTCTGACCCCCCTCAAAATTTGATATTTTACGTTTCAAGGCATGTAGAATCCGAATACGAATATCCAATAAAAAAAAATTCTGTCCGTCCGCCGTACGCCGTCCGCCGTTAGCAGGTTTCCGGCCAAACTATAATAGATAAATTCTTGAAATTTTCCCCAAAAATCAATCTTGGTCCTACGACGGCTCAATTCTTGAACCAACTTGCTAGCTCAATTTTAAGGGTATTTTTGGGGGGTTTTGAGGGGGAGAAAATTCATATTTTCCAGGGTTTTTCAGAAAAAGGTGTATTTGGTATCAAATTATATAGCTTTTTGGACGCTGAATAGAATGAGACCATCGCCGGGTCGATAGCTTTATTGGTTCTCGAGTTATCGCAGCTTTTGTGCCGAATTTGGGAGATTTTCTGAAATTTGACATTAGGGTATAACTCGAGAGTTCTTGGAGCTATAAAAATCGTTCCATACTCATTGGAATGGTCGTCAAACACTCTCTCCAGCTGTATCGTTAGGTAATACGTTTAGCATTTAATTAGGAAATTGAGAAAAATAAAAATGATTAAAATTACAACAGTTGCTACGGAGTTTTCCCCTATAGTTACCATCTGTTTTTCGGTGGGAACGTTCACAAATGTTCGGAATATTTATAATGACAAATGGGTAGTCTTCTTAAATCAATATTGAAGCAAAATAATAATAAACTACTGTACAATCATTTGCAGCGTTTTCTTGCTAGGGCGATTACAATATTTTATTATTTATAAACCAAAATAAACGCTCGAGGTCCTAAAATTTTAGGGAGGGCGATTGAATGATCCTAATTTTTATCCCGTGGGTCACATACCGTAGTTCTGGGTTATTCGCATATTGACTATATTTTGATTTTTATAGACCGCAAAACTTAATATGTTTAAACTCAGGGGGTTTAAATTTTTCTCTTGTTGGCAGAATGTCGCTTGGTTTTTATTATTGGTGTCACACATTGTACTTCCTCGTGACTCATATTACCAGGAGTTTTATTTGAGCGCTTCATTATTTTTATGTCTCGTTGACCCACTTTCACAAAACTTGTTTTGTGTCGTTTGGATCACGCACAGTACTTCCTCCTTACCTATGCGGTTTTTTACTATTTTGATTTTTACAGGCCGCAAAATTCAATGTATTTGACGCTAGGGTTTTTAATGTGTCTGTGGTAAGTGAATGATGTTTTTTTTTATTGTGATAGGTCAGTTTTGAAATTTTATTCGTGGAAAGCCGATGACGTTAGTTTTTCATCTTTGGCTCACACGCCGCACAAGTCGTGCTCTTCTGGCTGCAAAAGTCGTACGTATTGCGGCTTTCGCATGAGTTTCTTGATTTCATCTACTCAAACATGGACGTACCATGTGATCTATGCACACCACTGTTTTTTTTTCTATACAAATTTTAAAAGTTCTGACATTGGAGGGTCGTAACTCTCGTGACGGGATTGAGAGTGATCCGACCTATTCAATTGAAACAAAATGTTCTAAATTCCTCAGTCAACAACTTTCCAAATCATTTACTTTATGAAAGCCCGCTATCTAAATAGTTACAGCGATAAATCTGCTACAATCCTAAATGGGTAAGTTTTGAGAGAACGACCGGATCGATGTTTTTCAATACATTTTCTAGCAACCCCTATTTTTGTCAACGTCAACCACCAGTTTTATATACTATCAATATATAATAGTACTTCTTATATCATATATTATATTGTCAACATATGTTTTCATGCGTGATGAGGGGTGATTTTCCAAAGGCTGTATAAATCTTATGACAAAACCTAGATGCCCAAAGGGGCGAAAGTGCTCGGCAAAAGATCAGGGTTGAGGACAACGAGCGATCTGCATAAATATGTAAACCCCTTAACCAACTGAACAGATGAATTCTGTCATCAACGTAAAATCAAAATCAACTAATTGATTCATTTATCAAATTTTCAGGACCATGATTTCAAGATCGATAACGAGGCTGCTGTCGGGTCATTCTCTGAAGCAAATATTTGAAGGGAGAAGCAAGGTCAGAGCTGGCAAACTCATTTTAGCCCGATGTCTTGCCAGTACTAACCATCAACACATCGTGACGTCACCGTTCGGCCCGGTCAACATCCCAGAAACGACTATACACGAATACGTGTTCAAGAACGTGCCCCAATGGCCTGAAAATACTGCTCTGGTGAGCCTATACCTAGTGTTTAATCGTAAGAAACCCAACCAAATAGTGCAGAGAAAATTCTGCTGAGGATAGACGCAGCTAGCAAGAGGAATCGCTGTTCATGATAATTGTGTCAAGAAGAAGGGAGAAAGTAGCACCTACATTAAACTCTCAAAATGTCTCTCTTTCTAAGCCTGATGGTTTCGTGTGGATGGAGCACAATCGACGACCAGTGGACCTTTTGTAGGGTTGGGATGTGTCCAGAATTTGAAGCGTCCCAGAAAAATTGTTTGGGTTTACCGATTTAACTCGCTTTGAAAACATAGTAAATATAAGTATTATTACAACGTTCTAAAAGTTAACTTTGGAAATGTTTGAATTTATTTTTTTAAAGTATTAATATACTCAGATATATTTTCCGAACTAGTCTGATGTCAAAAAGTAACGATATTCGATTATATTTTCTCCTAGTGGACGTGAAAATGAGCCATAACTTCAAAGTGCTTCCGCATTGTAAACGTTTAATGTTTTTCATATTTCTAATTTTTCCTGCCATTAGAATCAATATTGTAACGAGCAAGGGACCGCCGGCTTTCTGAGAAGTGCAGCGTGAGAAGGTTCTAGAAGCGACCTGGAGGGCCCGACTAGGCTCGACCGGGAGGGCTTGACTAGGCCCGGCCGGTCGGGTCCGACTTGGCTCGCCGCTTCTAGACCGACCGCCCGCCCCTATATAAGCCGGCAAGCGAGAACTGCGAGTCAGTTATTCCGATATCCGAATTCCGTGTTCTGAGTTAACTTCGGTTGTCTCGGCGCTCGACCAGTGATAAATCGCGTTATAAATCGTGTGTGAATCGTGTTATAAATCGACTGTGCGTGTTATAAATTAACTGTGCGCGTGATAAATTCGACTGTTTACTGTGAGTAATAATTGTGCGTTATTAATAAATTAGGAAACTGTTCTTAAAGTGTGTTTTAATTTCCAAGTCTGACCCGAACGAATCCGCGTAGTGTAAAAACGTAACAATTGGTGTCAGGTGTGGGGTCAGACTTAGTGAAACTTTAAGTGCAGTGAACCGAAAATTTTTCGCGAGTGACTGTGAACTTTTCGCGAGTGATCGTGAACTTTTCGCGAGTGACCGTGAACTTTTCGCGAGTGACTGTGAACCTTTCGCGAGTGACTGTGAACTTTACGCGTCGGAAAATGGCTTCGAGAAAACTCTACGAACTCAAAGTGGCCGACTTGAAACAAGAACTCGAAGAAAGAGATCTGGATTCCTCAGGCAGCAAAAGTGCTCTACAGAATCGTCTCAAGAATGCTCTTCTAGAAGAGGGGTTGGATCCTGAGCAATACTTGTTCGAGATTGTCACTTTGGATTCATTGAAGTTGGAGGTGAGTAAAATTTCTGCTTCGATGAAAGACGAGCTAGAGAAAAATTCTACTTCGATGAGAGAAGAGCTAGAGAAAAATTCTGCTTCCCTAAAAGAACTAGAGAAAACTTCTGCCTCAATGAAAGACGAACTAGCTGCTTCACTGAAAGAGGAACTAGAGAAAAATTCTGCTTCAATGAAAGAAGAGCTAGAGAGAAATTCTGCCTCAATGAAAGAAGAACTAGCCACTAGACAGTAAACCTACAAATTTATCCAGCCTAGTGCGCATGCGCTAGGACTTGGCCGATTGCTCGTCATTCAAATCCGTTAGCCTCTGGCCAACGCTCCCTAGAACGGTATTTCAGTTTGGCATATTCAAATAGTTGTTGTTGTTGTAAATATTTGATGGAATTGGCACTGTCTGGGAGTCTTGTAACCATAATTATTTCATTGTTTGATATGTGACAGAAAATGATTCCATTTCATGTAGGTAATTAAATAAAGTCTCCACACGACGAATTGCTTACAAAGTAGTAGCAGTTTTTCTTTCGGATAACCTCGATTCAGTTAGTTGTCAGTGTAAATGTGGAAAGTAGTGATTGAACTATCAACCGTTTCATGGGACGTGAAATCGTTCCAGACTAGTTTGTAATCTTGGAAAACACCCTCGTTGATGGATTTCGTCTGAACATCAAGCGATATTGAGTGATTTAAAATAATTTATGATGACAAACCACTGTTGAACCATTAATTTTTCTGATCTTCCTCATCCCACGTTCGTGGCAACACTGTCCTTTAACTCGCAGTGTACTTTTGTACTATGCTACCTTAATCTCGTGTTCCTTGTTCCTTCCTGCCGGTCTTCCTCAATCCTATTATAATAAAAGTGCGACAACCTGACAAATAAAACAAAACCAAGGCGAATTTCTGCAGTTTCGTCATAAAATCGTCGTCATAAAATATTACCATGTTGAAAAATTGACGCTACAATTGGTTGAAATTGATTCTGGTTTCTATTAACACAAAATTCCCTCTTACATACTCATTGGTTTCCTTTTAAAAAACGTTCAATACTTAGCATAAGTCTTCTTTCGATAAAGGTGGAGACGTATCGGGGTTCAAGTACTTATCGTGGTGCGTTCTCCAAAAATAGTATATTTCAAAGTAACAGTCTCTCCAAATTCCTGAGAAATTTTAATATGCATTTATTACTATTAATTTACAATAGAAACTTGAGAGGCGCCGTAAAATTGTTCCGACGTTCAATGGACTCGTCAGCGCCAGGGTATACAGCATATTGATGAATGTAAAGAGCCAGCTTCAACTCAATGTGCCAATGTTATCCTTCCTAAGAAACAAAATGGAAGATAAATGTAAATTTCAAGAGGGTTAAGATAAGTTTGAATTCCCTACTCCGCAGGAAAAGTAGTAGTAAGATTATTAGACATATGTATGTATGGTGCAATTTTTTCTATTCCTTAATAATTCGTAATCCACATCATTACCCACGATTGCCTCAAGAGTTTGAAAAGGAGTGCGGATCCGACAGACAGGAGCTACTCTAATGTGGTTTTCAACTTCGGAACGTATAATATTAAATAATATATTCTGAAGTTAGAGCGCGGCTGAGTGGCATAAGGCACCGAAATAATTGCCGAGCTAACATTAAGGGGAGTGTTATTAAGTACAATGTCGTTACTTACTTTGAAAGGTGCTGCATTTTTGTATCTCGGCACTCCTTTATTCTAAAAATAATGTTATCCTGGGTTCGCGGCTACACCTGCTCAAAAACTGTTACCCTCCCGTCAGTTACATCTAATCACCGAGTAAATAAATCGCTTTAAAATAAACTTATACGACCCATGAACACTGCAGTTGAGGAATATCGAAAGCGATATTGAGGTTTGTTTACTTCTGTACCTGGATATTGCACAGAAGTAAACGAACGCCTTTATTCCTCTTTCTAGGGAGCGATGGCCGGAGGCTATCGGATTTAGTTGACGAGAAATCGGTTAAGTCCTGGCGCATGCGCACCAGGCCGGATAGCTTTGTAGGTTTACTGTCTAGTGAACTAGCCTCTTCAATGAAAGACGAGCTAGAGAAAAATGCTGCTTCAATGAAAGAAGAGCTAGAGAAAAATTCTACTACGCTGGAGTCATTAATAAATCAGAATGTCACATCGTTAGAACAAAAACTTGAACAAAGTAAAGAGGAATTCGACTCGAAGTTGAAAGAAGTCGAGGTGAAGATTGAGTTGTTGAACAGAAGAATTGAAGACAGCCCCTCTACACCGACTGCATCATCGGCATCGCTCGACGAATTTGACTCAAAGTGGAAAGACGTCGAGGCGAAGATTGAAATGCTGAACAGAAGAATTGAAGGCAGCCCCTCTACATCGACCTCTTCGGTACTGACGCATGGACGTGACTTGCCAACCTTTGACGGCAAAACAGCCTTGGAGGAGTACTTCACCCTGTTTGAGACTGCGGCTGCAGTGCACGGATGGTCAGCAAGCACCAAAGGCTCTATGCTAAGTCTCTCTCTGCGAGGTGATGCTCTACAGGTCCTCCAGAGCATTCCAGTATCGGACAGACAGAATTATGACGAACTGAAGAAAAACCTGGAAATGCGATTTGGCCAGAAGCACATGGAGCATGTCTACAGGTCGCAACTGAAGAGCAGATATCAGAAGCCTAATGAGACCCTGCAAGAGTTCGAGGCCGATATCGTGCGCCTGGTTAAGTGTGCTTACCCGACCGTGCCAGACGACGTCTGCGAGAGCCTGGCAATTGACAGATTCCTGGATGGACTTCGAGAAGTGGAGACACAGCAAGCGGTGAAACTCGCTCGACCAAGGACACTCAGCGAAGCCTTGTCACAGGCCCTCGAATTCGAATCAGTAAGGCAGTCAGTGCGTGGTTCAGCTCGCGTGCGTGCTGTGGAGGGCACCAGTGAAGATTCAGGTACATCGTCGCTGGAGGAGTTAGTGAAGAAACTTTTCGAAGCAATGAAAACCCGGAAACGAGAAATCCGCTGCTGGAACTGTGGTGAGCTGGGGCATGTTAGGAGTCGTTGTTCTAAGCCCCAGAAGTCTACGAGGCCACAGGAAAACTAGGAAGGGTTGACGGAAAGGGGCAGCTGTCAACCCGTGCGACCAAGGCCCCAAAAGCACACGCGAACGTTGCCTTACTGGGAAGCCAAACAAATAGCATCCTGGTAGATGGGAAGGTGAATGGGAAAAGTAGAAGGCTACTGTTGGACACCGGAGCCACCATGACGATTCTGAAGCCTGATGTCGCTCGCTCGAATGGAAAGATAGCTCCAACCAGATGGACTCTGCGGACAGCAACGGGAGCCTTAGTGACTACGCACGGCGAGATAGTGGCCCACTTCCGCATCGGCAGTACCAGCTTCGAACACCAGGTGCTGGTAGCAGACATCGAACGTGACGTAATAATCGGAATGGACATTATGACAAAATTTGGATTCAAACTGGACTTGAAAGACGGCGTGATCAGGATCGGAAACGAAGAAGTCGTACTACAAGGACAGGAAGAGGTGTCAGCACGTGCTGTTCTGGCTGAAGACACTACAATTAAGGGGCGAAGTGAGGTAATGGCCCTGGCCAGCTTGGGTTGTGAAGTTCCGGAAGGTCACGTTGCAATGCTGGAGCCTCTGACACTTGATTGTGGGCCCGAACGGAAAGTCTTGGTGGCAAAGGGCCTAGTACACATTGGAAAAGAGATCCCAGTGCGCCTTATGAACATCAACGACTACCCAGTTACCATCAAGAAGGGGAGCTGCCTGGGATATTGCTCCTCTGTGTCTTCAGTAGTTCGACCGACTGAACATGCGACTGCTTCACCACCACGACACTCGAAGAAATTTGAAGACTTCGTTCATCAAGTGTGTCTGAACGTTACCCCTGATACGCGACGCAAGGAAGTAAGCAACTTGCTTCACCGCTATCAAGACGTCTTTGAGGAGGGAGGCAGCCCAAAAGGAAGAACAAACCTCGTCCAACACCGGATCGACACTGGCGACTCAAGACCCATTCGCCAGACGCCTAGGAGACTGCCCTTAGCGAAACGAGAAGAAGCCGAGCAGATGATCCGTGATATGGCTCAGGAAGGAGTCATTGAACCGTCGAACAGCCCTTGGGTTTCACCAGTGGTTCTGGTGAAGAAGAAGGATGGATCTACTCGCTTCTGTGTTGACTATCGTCAGCTGAACAACGTGACGAGGAAGGACAGCTATCCTCTGCCCCGGATTGACGACACGCTCGACACGCTGGTCGGGTGTAACATCTTCTCGACTTTGGATCTGAAGAGTGGCTACTGGCAGGTGGGACTTCACCCCGAAGATAAGGATAAGACAGCATTTTCCATTGGTTCCGGTTTGTGGCAATTCAACGTGATGCCATTCGGATTGTGCAACGCTCCGGCCACGTTTGAGAGATTGATGGAAAACGTTCTGCGAGGACTGTCTTGGGAAACCTGCCTGGTCTACTTGGACGACATCATCGTCTTGGGGAAATCGTTTGCCGACCATCTCAAGAATCTGGAAGAAGTGTTTCTACGTCTGCGAGCAGCCAATCTTAAGCTCAATTCCAAGAAGTGTAATCTACTCCAGAAGAAGGTCAACTTCCTTGGACACGTCGTATCCGGAGACGGCGTCTCCGTGGATCCAGAGAAAATAAGCGCTGTCAAAGACTGGCCAAGGCCGAAGGACAAAAGCGAGGTTAGGAGTTTTCTGGGACTCTGCACCTACTACCGCCGCTTCGTCCCAGGATTTGCTGACATCGCCAAGCCACTCACCAAGCTAACAGAGGAAGGACGAAGCTTCGACTGGGACCCGTCTTGCCAGGATTCGTTCGAGAACCTGAAGAAGGCCCTAATTGCTGCTCCTGTACTGGGATATCCTCGGCCAGAGGAAAAATTCATCCTCGACACAGACGCTAGTAACGTTGGCATCGGTAGCGTCCTATCCCAGCTCCAGGATGGTCAGGAAAGAGTGATTGGGTACTATAGTAAGGTTCTGTCTAAGCCGGAGCGCAACTACTGTGTGACACGCAGGGAACTTCTAGCCGTGGTCAAGTCAGTGGAGCACTTCCACAAGTACCTGTACGGAAGAAATTTCCTTCTGAGGACAGACCACTCTGCGCTGCTGTGGTTGCTGAAGTTCAAGAATCCCGAAGGACAAGTTGCAAGATGGATAGAACGACTTCAAGAATACGACTTCACCTCGGAACATCGTGCCGGATCGAGCCACAGAAACGCCGACGCGCTGTCAAGAAGACCCTGCCCCGACGAGTGTAAGCATTGCAGCCGGCTGGAGGAGAAAACTGCAACTGCTTGCCGAGTTACGACAACCGACGACAACTGGAAGTGCGACGAGATCTCCAAGGATCAAGAAGAAGACCCGGATCTGAAAATACTGCTGAAATGGAAGAGAGAAGGAAGGAGACCTAGCTGGGCGGAAGTTGCGCCTTTCTCTCGTAGCTTGAAGTCTTATTGGGCTCAGTGGGATTCCTTGCGCTTGGACGGAAACCTTCTCAAGAGAGTCTTGGAGAGTGAAGATGGCTCATCGAGCAGACTTCAGATCGTGGTCCCCACCAAGAGGATACCAGAGATACTCGGCCTACTACACGATGGAACTTCTGGCGGGCACCTGGGGGTTCGCAAGACTCTGGAAAAGGTTCGGGAGAGATTCTATTGGATCAACTGCAAGGAAGATGTCAAGGACTGGTGCAGGAAATGCGTTGTGTGCGCCACGGCCAATGGACCTCATCGCCGAAGGAAGGCTCCCATGAAGCAGTACAATGTTGGAAGTCCGTTTGAGCGGATTGCAATCGACGTCGCGGGACCATTTCCGAGTACCAACGACGGTAATAAATACATCCTGGTCGCCATGGACTATTTCAGCAAATGGGTTGAGGCTTATGCTCTACCCAACCAGGAAGCGACAACAGTTGCAGATGTACTGGTCAAGGAGCTTGTGTGCCGCTTTGGAGTACCCCATGAGCTTCACTCCGACCAGGGACGAAACTTCGAGTCAGCGGTATTCCAGAACATGTGTGAGATGCTGGGAATCAGGAAGACAAGGACAACTGCACTACACCCACAGTCGGACGGCATGGTGGAAAGGATGAACCGAACCATCGGGAAGCACTTGTCGAAGGTAGTCTCTGACCATCAACGAGACTGGGACCAGCACCTCCCCTTATTCCTGCTGGCTTATCGCTCCGCCATTCATGAGACCACTGGACTAAGCCCAGCGAATGTGCTGTTTGGACGAGAACTAAGACTGCCCTGCGATCTGAAATTCGGCCTCCGACCCAACGAAGACGTAGTTGGAGATGACTACCTGTCCAACCTCCGGAGAAGACTGGACGCCATGCACGATCGAGTCCGTTCATCTATTCAGGACGCAAGTGACAGGATGAAAGACCGCTACGACATCAACGCTGAAGATGGAGGATACCAGGAAGGAGACCTGGTCTGGCTATTCGACCCTAAGAGACGACGAGGACTATCGCCGAAGTTGCAGCGCTCATGGGATGGGCCGTACGTGGTGATGAAGAGGATCAACGACGTCGTCTACCGCATCAGGAGAAAACCAAACGGAAAGCCAAGGGTAGTGCACTTCAACCGGCTTACACCGTACCTGGGAGACTCTGCTAACCAGGAAGTTCGTGTCTGCAGGATACCCAGCGAAGACCAGCCATTTGAAGAGTTCATGCGGCAACAGGAGTTCAGACGCAAGGTCCGTCATGGAGTCACGACTGAGGCGAGGCTGGACTTGTTTGACTCGCCCTCGGAAGGCGCACTGGCCATCTGCGCTGCTCAGGACATCGCGTCATCAGGAGGACTATGTCGTGTTGCTCAGAAGAAGCTAGGCTTGCCTCTGGCTAGAAAAGGCCAGCAGGGAACTGCTGGAGAGACCATGCATTGCGAGCAGAACAACCGGCATCTGTTCTACTTGGTGACGAAGACTCGCCCCGATGAGAAGTGCAGCTACCGGACCCTGTGGAACTGCCTTATCAGCCTACGGGACCATCTACTGCGGCTCGACATTACCAAGCTCAACGTGCCTAAGCTCGGCTGCGGGAAGGACGGATTGAACTGGCGAGTGGTACGGAATATGCTCGAGGAGCTCTTCCAGCACACCGGCATCATGATCACCGTCTGCTGCTTCAACCCTTGGGCCAAGGAAGGACTCCAAAAGACAGTCGACTGCTTCTTCTTCAACCAGGGCAGATGCACGAAGGGGTTCAGCTGTCTCTACCGCCACAAGGGTCAAGAGGATGCTGTTCCGGGACGGAACAGTCTTAAGGAGGGGGCAGTGTAACGAGCAAGGGACCGCCGGCTTTCTGAGAAGTGCAGCGTGAGAAGGTTCTAGAAGCGACCTGGAGGGCCCGACTAGGCTCGACCGGGAGGGCTTGACTAGGCCCGGCCGGTCGGGTCCGACTTGGCTCGCCGCTTCTAGACCGACCGCCCGCCCCTATATAAGCCGGCAAGCGAGAACTGCGAGTCAGTTATTCCGATATCCGAATTCCGTGTTCTGAGTTAACTTCGGTTGTCTCGGCGCTCGACCAGTGATAAATCGCGTTATAAATCGTGTGTGAATCGTGTTATAAATCGACTGTGCGTGTTATAAATTAACTGTGCGCGTGATAAATTCGACTGTTTACTGTGAGTAATAATTGTGCGTTATTAATAAATTAGGAAACTGTTCTTAAAGTGTGTTTTAATTTCCAAGTCTGACCCGAACGAATCCGCGTAGTGTAAAAACGTAACAATATATTTGAACGTTCAAAGTCTTACAATGTTTTTATGGCGGGTAAATGATAAGCACACTGTGCTTGTGAATCATTCCTATATTTTTGCTAATTTTGGGATCATTGGTAGAAAAATGGTTCAATTTTTCACAAGATTTCAATCAGAAAAACGGTTTAACAGCCTACCAATTTTAAACTTTGGTAGAATTGAGGTCCCTACAGCATAGTCGATACAAATATTTTAAACGTATGAATGCCAAAATAGGCCTGCCCTTAAACCATACCAAGATTCAATCAATACACGGGTCGACTGTACAATAATTCGTTGTACATTCAATTCCATAACAAACTTTCTAATGACACTGTTCCTAAATCGATTGCAGGTTTGCGGAATGTCAGGGCGTTCATACAGCTACGAAGCTCTTCAAGCGCTCAGTCGAAAAATAGCGGCAGGTTTTCTAAAGTCAGGACTAAAACCTGGACAAGTGGTAGCACTTCTTCTGCCCAACCTTCCTGAGCACATGATAGCGCTGTTGGGAGCTTTGCAAGCAGGCCTGGTCGTTTCGTCAATCAACCCACTTTATGGGCCAGGTAAAATAGAAAATTGTGGAAACAACTGACCTAGTTTGACTGCAAGTTCTTTGCGTTAAACAATAGACTAGCTTCTTATGGGTCATCTAGCTTGGGCCACTGTGTTTCAGACGAAATTTGCCACCAGGTCTCCAACTCGGATGCTGCAGTCCTCCTCACGTTTCCTGCCAAGATTTCTGAAGCACAGGAGGCAATAAAGATGATTCAAGGGCCGAAGAAACCCCCTCTCATCGCTATCCATCAGCCAACTGACACGTTGCCCGACGGAGTGCGCTCTTTCATGGAATTACTTATGGTCGAGGATGAAGATGAAGCAGAAGTGGATAAAGTAAGTTTTCTTCAACCTCGTTGAAATTAAAACTGAGACGACTTCAAAGGAGACTGACAAGTGCTCTCAAGAATTCAAAGTTCAAGCTCATCATAGAGATAACATCAAAACGAAAGCTCTTGCGATCTGGTAAATGTGATTCTCCTGTAACCAGCTTGGTCCATGATTTGAATTCCATCAAGCGACGGCCAAGGGTTAATCCATTGATAGACATAGTAATTTCTGTTTTTCTACTCGCTGTCAGGTGACGGTGAAGCCGTCCGATTTGGCTCTGCTTCTGTACTCCAGTGGTACCACAGGCCTTCCCAAAGGTGTAAGGCTCACACATAGAAACATCGTGTCTAACCTGGTCCAGGTTGACCACCCGGAAATAAGAATCGATAGAGCAGACACAAGTGAGTAATAGAAACTAATGAAATTTGAAAAGGTGGATCACAAAGGACAAAGTGCGAATTGACAATATTCATCTGAGAAAGTCATTCATGAGCAATTATCAATGTTTCTTCTCTCTCAAATCTTTGTCGGCTATTCCTCTGAAAATGTGATAAATTTTTCTATTATGAGCTATGACCCCACAGGTGAACCGCCAGATGCAACAGCGTGTGTGCTTCCTTTCTTCCACATTTACGGACTGACTATCGGGGCATTCACGCATCTAACAACCGGTGCTAAACTCATAACGATCCCAAGATTTGAACCAGAAATGTATCTGAAGGCTCTAGTCGAACACCAGGTGAATCCTGATACTGTAAAGTCAAACAGAATATCTTCCATTTTTGATCGATTGATAATTTATCATTTCTCTTTCTCGCAGGTGAACATTGCTCATGTTGTACCACCGTTGGTACAATTCTTAGCTAACCACCCAGCAGTGACGGCAAAACATGTGGCCAGTTTAAAATATGTAATCAACGGAGCAGCTGCTGTTTCGGTGACGGATGCAAAGAAACTAATGGAGAAGAAGAAACTCGTCATCATGTCAGGTTTGTCATGCCAGCATGCTGGGCCAGGAGAAGCCATGACCAGACCCTTATGTACAAGGACCCGAGCTCCAGGGGTGCTAGCACTACTTGAATAACACAACAGGGTTTGGTATTTACCAGGGACGTTAAGCCTAGTTTACACAATAAATCGGAGCAATTTATTTACATTATTCATTTGTGACAATTTATTGACACGCGCGAACAAGACATTGCAGCGATTTATCAGGGTTGAAGTTAGATTGAATGAGTGGGCCCAGATCAATTTCTGAGAATTGCAAGTTTGTCGGAACATGTGGTCAAGTAACTGAGATTAATCGCTACAATCCAATGCTCAGATGGCGTTTTGGCACTGGTCAGGAATTGTTGTCTATTGAATTTTTGTTCGTCTGCAGCTGTTTACAAAATCGATAGCTGGCAATAATGTATATGCCTAGACATTGTTAAATTTATCGAGAAATTGCAGCGATATATCGTAGGACGTGTACCGGGCTTTAGTATGAGCAGGAAACGTTTCCAAACGAGTTCACTAGTGGTCCCTGGTCGATTGCCAGTTAGAGCCTTTTTTTCCTTCTTTTGGTTTATTATTCAATAATAAAAATGGTGGTCAGAAACGCTAACATTTCTTTTTTACCTTCAATGGCAACCTCCCCCTGGTATTCAAAACCCAAGTGAACCCAGGAGATTTTATGTTTGCTCACCACTCTCCCTTTCACCAAATCCGTTTCAATTTTTCTTCATCTTGTTGAGCCTTGAAGGTCAAAAATGCCTAAAGCTTTAATTTAAGAAAAACAAAAAATAATCGAGCATATTAATTATTTACAATAGGGTACGGATTGACTGAATCGTCACCAGTGATAACCACATCCAGGAAAACAGTGACCAATCTTATGACCGTCGGATGCGTAGTTAGCGGAAGCGAAGTCAAAATTTGCGACACCGAAACAGGAGAGACGATCGATCCCAGTAAACCAGGGGAAATATGCTGCAAAGGACCTCAAGTGAGTAATTTTCAACAGCCAATCTGAAATTTGTAAAATGAGTGCTATTTGGAGCAAAGCTGTTATCAGCTCTTTTAGAATGAATACCCAAGAAATATCTTATATAGATGATGGATCTGTACCAGCATCTTCCTAAGCAAGTTCGGTATCAACGAATTGCCAGATTCCTCCAGTGTATCCTTTCCCAACTAGCATTCAAATAATGATGTCGTTGAGGAAAAAAAAATTACTTCCATGTATATGTAGTAAAATAAATCGAAACATTGAGATCGTCCAAAAAGACAAATTCGGAACGTAAGTGAATTTGGAAGAAATTTTCGCAATACTATAATCAGAAACACTTTCTGAACAAGAGTCTGTTAGAATTGTTTTCATAGCGATTTAATGACCTTTCTTCCGCATTATGATCTTAGTTTGTGCTTGTTTTCAGTTTTTGGATATCCTGGCTAGTTTTTAATAATAATTGTAGAGTATTAACTTTGCTACCTTTGTATGATTTTCTTGATTGTATAATTTGTTATACCTGTAACCGATACGAACATTGAACAGTTGTATCTCTATAAGTAGCAGGTCAAAAACAACTTTTGCCCAGCGTTTCTTGATGAGAATTGAATGCCATAAAATTTTGTACTAAGGACATTTCTTAGTGTGAAGCATTGTTTATAAGTAATAGACGAAGAAACAACAAATTTTAGAGGAGCTTTAGCTCTTTTGAGCCTCGCAAAGTGTTCACGAAGTAACAAACTCAAGAGACTTTCCACGTCACCCTAGAACAACACCTGAATGTTCGATCAAGTTGGAAATCATGCGCAGGCAACACCATTTTTCAACATGGCTCCTGGACGATTTCGCCCTTTCGACCCCTTTGGAAGGCCTCTGATTGAAGCCGATTGAGTCAAGGACTTTGCCTAGAATTTGACATACGACTCCTTTACAATTTGCAGGTAATGCAGGGTTACCATAAGAACGAAAAAGCAACAGCCGAAACAATTAAAGATGGCTGGCTTCACACTGGGGACGTCGGCTATTTTGATAAGAACGGCCAACTATTCATTGTCGATAGAATCAAAGAACTGATCAAAGTCAAAGGATTCCAGGTAAGTTTTTAGATACGGCGTACCGCAAAATATTCATGTTTGCCGATCTATTTCAATTAACTGCCGAATACAAGTTCAAAAATTGAGAGATTTCACCGAAACTCGGTGCGTAAACAGAGTGCAGATTAAGAAAAAATTGCAAATCTTTACATATAATTACTTCCATGTTTATTTATTGATTTGATCAGCATGACGATGGTTTCTAGGTGGCGCCGCTGGAATTAGAAGAGCTGCTGAAGTCACACAAAGATATTGCAGACGTTGCTGTGGTTGGGAAAAAAGACAAACGGTCCGGGGAAGTGCCGGTCGCCTTTGTGGTAAAGAACCCCGGGTCAAATATCACGGAGAAGGAAATATTAGACTTCGTAAGCCCGAAAGTAGCTGAATACAAACAGTTGGATTCGGTCGTATTTTTACCTGCTATACCAAAAAATTCGACAGGAAAAATCTTGCGGAGAGAGCTAAGAGAGACCATTAACAAAACGTGATTGAATTTCGAAACATTGTTAGCTACCATCAATTTTCGCTGGAGTTAAAAGATCCCACAAGAACTCACGTTTCTGAAAATAGTTAATTTAACGTAAGCTCATATCGATCGTAATCTTAAATTACCAGGCGGACTTTGCTCGATAATTGGATCCAACTCATTGATACCGCGAACGTATTGTCAATTTTTAAAACGTAAGAATTCTGTGACAAATTTTTAACTGTAAATAGCTATTCGCTGTATGGATCGGACCTATTTTTGTAAGTAATTTTTGAATGATTTCATATTTGTCAAACTGGACATCAAAAAGATAGTTCGGTATTACCGATTAGTTCGTACATAGATTGTGTTCAAACAAAGTTGTATATTTTCTAGTAAAGACGGTTATTTTAGAAAATATTTTTCTTCAACACCTGTTCGCCTCTACATGGAAACGATCAAGGCTGGGCTACCTTAGATACCATAATGTTGAATAACATAATGTTCCCATCGTTACATCGTATTTTAATTAATAATTATTTATTGCATCCCAGAGTGAAGCTCTACAACACATCTTCCACAGTTTATCGATGTTGGTTGGTTCTAGAGAGAGTGAGCAATGTGGGATGAAAATAAGCACGTTTTATAATTACTGTTTTTGTTTTCACAAAGTCGAAATGAGGTTTTTGTCTCAATTATAATTTGCTGCTTTTGTTTAGCAATAACAATCCGTGAGTACTATTTTGACAAGACATGAAACTGTTTTCGAGTATCTAATGCTTTGTGGTAAAAAACACGAAAATGAGGTTAAATTGGAAAAATGATGTTGCAACATTTTCGTCGTTTTACGTTTAAACCAATCGAGTAAGCATAAACTCCAGAGCTTAGCTCCAGTTAAATGATCTAGATTGATCATTCAACTTAATCAGGGTACGCTTTCTTGGTACAATTATCGTTATACTGTGGTACGTTCCCTCCAAGGTTAATTTAAAAATACAGTGATTTTCTATTAGGGCAGAAAATGATTAACCCAACCTTATTTGAAATGAATTTCTGATCAACTGTATCCAAATTTAATCGTAAGACTGTCATAAAACAAGTGAAATGATAATCGTACCGAGAAAACGTACCTTGATTCGTTGATGCCACGAGAACAAAACCATGAAAAAGCTCCCACCAACTTTCCAGATCAGCAATTTACCCAATACTTGCAAGCTTGAGGCTTCCACAAGTGATTTTTCCCTTGTTGGTGAGCAGGTTGTTGCCTTGCCAAACCGCTTCGCAGTTGTTTGTCGTTTTCAAGTCAACCTAGAAGCAAGAACAGAGATTTGAATTAAACTATCAATAATATATATTGAATAGTAGCTTGTCCAATCAAGTTCCAACCTAAGATAGAAGAATACAGACCTGCTATCCAGGAAAATACACGTGGGCGCAGAGCTACAGTTAAAATCGAGAACAGTACTTTAGAAAAGTGATTTCCTCAATACTACCTCATGGTAATGTCAAAAGATCGATAACTTAACACTAGTTTAATAACCTTGCCGTGGATAAGTGAGCAATGTGAAAAAAATACCTACTGAATAAAATTTGATCTGTGTGAATTATTTAAAATCTGCATTGTGATAATAAAATATTTGATTTTTAATCCTTCTACCTTGCAGTTTTCGGTCGATGAACACACAAGTGATACAAGTTAAATAGTTGTAATCCACAGACTTACTCAGTTTTTAGTAATTATTCTATAAAACTCCTGGGATATATTTATGTCAATATTTGGAAGTATAGTATGTGACCCTGATAATAAAAACCTATTGTCATTCACCCACCTAAAAAACATTTCACGACGTCAAACGCTCAATAAGATTGGCTTTTGGGGGGTTAAAATATTTCTTAATACAAATAATAACCGGATAACATGAATGTACAGAGTGTGACCCCAGTAAAAAAAATCAGGCGCCATTCACTTGCCATTACAATCCTTTAGAGACCTCAAGCGTCAGATATTAATTTTCGCGCCCTGTAAAATTCAAAATAGTGAGAAAGCGCATGAGGTGGAAGTACGGTGAGTGAGCCACAACAAGTTTTGAAATATGTGGTCATTTTTATACGAAAGGGAGAAAAATAACAAAAGCGCTCAAATAAACAAACTAAAAATGGAATTACGAGGAAGTATGGTGTGTGATACCAATTTTAAAAATCATAAAATATCATACAAAAATATCATAAAACGCAGTTTTCAAATATATTCATTTTTGCCGTCTGTGAAAATCTTAATATAGTCAATATGATAATATTGCAGAAGTATGGTGGTGAACGATAGTTTGGGATAGAGATTCATATTAAAATTTACCATTTACAGTACCAAAAAATAGAATATAATGCTGTTTTCTAAAAATGGTCAAGTAAGGTTGTGAAATACAAGTATATTTTGTCTTTTTTGAGTAATCATAGTTTCCATAAATAATTTTCAAGTTATTGAAAAAGTCAACCTCCAAATTATGATATCACCCAAGTTAAAAAAATTGGTCTATTCCCGTTGAAATATTTATCAATGTGTTTTCCTCAATGATATCAATTGGGAATTGATCAAAAATTGATTTCTCACATTCAATAAAGAACTGTGATAGAACTATTTTAGTACATTAACCTTTTCTGATGATAGTTTCAATTTGATCAAAGAGGGGGGAGAAGTAGCAGAACTGATCAATCGCATGCGCATGCACAGTCATTACTATATTATGTGTTTCACAGTTCCCCGCTACTTTGGAAGCACCAATTTAGCAGTTGCAAGTATGGGTTCTTGGATTGAATGTAGCCTGTTGCCTCGACTTTTGATCGGATGGTAGTGCCCAAGGGCTCAAAAAGACTGATTTAAATTTATTAACATGCAAAAATGTAGGAACCGCTTTTTCAAAGTACTGTCCTCAGTGGGATATCTTCCGTAGTTCCTCATCTCTGCACCCAGATAATGCACCAGGATAGAAGTCAAAAATATGGTCACGAATTCCACTGATTTTAAATGAGTTATATAGTTAAATAGATTTCGGCGATTAGTCCATCATCAGTAACAATCTTACAATTCATTTGTTACTGATGATGGCCTGATCGCCGAAATCGATACAACAATATAACTTCTTGGTTGAGTCGTCGCATCTCTCATTGTACTGGGTTGGTGAGGGGGAGAAGAACCAGGCGACATATTCTCCGGTTTTTTATTTACTGGCCGAGTACTTTCGCCCCTTCGGCCATCTTCAGGGCGATGTGGAACCATAGGTTACCACATCAGCTGTGGCATAGCTGTGGTAACCTATGGTTCCACATCGCCCTGAAGATGCTCAAAGGGGCGAAAGTACTCAACCAGTAAATAAAAAATCGGAGAATATGTCGCCTGGTTCTTCTCCCCCTCACCAACCCAGTACAACAATAAAAAAAACTTAAAAAAAAAATAAAACCGACTTCAAAAACTTTGTCTATAAAATACACTCTGAAAAGGAAAAAATAACAAAAATGTCCCAACTTCGCAGCAACTCATTCGCCAACTACACATTTTAAGGACTACTTTACTACTCGTATTGACCTGACCACTTCCTGATTGATTGGATCACCTTCCCTAATAATATAAAAATTACTCGTACTGGGTTGGTGAGGGGGAGAAGAACCAGGCGACATGTTCTCCGATTTTTTATTTACTGGCCGAGTACTTTCGCCCCTTCGGGCATCCTCAGGGCGATGTGGAACCATAGGTTACCACAGCCCCAGGTTCTTCTCCCCCTCACCAACCCAGTACGATGAGAGATGCGACGACTCAACCAAGAAGATAAAAATTACTATATCTCATTTCCCAAATGATTAAAAGATTTTCCTTTCACCTCTGAATTGCCTCCAGATTGATCATCTTTTGGAGTCGGCGCCTCTCTGCTTATATTGTATAGGAGAAGCCTTTAGATTCCGAATTAGTAAGAATATAAATATCATGAGCTTTCACGATTCTTGAACAGAGCAAATCAGCATTTATGAGAACCGGTTTTTAACAATATCGATATTACGATGGCTATTCACGCCTTTTCCTAAAAACCATTTCAAATTTCTCTATGAATCTTCACGTCCAGACCCAGACTTATTACCTGTCACCTACTAATTTATCGTAAATTCATATTTATTTGTAACCATCGGGTAGTCATTTTGCCAGAGAGGCGCCGACTCCAAAGGATGATCAATCTGGAGGCAATTCTGAGGTGAAAGGAAAATCTTTTACTCATTGGGAAATGAGAAATAGTAATTTTTATATTATTTGGGAAGGTGATCCAATCAATCAGGAAGTGGTCAGGTCAATACGAGTAGTAAAGTAGTCCTCAAAATGTGTAGTTGGCGAATGAGTTGCTGCGAAGTTGGGACATTTTTGTTATTTTTTCCTTTTCAGAGTGTATTTTATAGACAAACTTTTTGAAGTCGGTTTTTTTTTTTTTTTTAAAGTTTTTTTTATTTTTCTCTTTTTAGTGACTTACAATTATGGACCGCTCTCTTTACAGAATTGTCCCAAGCTTTCATTATTGTGTTCTTGTCACTTACTACTAACCGTCCAAACTCAATTCATAAGTCCTTTGAACGTTGAAGTTCTAAAGTATAATGATTACCTAACTATTTTCAATGTTATTATGTTGATTGAGAGTGAGTTTGAACGTTTGGAATAATCCATCCACTGATTTGGGTCTCTTGGTCAACATACCGGATACTTTGATCCCATTGATACACCTTACAAAACTCAAATAATTGTCTACACCATTGCTGGTTACTGAATTGCACCAATTCACTCGTTCTTTATTTCTCTAACGATAATAGAGTGATGATTTCCTGAAGCGTATCCGCATTCACACTGAATGAGAGAATCTGAACCAAATTTCAGAAATTCGCCAAACGTTTGTGCATTAAAATGGAGTTATTTGGCCTCCAAAACCATGTTATTTATTGAAAATTTAACGCTGAATTCAAATCTTTTAACGAGAATGCTATGACTAACGTAGTTTTTTTTCTACAAGCATAAATAGTCCAAAAAACGTGATTTTGAAACAAATTTTTTAGAAATACGGCCTAAAAAGTATCTACTTTTAGTCCAATCAATACCAAATTTGGATCACGTAAACTAGACTCTACTTTGAACAATTTAAGTTTAAAAACGATGGAAAAACAGTTTTAGTTAGTAGAAGTTATGACGTCTCAAACATAGGTCCATAAAAACATCGATTATTCCCTTATTATGCCACCTAAACTTGATTTTTTACCATCATTAGAAAGCTCTAGCTAAGTGCTTTCAAGTGCAATAGTGTTCATATTTTTTTTCTCGACGTGGTTGGGAACGGTGCTCGAAAAACCTCAAAAAAGTGAAAATCGGCATCACGTTTTTTGTTACACTTTCTTCTCTACACGCCATATGAGAATGCCGAACGAAAAATTGGAGCTAGGCCCTTGTAGGCAGATAAATTATGAACAAAATCACACCAGAAATAAAACAATCGAGCCAGTATTCTAGTCTAGAAGTCATAAGCTTGCAAAGTCAAAACTTCCTTTTTTCGCGAAAATCACGTTTTCCGGCGTTTCTCCGCGTCTGGGAACGTAACTACTGGATGGACTCAATTGAAAAAATTATGGGACCTACCTGGATAGTAACCCTTTCAAACAAAAAAAAAAGTAACCCGATCGGACGTACAGGAGCTGAACGCACCGGAAAGAAAAAAAAAAAAAAAAAAAAAATCCCGCTAGACGACCATAGTAACCTCCTCCTTGTTTGAAGTCGGTTAATAACTCATTTAAAATCAGTGGATTCATTTTTTTGTCTTCTATCTAGGTGAAATGGGGTTCCACAATCGATTTGGTGAGTGGTTTTTGTAAAAACCAAAACCCTCTGTTTTTTATATTGCTAGTTTTTCAGAAGACGAACCTGCAGTTTCTCCCAAACTTTTTTTTTGGGGTTGAGAACTACGTCGGACGTTCCGTTTTCATAATTTTCGACAAAAATACGATCGCCAGGCTCAGAGCCGGCTGGAGGATCAAGCGGTTCAACTGTCTTATTCCCATCAATGACGCTGAAAATCAAAACGAGGGATAAAAAATCATGGGAAGCAGAAAATATATCAAGAACTGTGGATTTGCTAGGTAATATGATGAAAAATAGGTTGAAACGCTGGAGATCTGGACAAGAAATGGACCAATATCACTTCAACCTTGCCCATGGGTCCAAAGTGCGTGGCTAGGTCAATATATCAGGATAATATATAATCATGCAGAACTCATCAACTGTTTTTTCTCCCCCTCAACAACAAACCATAAATGATGCGACGAATATAAGAAGACAATTAATTTCCAGTCAGTTTCTTGTGTTTTCTATGTAAAGCCAAGGTTATAACTTAATTTGATAATCAATACTCACTGAGATGCGCATAAGACCATTCCACTTGATTCTACGCCTCGCATTTTGGCCGGCTTCAGGTTACAGAGAACGACTACGTCTCTGTTCAGCATTTTATCAATGGGCACATAATTGACCAGACCGCTGACAATCGTGCGAGGAGCTGCTTCGCCTAAGTCGATTTTCTCGACATATAAAGACTCCGCATCTGGATGTACAGAAACCTCAACTATTCGACCAACTTTGATGTCCAACCGGTGTGGAGCGATGATATCATCACTTAAAGTGCTTCCGGCTCCACCTCCAGATTCTAAACATAAAAACCACTGAATTAAAAAATAACCTTTCCACTGTTCATCAAGAAATTAAACAACATTTTTCTTGCTATCAAGTCGGAACATAACAAATTACCAAATATTATCATGGATCGATGCTTACTTGTTTTGATTGGAGGAGGATATGCTTTAGCTGCCAATTTCTTAAGTTCAGGATCCTCGAATTTTTTTCGAATTGGCTCCAGTAATCGGTTGATATACACTTCAACTGCTCCTTTCAAATCAGCCGGATGAAGTTTTTCCTGCGCAAAACAGTCTTCTAGTTCTTGGTAAGTTGGGAATTCTAAGTTACCCCCATTATCTGCGCTCCTAGGGACGATGAAATCTAAGAACACAAAAATGAGGGGTTGTAAGGAAGAGACGACTCACGTAAATGTTATAGTATGCACTTATGATCCATAGCCATCTGACACTGAAGTAATCAACAACGCACTTTCCCCTTCGTTGAGCAAACTGAACACGACATGTTTAGCAAAAGATAAAACTCCGTTATCAGCAGTGTTTCCAGGCTCGCAAAATGCTTTTTTCAACTTTTTCTTCACGTTACTAGCAGAATCGAGCAAATCTATTTTACTATCCTCCTCGGACGATGACATCTTGCCTCCAGCAAGACCAGGAACTGTAGACGGGAAATGATGAAATACAATCACAGCAGAAGAAAGGGAAGCAAAATTATAGGATATTATGCCAAGAAAAGTAGTAAAAAGAGATGAGCTCTAACCCATAGGGTTCATTAGGTGAATCCGCTTAGCATAGCCAAGCTGTGGGAGATATTTTTCAGCTAAGGTGAAAATTTTCCTCTGATCGATACCGCCAAATTGAGCGTCAACATGAAGATGCTCCTCAT
This sequence comes from Tupiocoris notatus, assembly GCA_037159825.1. Taxonomy (NCBI): domain Eukaryota; kingdom Metazoa; phylum Arthropoda; class Insecta; order Hemiptera; family Miridae; genus Tupiocoris; species Tupiocoris notatus. Next base: position 700,896 of record JASJUZ010000127.1, on the reverse strand, counting down.
CTAGTGCTTGGAGCCCTGAAATTGATAAATTAACAATTCCAATAGTCATCAATGTGATTTGAACCCTTCACCTAAAAGGGAATATTACACTTTCCACAATGATTAATTTGTAGGCGACGATTTTTTACCAGGATATAAAAGACCAGAGAGAAGAGGATGGTCGACCTGTTTGACAACTTCAGCGCCTGCTTTTTTTGCATCGTGCTCAGTGATGACCGAGCTAAGCCTGTACACGTCAAGTGTGTACTCCCTAAAATGAGGAGAATTCATCGATCAGAAAAATGAAGGAAAAAGGCAATAAAAATTTGACAGATGGAAGAACTCACTTCGATAGCTGATAATCGGTTCCTCGGACGAATTTCAGTTTCTCGAGAGGAACACCAATGGAGGAGAGCATAGCTTTGATAGAGTGTTCGTAATATTGCGTACGCAAAGCCAAAAGGTCCCATGGAGCTTTCATGTTATCGAGATAAGCGTGCAGGTCAGCCAATAGGATTGTTACCTGGAAGAGAAAATCAGATTCAATTTACGCCTGTATTTGAAAACAATACCAGAAGCACGCGGTATTTACCTCACAACCAGCCTTCAGAAAATCGCCGATTTTCGACATAGGCACAAAATAAGCTATGTGGGGTTTTCCAGTAGTCGCTGTGCCCCAATAAATTTTCAAATCTCTTTCCTTAAGTACTGTCATCAATCTATCTTCGCCGAGCACTTCTTGTAAATTTCGAGTGATGAACTCGCGTTTCTTTTCAAGAGCGAGCTCGTTATTTTCCGTTCCGACACCCATCTGCGAATAGAAACAATTAATGGAATGATCATAGTTCGAGAAATCAAAAACGAACTGAATAGAAAAAAATGTTGATATAATTTACCTTGATTCCGTCAAGTGAAGAATAAATTATTTCGTTAATAGACACGCGACAAAACAGGGACAGATAAACATGGACTTAATTTCGAATGATTACACAATACAAGTGAAAGCGTGAAAGGGTCGTGGCTCGTGGTCGTGGCTCAAGGTAGATAGATCAACTCTATCTATCAACCTTGGTCGTGGCTTGCGAGTTGCGATTGTGAGAGGAGCCAAGCACCAGATAACGTTATCAATCCAGTTGATGTGAGATGACTATCACAATCCAAGTATCGATCAATTCTTTCAGTATTGAGAATCGCATATTTTCTAAGGAGAAAATTGTCGTTTGAAACAAGATGAATATTGTTTAAGTAGTTTGAAAATCAATTTAGTTTGATAACAATTCTGCTATCAATTATTATTAACGCAGTCTAACTAGTTTTCAAGACAAAGGAAGATCGATTAAAAAATTTCAATATCGATTTAATACGGAAATGTGTACATCAGTACCATTATTGACAAGGAAAGATTCCTTTCCGTTCCCGCTCTCGCTGACGACTGAACGGAGTTTAAAAGATAGGGGCTGATAAAGTTGTAAAGGTAACTTATCCCAGTAATGAATATAATTAAGTAAGAAAGTATTCCCATAAGTTCTAAGGGTAACAACATTTAGGTTAAACCACATTAGTTAGTTAGGTTTAGTTAGGCATAGGTACGAAAAAAACCGGAAAAATACGACGACGAGGAAAAGAGGCACGTTGATTAATATTAAAACATAATCTAGAAAAATTTATTTTATTAAAAGATAATAGTAAAAACCACATTTTTATCCATTAAGAGTGCTGTAAGCAATCCATGGATGATATATTCGTAGAATAAACCTCTCCGTGAGAACACTTTGTATGTATTTCGACTTGAGAGGAAAATTTTGTGAAAAAATATTGCTCAAGGTTTCCCACCAATCTAAAAAACACTGTTGCGTTCTCCAAAGCCAGAACTTGGACATTTACGATAGAACAAGGATAGAGCGCCGCCATTTTGTTTATGACGTCAACGGTTTTTCAGTTTTGCTTGCCTTTGCCATTACGGTTCACGCTCTTGCTATATTCGCTCCGGGCTGAAAGCGTCGCTTCGATATTTATTCGAATTTTAAATATTTAATGTAAGTGGGTACGGTTCGGAATGTGGTTCAAATGACCCACCCGCTGTTTGGACAAGTTTTGTGATCGTTGTTTATTCGTCTGTTTAGAGTTGCGTGATCGCTTCGGATTGAGATGAGCGGTAACGTTGCTCTGTTCGCATGTTCGAAGTGCTTCACCAAACATCCCTTCGAGGAGCTATCATCGGGACAGCAGCTATGCAAAGTGAGTTTTGCTTTATAGTTCTTGGCCAGCCTTGATTATATTATTAGTAAAACTTAATTTAGTTATAATTATGCCCGAATAGTCACAGCCTCCACTTATCAATCAGGAATCGCATCTATGATGAGAACATTGTTCTCATTCGAAACCGACGTTACAATACTACGTCTGAAAATTATCTAGGCTATTTCGAATGAGTCATTCAGTACATCCAAGGTTTGAAGAAATCGTTGCACAGCTTATTTGCATCTGATGGCCTGTCAACTTATCACCCGTTGTACATCATTATTAACTACAGTTTAAACTCTTACTATAATCCGATGGTCCTCATTTTATTTTCCTTTTAATGATCGTATTGAAAAAAGTCTTATTCGAGAAACGAATAATATTCGAACGAACGTTTGATAAACAGCGTCCTACTCGTCTGACCTTGCTCATTGCCGTGTTATTTTTGTCCGTTTGTATTCCGTCATCATTTGTTTCGACTTTTGTTTATTTAAAGACTCGTAATTGTCATTTTGTTTCGACTTAAAATCCAGGGCAGCTTTTGTGTAGGATGGAAACTCTTCACAGTTGGGGTGCAGAAATTTATGGGCCTGTGAAGTTTATTCAGTTGAGCGATACAAAGAATTCGTCCATGGCAGAAAAAGGCGTGCGAGTGTTGTTTGGGAGGGATGGGAGAAGTCAATTTCTGTCGCTTTTGTGAAGAATTCAATGTTAAAATAAATGGAATTACCTAGATTGATTAAGATAATTGACTTAAATTCCAGCGAAATTGCTCGAAAGACCTCTTTTTCGATTCACAAAGCGACGCAAAAAAATGCTGTGTGGATTACATGGTACAATTCGTGTTTGAATTTTGAATTTATTGGAATTAAAAATTTGAATGATTGTTGGTATTAACCTATAAAATACCCGGTCAAAAGTTGATTGATTTTAGGTCGGCTACAGAAAGACTATTTTTCGCTCAGTTCAAACTCAAGTAAATCAAAATCGGTGTGCTGCTCTATCAAAAGGACGCTGCAAATAATTGTACCGTGGTTTATTATTATTTCGCTTCAATAATGATTTAAGAAGACTATCCATTTGTGATTTTAATTATTCCGAACATTTGTGAACGTTCCCACCGAAAAACAGATGGCAACTATAAGGGAAAACTCCGTAGAAACTATTGTAATTTTAATTTTTTTTAAATAAATTTTTCCTAATTTCTTAATGAAAAGCTAAACTTATTGCCTAACGATATAGCTGGAGAGAGTGTTTGGTGACCATTCCAATGAGTATAGAACGATTTTTATAGCTCGAAGAATTCTCGAGTTATACCCTCATGTCAAATTACGGAAAATCTCCCAAATTCGGCACAAAAGCTGCGATAACTCGAGAACCAATAAATCTATCGACCCGGCGATGGTCTCATTCGATTCAGCGTCCAAAAATCTTGCAGCGTACACATTTTTTTGAAACACCCTGGAAAAGATGAATTTTCTCCCCCTCAAAACCCCCCAAAAATACCTTTAACATTGAGTTGGTTCAAGAATTTGGCCGTCGTAGGACCGAGATTGATTTTTGGTAAAAATGTCAAGAATTTAGCTATATTATAGTTTGGCCGGAAAACTGCTAACGGCGGACAGACAGAATTTTTACTTCGTTTTTGGGTAGTCGCTTCATATCTTCTTGGTTTTGAAGTTTGCGGGGGAGAAAAACTGGGCAACTCGTTCTCCATTTTCTTTATTGCCCGCCGAGCACTTTCGCCCCTTCGGGCATCATCAGGACTTTGTAGCTACCAATGGTGCTACAAAGCTCTGATGGTGCCCCCCGATGCCCATTTACGTAGTAAATGGAAGTATTTTTATTGGATATTCGGATTCTACATGCCTTGAAACGTTAACAACAAATTTTGAGGGGGGGTTAGAAATTTTTTTTCTTGGGCGATTACAATGGTTTATTATTGAATAATAAACCAAAATCAATTTATCCAAAAGAAATACTTCTCTATTTTGAATGTCTAGCGTTTCAGTAGTCCAAAGGAGACACATAATTACGTCGTAATTATATTTATTATGTCGAAAAACTGATTATACGGTTCGCTCTCTATTTTGAATCAATTTCGCTTAATCAGGCACCATCGAAGAATCAGGAATACACCATACTATACATCAGTTTCAGGGTTAATGGTGTTCTTGAAAGTGTGATAAACAGATTAATGCTTTATATTTATATATGTGAAACGCTTAACTGTTCAGCTAAACTGTATTATGATGTTACGTTGAAAGTTATTGTTTTTCCAATGGTCACTCTTACGACAGCCGTAAAAATTAACGCTGGTATTTGTCATTTAATCGCAGAAAAAAGTGCATTTAAACTATCTCTCGTTTCTTGGTAGACATAAAATTTTCAAATCATGACGATGACCTAGTTACTGTCTTATTTTAGTAGCGATGTTTAGTAGCGGAACAGACTGGCTGCGATCACAAATGAGAAATTAATGATAGTTGAAAATTTCATATCACGTCAAAGAAATATTATTCTAGGAATTTTTCGAGCGTTGTAAACTAGGCTGATACAAGCAGTAAAACTGTTACGATAAAACTGCGAGAAAATTCCAAATAGCAATTAAATACGAAATATTTGACCTCCAATATAGGTCAAATAGGAAACTTTAGCGGATGTATAGGTTGAAATCAACTGACAACCGACACGGCTAATTTTGATTCACTATTTATTATTAAACAACGATAATTAAACTTTGACAAATAACTATTTTCGTTAAATATTCCGAATATGACTAGCGCGAGAGAAACTGCGGAGAACGAATGTTTTTTACACGAGAAATTCGACGGTTACAAATTATCTCAATTTACGCGGGTCAAAACTGATAACGTCATTGAGCAATGGAAAACAATACAATACGTATAAGTATTTGCTGCTGCTTGGGGCGCTGATGACATTTTCACAATGGCGCTGTACCGCCACAGTACTCCCCTCCTGATGAGTTTCCCGATCAGCATTGGAAACTATTCAGGTTGCGTGGAAAATGTACTTTGCGACCTGAAGATGTGGTCCTTGGAGCTCCGGAACGAACTTAGCTTGAATCTACCTCGCAAGTTCACGTGGAAGTTTACAGTCGCGGACGTCACTCATTCGATCGTAGGTGCCGACCTGCTGCTCTACCACGGACTACTTCTCGATTTTAAAGATAGGAAATTAATCGACAGACATCACCACGCGACCGTCGCATCCATCGCCGATGTCCCATCTCTCGGACTATCATCTATTAACAAAAAGTCACCATTTTGGGAGTTGTTGTCTTCATACCCTACCTTGCTGTCAGACGAACCAGTGGCTAATGTGAAGCATAACACGGTGCATTTTATCGAAACGAAAGGGCCGCCTGTCACTGCTACACCACGCCGCCTGTCGCTGGAAAAATTAAATGCAGCCAAGAAAGAATTCGAGGCACTTCAACGGCTTGGACTCGTCAGACCATCGCGAAGCAACTACGCTAGCCCCATCCATATGGTCCGGAAAAAGAACGGCGCATGGAGAATTTGTGGTGACTATAGGAGACTCAACAGTATTACCACCCCCGACCGCTATCCGATTCCGCACCTCCACGATTGTAACCACATACTGCACGGAACCAACATCTACAGCTCCATCGATCTCCGCCGAGCCTATCAGCAGATTCCAGTGCACGAATCCGACATCGCCAAGACTGCTGTGATAACGCCATTTGGACTCTACGAGTATCCGTTTATGCCATTCGGACTCCGAGGGAGCTCGGCAACCTTCCAACGCTTCATCCATGAAGTTACACGAGGGCTAGATTTCGTGTACGCATTTTTGGATGACGTTTTAATTGCTTCGACATCTGTGGAACAGCACTTGGAACATTTGAAAATACTGTTTGACCGTCTTCAGCAGTATGGTTTAAAAGTTAACCAGGAAAAATGTGTACTTGGAGTGGATCGTCTACTGTTTCTTGGACACGAAGTTTCAGCGCAAGGACTTCAACCCAGTCCCGAGCGTGTCAAACCGCTTATGGAGTATCCGGTCCCGAAAACCTCAATCGACTTGAGAAGATTCTTGGGCATGGTGAATTTCTACTTCAGGTTTATTCCAAGAGCCGCGGAACTACAGATTTCACTTCAACAAGCTGTTGCCGGCCGTCCCAAAAAGGACAAGAAACCGCTCGAGTGGACTCCACTGTTACAAGCTGACTTCACCGCACTGAAGACAGCACTTTCTCGGGCCACCATTCTCGCTCATCCATCGCTCGAAGCGCCCCAAGCAGCAGCAAATACTTATACGTATTGTATTGTTTTCCATTGCTCAATGACGTTATCAGTTTTGACCCGCGTAAATTGAGATAATTTGTAACCGTCGAATTTCTCGTGTAAAAAACATTCGTTCTCCGCAGTTTCTCTCGCGCTAGTCATATTCGGAATATTTAACGAAAATAGTTATTTGTCAAAGTTTAATTATCGTTGTTTAATAATAAATAGTGAATCAAAATTAGCCGTGTCGGTTGTCAGTTGATTTCAACCTATACATCCGCTAAATTGGTGACCCAGACGCGATTTTTTTTAGTGTTGATTCGCGCGCGCAACGACTGACTCTCGACAATGAACGATTTGCCTAACCCGGATAACCCGGCCGCGAAAAGTGACGAACAGAAAAATCCTCCTGATACGATCCAAGGCGCCGACGGGGATGAAATCGCTAAGATTACACCTAAGATTCCTCCGTTTTGGAAGCAAAACCCAGCGCTTTGGTTTATACAAGTCGAGGCAAATTTTCGCACGGCCAAGGTGAGCAGAGATCAAACGAAATTTGACATTATAGTCGGGAACTTGGACGGAGATGTTTTGACAACGATCAGTGACCTTGTTATCGCACCCCCGGAGGTGGATAAATACCCGGCGATCAAAAGACGTATTATTGAGCGTTTTTCCTTATCTCAGCGACAGAAAATCCGTCAATTACTGAGTAAATTGGAGCTTGGGGATGAGAGGCCATCCGATTTGCTAAGGCGAATGCGTGAACTCGCCGGCTCGTCAATTTCCAACGAAATTTTGCGCGATTTATGGATGGAACGTCTTCCAGAGGAGGCGCAGAAAATTCTTACAACTTTGGAAATCGACATTGACAAGTTGGCCGCAACCGCCGATCGAATATGCGAATTTGCACCGTCTGTAAATGCCATCGCCAATTCCAATCGCAATCGTTCTGTTGTTACCCCCGCCGCCAACAGGAATGACGAACCCGAATTATACAAACTGGTTCAACAGTTGACAGAAGCTGTGACGGCCCTGTCTAGCCAAGTTTCCGCCATCGGCCACCAGGATCGTCGCTCTCGTTCTCATCCTCGTTCCGGCAGCCTGAATCGCTCGAAATCTCGACGTCGCGATGGCTCACTGAATAATTCAGAGACGATCTGCTGGTACCATCGCGTATTTAAAGAGAATGCTCGCACTTGCCGTCCCCCGTGCGCGAAGGCAAGCACCAATCAGGGAAACTAATGTGGCCGAACATGGAAGCGACGCATGTATCGAGCCGCTTGACGAGTCGCCTTTTTATTCATTGTAAGACTGCTAATCAAAAGTTCCTAATCGACTCAGGATCCGAAATTTCAGTCGTGCCACCCACACACGCTGAAAAACTTAATACCTGCGCTCGCGTTTTACATGCTGCCAATGGCTCGAAAATTAAAACGTACGGTTACCGAAACATATCACGTCGGGGTCACCAATTTAGCGGATGTATAGGTTGAAATCAACTGACAACCGACACGGCTAATTTTGATTCACTATTTATTATTAAACAACGATAATTAAACTTTGACAAATAACTATTTTCGTTAAATATTCCGAATATGACTAGCGCGAGAGAAACTGCGGAGAACGAATGTTTTTTACACGAGAAATTCGACGGTTACAAATTATCTCAATTTACGCGGGTCAAAACTGATAACGTCATTGAGCAATGGAAAACAATACAATACGTATAAGTATTTGCTGCTGCTTGGGGCGCTGATGACATTTTCACAATGGCGCTGTACCGCCACATCAACGCCTCAGTTCTACTTGTTGAGCCATTTTCGCTATTTTTGTGGTATTTTTCGCCCTGTTGAAGCGTATAATTGTCTAGTGTGTAAGTATGAATTTATTACTCTCGTACCATAGTTTAAAAATGAATTTCTTCTTTACAGGATTGCCGCGGTGCTTTTCCAGTCGTTAAATGCACCTATTGCCGTTCAGAATTTCAACAAACCAAGTAAGTGTAAATGTAAGCTTACAATCGCATGCCTTACAAACTTTATTTGATGCAAATGCTCTATAGTGATACCTTGACAATATTTTAGTGTATTCTTTTTGAGAGAAGAAAACAAATCAAATGAAAATTGAGATTTGTGCGATCTTCGCAAAATTGTTGGGTCTTAAAAATTGATTATTCAATTGATTTTCCCAAGTCAAGGTACATTCTACTCCATCATCACGATGAGCGCATTTTTGTGTCAATTACACTCGACAGCTAGCTCAGTGTTATTTCAGCTGTCCTGTTCTGCTCGCAAATCTGACATTCTGATATTTTTGTGGGTTATTAATTTTTCCATAATTATTCGCGCGTAGAGGCGTCGTCAGTGCCTAAATTATTTATATCGTGCTAACGTTCTGTATCTGTATCTCAGAACTCGTATGGTACTTGTTATAGGATAGACATATATATTATGTACAGGTTGATAATTGGTAGGGGAAGTCGCGTTGACTCGCAAGCATCCCTAATTTTCTACATTTCAAATTAGGTAATAAATAATAATACACTGCTTAGTTTTAGTATTATTTCAGACTACGTGTTTGTTACATCTTTAGTTTTAAGTTGCTTACAAAATTCTGATCTTCTTATATTAAAAATGTAGATATGTGTTATTAAATTATACTTGAACTCGTCCGTGCTTCAGTTGACGGATAATTAATTTCTATTCTACGTCGATACTTTTCATCAAACTAAATGGAATATCGCTTTATCATTTGAAGATGAATGTTCCAGCTTTCTACTTATGCTGGTATTTAAACTCACTGAATCTTTGATAGCTTGGAAACTATTTCCTGTTTTCAATTTGAGTTTTTGATTTTCGATTATAAGTTTGGAATTATGAAACAATATGAACTGATTACTGTTATCAACGAATTACAATTACAACATGATGAAAATGCTCAGCTATGAGAAGGAGTTAAAGACATTAAACGCCGAAGAAATTCAGCCTATTGTTGATCTTCAGTATCTTCTGCATACCGCGACAAAAGAACTTTTCGAATTCGAAATGTTCGGCGTTTGAATTTGTTGGCCGAATTCTGATCCGAGTTGTTGGCTCATTTTTATTCTCTGATTTTTTTTTCGAATGGCCTTCATTAGCTACGTTTTTGCTAAAACGATTTTTGGGCGGTTGAAATCAAATTCTTCAGCGGACCAATGTTTATTGTGCCTTGTAGAAGACTATTAATTCCGTCGGTTGAGTTGACTGATTCCGTTTTCCAGAATTCAGTTCTTTTTTTTACACTATTTCTACTTACCTACTCCGTAAGGAAGTTTTTGTTCTAGAAAACGTCGCCTGTCTATTGTTCCAAATAGTTCTCTCATCTTGAGTCGAACGATTTTTAACCGACTTCAAACAAGGAGGAGGTTACTATGGTTGACTTGCGGGGTTTTTTTCGGTGTGTGTTGTCCGCTGGCGTTCAGCTCCTGTACGTCCGATCGGGTTACTTTTTTTTTTTTGTTTGAAAGGGTTACTATCCAGGTAGGTCCCATAATTTTTTCAATTGAGTCCATCCAGTAGTTACGTTCCCAGACGCGGAGAAACGCCGGAAAACGTGATTTTCGCGAAAAAAGGAAGTTTTGACTTTGCAAGCTTATGACTTCTAGACTAGAATACTGGCTCGATTGTTTTATTTCTGGTGTGATTTTGTTCATAATTTATCTGCCTACAAGGGCCTAGCTCCAATTTTTCGTTCGGCATTCTCATATGGCGTGTAGAGAAGAAAGTGTAACAAAAAACGTGATGCCGATTTTCACAAAAACGAATGGAAATTGTCACCTAATAGGCACAAACCAAATTCATTCAGTTTGTATTCGGCCATGGAGGCAAATAGATGAGTCCATTTCTCGATCTTGACACGGGCTTCACTGGGAGGATCTTCATGGTACGCGCGGTTCTCGACAACTCAATCTCTTGACACCGACCATGAATACCCCTCGAGTTGTTTGTCAAGAACCGCGCGTACCATGAAGATCCTCCCAGTGAAGCCCGTGTCGAAACCGAGAAATGGACTCATGGCCTCCATGGCCGAAGACAAACCAAATGAATTTGGTTTCTGCCTATTCGGTGACAATTCCATTTGTTTTTGGTAACACAAATCATGAACATCACGAACGCTAAATAAAATAACGGATGAAAATCTGAATCTGAAGAAAGATTCGTCGAATAGCCATAGTTTCGCTTTGTTGTTTACATCGATATTTGGCGGGAACGCCGAATCTCGACTTCTCAACGCTTTTTTGGATCGAATTCGATTTCTCGATCGAGATGTGAAATGAAGTACTGCGCATTTCCGGTCGAGAAAGTTTCCATGGCAACTTTATCAATAAATCAATATCGACTTACGTCTCGACACTGATCATGAATACCCCTATTATATAATATCGTAAATGACACCAAGCTTCGTTGTGTGATTATAAACATCATTGGAATGGGGAAGACGCCTATTTTTTATTTTTGTTCCTAAAGGCCTGAATTCTACTGTTTGGTGTCAGCCGAAGAGGGAATGACCAATTTTTCATGAAAATTGTGAGTTTCCGCGGAGAAAATCGCTAAGGAAAATCAGCGGATTGAATAAACCCGGAGATGTAACTCCAACCGATTGAAGTGACTCCCTAGAGCGCTCTGCAGTCGGCTGAAAGACAAACAGTAACTAAGACGGTCTTTAAGATTGGAGTCATGCTAAATCGAGTAAGTGACGCTAATCTCACTGCTACTTGTTAGGTTTTTTTAATTGTCTAGTTAGTACCGCCCGAAATGCCTCGTAAAGCAAATAAATTGCTGAGGGGGGTTTGGTAATCTCACAGCAACCTCGAATCATCGCTCCCAATGTTAGTTTATTCTCCGAAGATACTAGCGCTAGTATCGATATTCACGTTCTACGGACTAATTATGACGTAATAACTATTCATTTTTCGTTCAAAATCATCGGTTTTCATTAGCGATTTTCTCCGCGGAAACTCACAATTTTCATGAAAAATTGGTCATTCCGTCTTCAGCTGACACCAAATAACAGAATTCAGGCCATTAGGAACGAAAATAAAAAATAGGCGTCTTCCCCATTCCATAGTTTGTATCTTTAATTCCCGTTTTGTACCATTTGCAATGTTTTTTTCTGTAATCATGACACCTAGTGAGGCCCATTGTTCCCACCAACTGACTTTAGAAAAAAATTTTCTACAGCATTTTTATATAAAATGCTAGAGTAATATAATCATTATTACTTATGCATTTGTCTAAAACTGAAAAATCTCCATAAAACTGTGATGACTCGAGAACCCACAAAGATACCGTCGCGGCTATGGTTTCATTTGATTCAGCGTTACAAAATACATTAAGTTCAATACCTAAAGCGCCCCTTTATATCGAGTTTTGATGGTTTTTTTTATTTTTGAGCTAGTTTTAAAGATCAAATTTGAAACCCATCCTCTGCTTCGATCCGATTGGCCTACGAATTCGTAATTGCTTTTGCAAAAAATTATTTTCATCTAAAAAACGACGGCAGTGATCGTGCAAAGCGACATAAGTAATATAAATTTTTTTCTAGAATTCGATTCCCTGATACATGAAAACGATTCTATGTAAGTCTTTTCGGTTCAATATTTTGGAACAAGCCAAATACCATCATTTTCTACGAAAATTCCCCAAAACCAGAGGTGTGCATAGATCACACAGTACTTCCATGTTTGAGCTAGTAACAGGTATACCTAACCAATTATAACGTAATGAAGTTCATACTCAGGGAGGAACGTTATTACCTAAAAATAACTACTGATATTGTAAAACTAGCTAGGATAATCCTAAAATAGATAGACGCTCCGAATTAGGTTAATAATGCGGAAGTTCAGTATGTGAGCCTAACATAACATTAGAATTTGTAGAACTGGGTAACTTTTATAGCAAGGACCCCCAAAAAATGTTCAACTAGTCCTGAAAGGGGAATCAAATCAAGCGACATCCATTCACCCCATCAAACATTTACTAACCTCCAGGATTCAATTCTATTGTTTTTGCAGCCAGCTGAAGATACCCAAGAAAAAGCTCATAACATTTCCATACGTTGTGTGAGCCCGGAATAAAAACCAAACGTTCTGCTTGCCATTAAGAACATTCTAAGACTTGAAGCCAATCCAAGTATTGGCCTTGAGTCTTGTAAAAAAGATAAACAACTGGGAATGCAAAATTCAATCACGTCGACTTAAGTGGGAGAACATTTCTGGAAATATTGAATCAAATTTAAATGATATGGGAGATATGACAATAATGATCACCCATTGACCATAAACATAGATATGGACGGACGGACGCGAGGACGTATGGACGCACAGACAGACAAACAAAAAAATAGACACACGGACATTTGATCAGAAAGTGAGCAGAGCGCTCCAGGGGCCAGGGCGCGAACCATTCAAGTAAAGCAGACGGAGGATTTCAGAGTACTATCACCTTTAGTCTGAAAGTTTCTTCTTATTTAAGAGTATGTTGTGGATCTTGACTTTTATTTCACTTCATGAACGTTGTTGGATTAGACGAACAATGACCCAACAGACGAAATAATTTCCTATGTTCTGTGGACATTGGAACCTCCACCTGGTTCTCTCTTCTTTGTCCACCAGTCTTTTTTCATTTAGTCGGGTCTGCTCAATTCAAGATGGGAACTCATCATAATGATACTATATTTCATTTATAGATATCAATTTAGCCTTTGAATTAATATAATTTTATTTTCCTTGTCGACACATTTTTTTATGTCCAGGGGGTGTGAAGAGGAGAGAAACCAGGTGAGTCATTCTCTGATTCTTTATTTGCTGGCCGAGCACTTTTGCCCGTTCTGGCATCCTGAGGGTGACGTTGAGCCATAGGGTCCCCCAGCCATGGCTGTCGGCGAATGTGCTCAGCCAGCAAATAAAGAATCAGAGAGTGAGTAGCCCAGTTTTCTACCCCTCACACCCCCGGAATATATAATTTGCGTTATCTCAATATTTCTTTATCATAGGGTTAGTGACGATAAATAGGTATGTGAAATCAAGCTCGATTCCCCGTTCTTAATGAGCATTCCTGGACTTTTTGGATTTTTGTGCCCAATAACATTCTAAATCCTATGATCGTAAATTCTAATCCTATGAAGCTATCCTGCTTCATAACCTGAAGCAGTTCAACTACCACCACAACTCACGTGGGAACGTGCTGGATTTAGTTTTGTCCAGTCTCGACGTCTAGTTGCTCGTCTGGATAATGCACTGGTCCCTCCAGACAGTGCACACCCCGCCCTTCATCTATGCTTCTCAGTTCTGTGGTCGTGTCTCCACGCCTCCCCGCCTCAATTGGATTACTACTCTAGGCTACGAATCAATTACTTGGCTATGGCTGACTTTGTTGCCAATTTCAACTGGGACTTCTGTCTTTCCCTTCCGCTGTCTGATGCCTTTTCTCACTTTCACTCCATCCTCCCCTCCGACACTCTTACCTGAAATGGTTCTTTGATGAACTTGTCCAACTCCTGCGTCCCAAGTAGCAAGCCCACTTTTTCTTTTCCTTCTCGTCGCATTTCTTGATGTCCGGGGGTTGTGAGGTGGAGAAAAACCAGGCGACTCATTTTCCGATTCTTTATTAGCTGGCCGAGCTTTTTTGTTATAAGATGGGTCTTCTGTCAGACTAATTCCTTTTCCCGTATCTCCACTCGCAGTGCAAGACTCTTTCCAGAGTTTTATTCTACACACCTAGCCTCAGTCCAGGATCCGATTCCGCCCTACCCTGAGACGTTCTGGAGTTGTCAACTACCGTGAGGGGCTGAGGGCTCCTCCTTTCTGCAGTCAATTAACCTTGACTCCGCCCAGGCGAGTGACCCCACTTCCATTGCGAATCTTCTTGCTGGGAACTATGCTTAGGTCTTTGGTTCTGCTGGCTCCCAACCGACCTTCCGTGGGACTGAGTCTCTCTTGACTCCGTTTTCATCTGGGAGTCTAATGTCCTTTGCGCTCTTGATTCATCCAAGGGTATGGGATTGGAAAGGGTTCCTCCCATCCTCCTTCGTGCATGTGCAGATCATCTTTTTCTGCAGCCCATTTACCAATGCCATGTCGACAAGTTAGACCGTTTGCATCGTGCCTTTTTACGATTCCTGGCCTTCAAGATTGGGATTCCCCGTGATGCCGTCGACTATATAAGGCCTTTAGCGCTCGTTTCCACCTGCCAAGCCCTGCCCATCATTGCCTCTCCGCTGGCATGGTGTTCCTACACGGTCTTCTTTCAGTTCGTATCGACTCGCCGCTTCTTTTGGAGCGGCTGGGCATGTAAGTCCCTCGTCATGCTTCTCGTTTCCAGGAAGTATTTTCCGTGCCATTTTCACCTACCACTACCTCCTCCACCGACCGCTCTGCCGTATCCCCCGCTCAGCAAACTTGCTCAGCGCCGAACTCAACGTTGACTTCCTTGTAATTACTATCCTGCGTTTGAAAACTACTCCGAACTGTGTCGTTGTCCCTGTGTAACCCTTATGTGCCCTAATCTCTATAATTGTTAACCTTGTGTTGTTATTGCTTGTAAATTGGGCTCGTCTCGTACATGAGCATTAATAAAATAAAATACAAATAAATACGATCAATATGAGCATATTGCGAGAGTACTGTGTGTGACCTTAGCGTTAAGATCAGGCGTCATTCATTCGCCATCTCTAACATGTTAGGACCTCCAGCTTGAAGTACGAGTTGATTTTGAGGTTGCGGCCTGTAATAATCGAAATAGTCAACAAACAGCATAAGCCGGAAGTACGGAATGGGGTCATTTTTATAGCTAGGAGACCTAAATATACAAAAGTGCTCAAATATAATAACTGAAAAGACGAATTACGAGGAAGTACGACACCAAAAATTAAAATCAAGCGACATACCGCTGACATGTAGAACGTTTAAGTCCCCAGCGTTCAAATATAATAATTTTTTGTCTGTAAAAATCAAAGTATAGGTAGTCAGTTTACGAATAACCAGGAAGTTCCGTATGTGACCCACGTGATAAAAATCAGGTTTCATTCATTCGCGCTCCCAAAAATTTCAAATATATTGATTTTGGTGGCCTGTGAAAATCAAAATACGAAATACGCACCAGCAAAAAAGCTCTTTACGTGGAGGAGCGGTGTGTGACCCAATAGGGAAAAAAAATCAAGCGTCATCTGCTCTCGGAAGTATTGTGTGTTATCAAAAATCCAGAAAGGGCCGATTTTTCACATTCATTGATAGAACATTTTATGGGAGTTTCATTAATTTTTCAAGGAGACAAATTACATTTTTGTAAATTTTTTTACCACAGACACACGGACACAGACAGTTGTTCAGAAACTATTTCTGACTATTGTACTGGGAAAATGTCTTCCAAATGTATTTCCTTTCCGAAATCGACTTATCAGTCGATCACAATATTTACATTTACTACGTAAAGATGGAAGTAAAACGCTGCAAGTGATTGTACAGTGGTTTATTATTCCTTCGCTTCAATAAGGATTTAAGAAGACTATCCGTTTGTGATTTTAATTATTCCGAACATTTGTGAACGTTCCCACCGAAAAACAGATGGCAACTATAAGGGAAAACTCCGTAGAAACTATTGTAATTTTAATTTTTTACTTCCATGTTTACGTAGTTATAAATAAATTTTTCCTAATTAATGAAAAGCTAAACTTATTGCCTAACGATATAGCTGGAGAGAGTGTTTGACGACCTATCTAATGAGTATAGAACGATTTTTATAGCTCTAAGAACTCTCGAGTTATACCCTCATGTCAAATTTCTGAAAATCTCCCAAATTCGGCACAAAAGCTGCAATAACTCGAGAACCAATAAAGCTATCGATAATTCTATATAATTTGATCCAAAGTACACATTTTTCTGAAAAACCATGGAAAATATGAATTTTCTCCCCCTCAAAACCCCCCAAAAATACCCTTAAAGTTGAGCTAGCAATTTGGTTCATGAATTGGGCCGTCGTAGGACCGAGATTGATTTTTGGTGAAAATTTCAAGATTATAGTTTGGCCGGAAAAGTGCGTACGGCGGACAGACAGAATTTTTTTATTGGATATTCGTATTCCACATGTCTTGAAACGTAAAACATCAAATTTTGAGGGGGGTTAGAAATTTTTTCTCTTGGGCGATTACAATGGTTTATTATTGAATAATAAACCAAAAGAGTCAATTTTCCATCACTAATATAATCGTCAATGGATATGCGACAAATCACAACGAAATAATTATATTTATCCGGTCATTGTTACACGAAACGTAATGACAACTTCGAAAATGTGCCAACCAACTAGAGGAACTAAGTTCCAATGCGGGATGAGCTCGTTCCAATGTTAACGCTCGATGTATTGTTTCTATTCAATATTTTGGCCATTAGGCTGCTGAAATTGCAAATATGTCGGTAATTTCCATTCCAATTGTCTCAATACCACGTAGAATACGCCGATTTGGGTCTCCTGTGCGAGCCCTTCCGGATGAACGTCTATGTCAAAACACTGTCGTCCGAGAAGACAAATATAATTCATTACGTGATATTTATCCGATCGTAGTCAAATAATTTCGCTGAAATTCCGCCCAATCGAATTCGGAATTCAGCGAACCGCATAACGTGGACTACATAGATATCAAACCGTTTATTACAGTAAAGTGAGCACGAGCACGATATGCAGCAAATGTGAGCATAATGTCAAACAATTCGGAAAACCTACAGCCTGCGAATACTGCAACATAATTGCAGCCTTCATTGGCAGCCGTTGCCATAGATGCCACCACTCGGAACGCAGGTACGGCCCTCCGGTCACCTGCGAACAGTGCAAGCAAAAATGCGCTTTCGACCGCAAGGACGATGACAAAAAGGTAAGCACGATCGCTGTCTTTAAGAAAAATGATCATGTTACAAAGTAGAAATATATTATGTCGAAAGTAAATGTTTTCAAGTTCCCGAATAAAAGTTATTTACTCCATTCACTTAGATATTTGTTTAAAAAACAATAGTGGCTCCATAAATAATACAATTTATGTTGTACTAATTTCCATATTTATGTTCTAAATACGTGGAAAGTGAGTTTTTGGCTACCGAAAACCTCGAAATAATTGCACTGTTATCAGTTTTTACGACGCTATGAGCAATTTTTTTTCGAAGACTCAATAATTAATATAATTTTATAATTCAGTCTAATCGTAAAATCAATATTTTTACGTTTAAAAAAAATGAAAAACTCGACAAAATAATTATTTTTATGAATTAAAGTTTTTTTAAACATTTTTCTTTGAACGTTGAATTATTTTGAAGATTTAATTTTTTATACGGCGACAAACTATTAAAAAAAAAAAAAAAATTACAATCGAACAAATTTTAGGGTATGAAATCTTGAGTATTCAAATTCAATGCAACTCAAATGTTTTCAACTCAGAATTAAAATCCACGGATTTCTCCAAATCGTTTACTTCTTATCTACTTGTTAAATGGTTTGACAAATTGTTTTCTATTTCAAATTTCCGTGAATTTGAGATGAAAAGACAGGATTATGTAGGTTTCTCTAAAAACTACCTTCATTATGAATGCACCGTAAATTCTCATGTTTGATGGCGTGCATTGAAAAAGTTTTAAATAATTTATCTATTGACTCAGTATACTTAATGGGTAATCATAAGTGATGCATTTTTAAGGTTGGATTATTTTAGACTCAGTTAAATTATTTAAACTATTTGTCCTACTAGAATTTTTCAACTGCAGAAAATGATATATATTAAACTTTCGATATTTCTACATTCCATCTGTCTAAACAGGTTGATGGCAAACTGCTCTGCTGGCTTTGCACTCTTTCTTATAAAAGGGCCCTTGCCAAGACGAAACAGGGTGATGCAGACCGAAGGGCGCAGCTCAAAATGGCAGCACAACGTTCTAGTAAAACGAGAGAGCCAAGGTGCGTCATGGTCCAATAGTTTCTTGCGTCATAGCGGCTAAATTGAATGAAACATGCCTACGACACCGTCTCAGGGAGGATTATATTTTTAATGGTACCAATTTCAACTAGCGCCTGGGACAATAAATTATCGTTCTTCAACGTAACGAACAAATAATTCTGTTGTACCAAGGACGGACTAATAAAATCTAAAATGGGGTGACGTGAGCTGTGAGAAAGGCCACAGCTGCCATGATCGTTTGTACGTTTCCCTCCCAAATTAGTTCGGTAGTAGGTCCGATCTTATTGTATTTCATTATTATTAATTAATCTACATTAATATCGGTAATTTAAATTGGACTGTCCATCTTCTCATAAATAATTTACTAAATGGGAAAATCACTCTACATTAGCAAATACAGAGGTACTGGGCTTACTCATACACTCTTGTCTTTCATCGGTATCGTCTTGTGGTCAAAAATTCTATACATAGTTGCCTAAGTTGCTATGAATTTTTTTTTTTAAATCCATTCCATTTAAATCGATATTTGGAGAATTGAACATCCCTAACTTGCCTTCCTTCCTTGTCCTTGAGCTCTTAACAGATTACGCATGGGATGTGAACTTACTAACTTGTGAAGCTTATGAACCCCTTCCATATTTTGCTCCATGATGGATGACACACAACAGTGGGATGAGAACATTGCTTTTATGTTTACTTGAATATTATGAGTCTATACGTATTTTTCAGAATGAGAAGTCATAATAAGCGGCCGAACCGCGTTGATGTTACCAAGGTTGACGTGTCACGAATGGAAACTAATGAAAGCGGCGCAGTGCCGCCGCCTGCCAAAATCGCCAGGTCTGGAAACCATAGGCCGCCTGGTGATTTTCTTGATCCCAACTCGTCAGACCACGTTGTCGCCATGACTCAACTCAAGGAGCAAATGGCGTCTATGCAGAAACAACTCACAATCAAAGATGCTCTGCTTTTATCAAAGGACAAAACTGTAAGACGATTTATTAAAACGTCAAATAGTGGCATTAAGTTTTGAAAGGCCTAAAAAAGTAATTGAAAATCTAAGGAGATTTGTAGATTTACGTTTTTGGAAACATTTTGTTTATCCTCGCAGAGTTCAAGTTTGAAGCTGTCGAATTGTGATGAGGAGTAGCCCTGTTAATTTTGAAAATCAATTCAACATCGATTTTCAAGATAGGTTTATTATTGTGATCATAACAGTATGGCAAACATTTCTTTTTTACAAAATTAACATGGTGCTAAAATTTCCCCTTTTTTAAAAAAAATTTAAGAATACCTCAAGACCGTTAAAAAAATCACCTTGGGTTATATGTCAGAAATTGAAAGCATTGTACAAATATAGCTTTGCTTTTCGAGAGTCCCGTGTCACAAGTCGACTGAATTGACGAAGCATTGCAGTGACAAAAGGCTGATAATGACGTAGGTACTGTAAGAGCTGCAAGAGAGAATGACGGTTGCGTTGTAATTTATATGAGGTTGTATCGCTCCTTTTAACAGACCCTAAACTTGGCTGTACGAACATGTAGTTCTCGTATAACATAGGTTTAATAGATAGCGCATTTACAACAGTTAACACACTAACAGGCCATAAATTCCCCGACTATGAACACCTGTAAAAAAAAAACCCTTCAAATCTCTATTCTGGCTGGTTTGTACAAAAGTCGCACATTTTGTCAACAGATCACTGAACTCAAGGCGCAACATTTCACACTCGAAAACGAAATCAGAAACCGGATGATGAACGAGAAGAAAGAGGCGGATTTCAAAGTTGACCATTTAACGATTCGTGTGAAAACTCTTCAAAAGGAAATTGCGACGTTGAAAAAAACGACGAAACGAAGTTCGAAAAAGGATAGCAGTCGGATTTCTTTGACGACTTCTATTACGGACGGGGAAGGAGACGGTACGAGAAGTGGCGGAGGCGGTGGTAGTGGCGGTAGCGGCACCGACAGCCCTTTGCCTTAGATCCATTGACTGATATTTTTGCCTAGGTTGACCTCGGATCGAAACCTCCAGTCAACCAATGGCAAACTGTCCTAGTGTTAGCCTCGGGTTGGCTCTGCGCAGCCTTGAAGGGGTAAGAAGGTTCCATTAGTACAGTTCAACGGTCATTCTCATCAGGAGAAAGGTATCCAATTTTACTATATATTTTTATCGCTGTACCAAATGGAAAGAAATTGATGAATATACTGTACATTGTTAAGCGGTATCATCTTATAGTAATTTGGATCGCTAATAGACCGCAAAGATAGTATTGCTATGTAAAACTATTGGAATTGTAGGGAAACGAGATTTGAAATCAATTTTTATACATCTGCGGTCTATAGTGTTCTCGTTTTAAAAGATATTCCTATATTAGGCCAGTTTGATGCTTGTACGATTTTTAAATGTGAGAAAAATGAATGTACGTATGTTGAGTGAAGTTCTCTTGTAAAAATACAGATAGCGTAAATTGAAATGCTCAAGTGCTTACAGTGGAAATTCGAGGTTTTTCCGTTGTTTTTCTCATGCCAAATTTTCCAAGAGATTAGGTATGTAATTTCATTTGATAGAAAATTTTAATAACAGTTTTTCAATCTTCGCATATTTTATCAGACGGAGTGCTCGTAGCAGTCATCGACCTTAGTGTTTTGCCTCAGTTTTTTAAAAGTACTGAGTCGAATTTTTTTCAGTGCCGAATTTTTATTCTTTGGATGTGAAATAATTTTTGGCAGTCAGGGCGAGGTCGAGCACTGAAGCGACTCTAGCTCTTTCTTCTCTTGGGGCCTCTTGAGAATATTTACAATGTTCGCCTGTTTCTCTGTCTTCTCTAGGCCGTATTTACTTGAGTTTATTTTATTTCAAGCAAATTGTATACATATTAAAGAGAAACTGCTCCGGTAAAAATAAATATCTGGTGACATGGAACCAGGAATTGCATATTTGTCCTCATCGCCACCTCGCTTTTTTTACATTAAACAATATTTAATTCAATGGTGTTCAGGAATGTAAGATTGAAATGTTTTTCAAAGAATGTCGATGCTATTTGAATTGTTTGCAATTCAATGCCCAAATTTTCAAGTTTTAACTTTTTTTTAGAGTGCAATCGAGGAGGAAACATTATGTGCTTGTCGTCAATTTTTAAGTTATACCAATGTCGATTTATTTTTACTGTTTTAAGCTTGGTTCAAGAATTCTATACGGGTTCAAAGGAATTGCTTAAAAAATTATCATTTTGGAGAAGAAAATTTTTTCTCTGCAATATCAAAACATCAAAATGATGGAGCTGATTGGTATTGCGGCGGATCATTTTCAAATTTAACTTCTAATGTGGAAGAGCGCGCGATTTTCATGTGCATAATTGCTGTTTTATCCCCTAAAAAAAAGTTATTCTCTAGAATACCGGTCGATTAGGAATTGAATTCTTTTTTCTTTCTACGGATGGCTAACCACATCTCAAAAGGGTTTCCCTTTTTGCTCTCCCCGGAGCGAGAAATATTGCCCTTTTCCAATTATTGAGTGATATTTAAAAAAATCAATGTATACTTTTTCAATTATGCGTTTCGTTATTGTACACAGTCATTTTCTTGTTTACAATCGCGATTTTTCGGTTAAAAGGTCGAAGATGTTCGCCGTGTGTTCCTATGGGAAATGGGGAAATCCAAATTCAAAGAACTTTTGAAACAGACAAGGACTTTCATGGGGGGGGGGACTATAAAATCAATTTTAAATAAAAATCATTCAATCGGTCACGCATAGTTGTTTTCGGAGAAGCTGATGATAAATAGTAATAATATAAATTATGCCCCATTGAAATTGATTTTCGACTCATCATACACATATTTTGTAATTTGAAAGTATTCAAATTGTGATACTTGTGTTTCATAGTGTAAGAAACTTGGCACGCGTTGTAGAATTTTTGACTTGTGTTATCGTTTGTGATGATTCGTAAAATAATTCGCCAACGTCAGATCCTCTAGCCATTTTCGGGAATCTTGCCAATTGATTCATTTGTTTTCTCTCCCAAGTGTTTGTAATGTGTTTTGATCTTGTTTAATCCATAGTTTGAAATTGTTCACTTCACAATTGCAACAATTAAAAAAAAATCCTCTGTCTCAACAATCCACTTGTTGTATTAAAATTTAAAAAACCAACTCATCTGAGGTAAAAGAGCTGGACGACATTTTTGTTGAGTTTGCATCAATTGTGATTAAGTGACTAGGTATTTCCAATAGTTTGATTTTGGTGAAGTTGACTGCCGCTGGCTGGAACGAATTGTTATAATAATTTTTCCAACCTTGCTGTGAAAGTATTGGTAAAATTGACAACGACGAATGGATTTTATTTCCCGCCATTTTACGCGGTGAGTCGAATAATTTTTGTCTGGAAAAAACGAACGAATGTCCATAAAACAAAAACGTTTTTATTTATTCTTCCAGTATTCTTTTCATAATCGTCAATTTGTCCCTTGAATAGTTACTACTCGTTTTTCCTCAATTTACAAATAATGATAGTATCTATCCAAATTTCGTGTGGCTTAAAGAAACGACTCGCTACATCCATCATTTATGCGAATTCTCAAAGAGACAGCTCCTCTTTGTCTTATTCAAACAGAAGTAAGGATCTACTATCTTGAAGACGCAGCTTGATCCAGTTTTTCATTACAGACGCGACTACTTGCTTTGAACCGTAGATCGATTTCCGAATTCTGCAACCATAAGACTTTAATTTTTTCCTTTTAAATTTTTGAAAATATTTTCGTTGGAACGTGTGGCTCTTCAGCTCATACTGAATAAATGTGCAGCTCATGTGCTGAATGTGCATTCATCTTTCGATTTCCAAAATATCCTGAAGGGATTGCGTTGCTAGAATATAAAAACAGTCACTTTTTATTTAAAATACCCTTTCAAGATCGCCGAACGATCCCCACCTTCTCTCCTCTCATTTTAGCTGTACTGTAATTTTTATGTTTAGCTATATTTTCCGAGCACGAGCGAGAGTAATTGCCTCGTATATTTTCGTATCTCTTTGTACGCGAGGGCGTTATCAATAAAGAAAACGTACACTCCGTTACGGAAATATTTACTTAAGCCGCCTAGTTCTCTAATCAATATGAAATATTGTAACGTGCTAGGATTTCGATGTAATGTCATTTATAAATAAAGATCTTCTAAAACGTGAGTCCCGTTTATTGTGAACAGACACTAACACGACATTTTGCGATCTATAAAGACATTTAAATTGAACCTCACTAAATTAACTAATTATTTTTCTCTTAATTTCTTAGTAAACCAATTTTTATTTATACAGGCTTGAGTATTGAGCTGAAAATTAAAATTCTATTCTAACTTTTGATTGGAAAATGAGCCAATTCGACTTAGCTGTTTCTAATTTTAGATCTCCCTCCAATTTTCAACAAGGGATTGCCTCGCTAGAACAACGTGGTTTCTGGTGGTTTAGAATTCATCCTCAAATCTTTGGCAATAAAAAATGTGTCGGGTATAATCATTAACCAACCGAAATTGTTTCAAAAAAGTTGGAGGCAGTGCTAAAGAATTTCACAGTCAACAACTTTAATATCCTCCCTTCGCTACAAGTAAATCGTAAGCCAAGATCACCATTTTTCGTCAGTTACTGGATATTCTAACAATCAGAATCTCAAAATTTTAAATTGCATAGTACTATCTGATTTAACTGATCAACGTGTCGTTGGACTGGCTACTTGACGTTTTTTTCTCCTTAACAAAGCGAGCTCTAAGTTCAAAAGAAGAAAAAATTTTGTATGAAAGGTCCAAGTAAGATAATACGGTTCATCCATAATTTAAATTGTTATTTCATTATTAGATTTTACGATGACTGATTTTATGATTTACGACCATCCATCAATGTCATTTCAAAATTTAAAATCAATCATTGAAGAACCCAACGATTGGCTAATTATTCAAGTAAACCGTGGGTATAATCGAATTTTTCACTTTTCACACAAGAAACAAAATGTTGAGAATGAACACACACATCATTGAGGAGGATCAAAAATCAAACGGCCAGTCATTTCGACCCGTGGATCAGTAAAGTGGATATCAGATATTATCTATCTAACAATACGATGCAATTTAAATATAGATTGATTTTAATATTGTGTTTGTTGGACTCAATATTTCTTCAAGTCCATATTTTTTAACGTGTGTGGTCTTGAAATGTTCGTTATGGCGAGCAGATGACCTTTGATTTTTATCTTTGGGTCACACGCCGTACTTCCACGTTAGGATTTTTTTCACTATTTTGGCCGTGCGTATTTTTTACGGGCCGCAAAAATCAATCGATTTGATCGCTCGAGGTCTTGAAATGATAGGGATGGCGGTTAGATGATGACAGATGTTTATCGCGTGGGTCACATACCCTAATTCCGCGCTATTCGCGTATCGTCAATATTTGGAGTTTTAAAGACTGCAAAAATAAATATATTTGAAGCTAGCTTTATAGTTTATATTAGAAATAGTATATATTTCATCTGTTGGCCATTAATCGTCCAATTCAGCGCGGTTTAGGAAAAGGAGTATGGACTACCTAAAACATAGCGTCAAAAAAATAAGAGGAAGCTGACTGAATAAAGGTGATATTCGTATGACATCCTCTGACTGATCTACTTCAACGTTTCAAGTGCCTGCTCTCAGAGCACTCTGCTCACATTCTGAACAACTGTCTGTACGTTTGTTAGTTTGTCTGTCTGTCCTTGCGTCCGTCTGTCGATGGTCAAAAAGTGACCAATATTGTCCTATCTCCCAGAAAATAATTCAAATTTGATAGTATATTTGAAGGAAATGTTCTCCGAGTGCAAAATAAGACTGAATGATCGAATTTTTTAAAGCTAACGCACAGTACTTCTGAGATATAAGGATGAAAATATTCTTCCATGCTTTTCATAGTGGTCTATACAATCCATACGTGTCAATATTTTCGAGAGATCAGTCTTGAAATTTAATAATGTTCATGGCGAGCAGGTAACGTTTGATTTTTATCATTGGCCCACACACCGTTCTTCCAGGTTAAGAGCTTTTTGTTGAGATATTTTGTTCAATTTTAGAGTACCAACGTTACAGCCTTTGTGTGAGTTTTTGTTTTTGAAAATAAGTTTATCTCCCTCAAAATTTGATGTTTTACGTTTCAAGGCATGTAGAATTTGTATCCAATAAAAAAAAATTTGTCCGCACGCCGTCAACACTTTCCGACCAAACTATAAAAGCGAAATTATTGAAACCAAATCGCTAGCTCATTTTCGAAGGTATTTTTGAGGGGGAGAAAAATCCTACTTCCAACTTTTTCAGAAAAGGTGTGTTTGGAATCAATTTTTATAGATTTTTGGACGCTGAATCGAATGAGACCATCGAGGGATCGATAGCTTTATTGGTTCTCGAGTTATCGCAGCTTTTGTGTTGAATTTGGGCGATTTTCACATCTCTAACAAGAGGGTATAACTCGAAAGTTCTTGAAGCTATAAAAATCGTTTATACTCGTTGAAATGCTCGTCGGACACACTCTTCAACTGTACCGGAAGGCGAAAAATTCAGATTTCAATTTGGAAATTAAGAAAAATACAAATTACTAAAATTACAATAGTTCGTTTTTGGGTAGTCGCTTCATATCTTCTTGGTTTTGAAGTTTGCGGGGGAGAAAAACTGGCCGTAGCTACCAATGGTGCTACAAAGCCCTGATGATGCCCGAAGGGGCGAAAGTGCTCGGCGGGCAATAAAGAAAAAGGAGAATGAGTTGCCCAGTTTTTCTCCCCCGCAAACTTCAAAACCAAGAATTACAATAGTTGCTTCGTAGTTTTCCCCTATAATTACCATTTCCTCTATAATTGCCGATGTGTTTTTCGGTGGGAACGTTCACAAATGTTCGGAATAATTACTATCGCAAGTGGATAGTCTTCTTAAATCATTATTGAAGCTGTACAATCTTTTTCAGCGTTTTATAATTTGTTTTAACCGAATCAAACATGGAAGTACTGTGATCTACGCACACCACTGGTTAACAAAAAGTATCTCCCAACTCTTCGAAAACTCTCGGTTCTCATTGGTCACCAACGCACGTTTATTTCGAGGACGATTTTGCACCTTCTCGTGGAAGTAATCAGCGATTCGGCGGCCGTCAGAGCGTCAATCCTACCGCCTTCATGCGTGGCAACAACCTGTTGCGCCGGTTTGTCCTTGAGCTACCTCCCCTGTGTTTTTGTTTCTCCTCCGAGTCGAGTCACAGTTGAGGTGGCCGATAAGCGATAAACGTACAGTTATATCGTCCGTGCGACCGAGTTTGTTCCGTGGTGCGATATAAAATCAAACCATTCGGCCCAATTCTTCGTCAGTTTTGAATTAGTTTTTCATCGGCCCGTTCATTTAGGTCTAGGAATTTCCTCCTGATGGTGTAGAGTGGTTGAGATGGTTCTTGGGTTCTCGTACACGCATACTTTCAAGTACCCGGTCGATTTAGTAACGAAGGCGTACAGGGAACTTCATGAACATCAGAAAAGCGTCTCGATAAAGGAAGAAAAGCCTGTCGATACAGGTGACATTGTGTTTTTTATTCATCGCTATATTCAATTTATTTGTATAATTTTTCATAAGCCTTAACGTTGTTAATACAATTTAAAATTTTTTAATAGTGATATTTATTAATTCTATATTCCTACGAATACAGTTTAATTAAAAATACCTAACTACCTAGCTTATTAATTTACCGACAGCCGACGACAATCATTTTCACTTGAATATCTATTTTACTGTAATTAACTTTGCAGCGGTGGGAATCGAATGTGAACTTCGGTTATTACATTTTAGAATGCCTCTTTGGGTGAACTTTGTTGAGAAAATGAACAACACTACTGCTCACTCCTCCGACGTGTGAACAATGTGATGGAAAAGTACGAAATTCGACTATGATCAATTTGCAACGATTTATTTTTATTATTTATACCTCTTTATGATGTTTACGTAGTAAATGGAAGTATTGTGGTCGTCTAAAAAGTCTAATTTGGAACGGAAGTCCTGTTGGAAGAAATTTTCATAGTACTAAGAATCACTTTCTGAACAAGTCTCAGTGGTCACAAAGTGTCACTCCCTGAAAAATGAATTAAACTCAATTAAATTTTCAGGAAATATTTTCCCACTGAATGTGCAAAATTAGCTTTTATGGAATTTTGAAAAACACACTGTGCATTTGAAATATATAACCGTTCAGAGTTTTTTTTTCTGTTCCGATTTTTACAGGCTATAAGAGTTGATATTTCCTACGTTTAAGGTGTTAAAATTTTGTTTTATGTAGCAGATTACCCTAATTGTTTTTAGTGGGTCACACACAGTACCTCCACGGTATGACCTTTTTCACGATTTCATTAGCGCGTATTTAGAATTTTCATATTATTTACTAAATGCAAAAATGAATATATTTCAACTCTGGGGGTCTCAGAATTTTCCTATATTATATGTTAACTGAATTTCACTTAATTACTATTATTGGGGTAATAGCAATAAACGATGACTACATGCCAAAAACGTTTTGCTTTGAATGAAGGTGGGTTTATTTTCAACCATTACATAGTCCATAGTACATAGACAATTATTTAGACTGTTTGTTGGTTTTCGTTTTGCTCAACTCGGTTTAAAAATCAGAAAAAATACAAAACCTACAGTGTATCGTTATTCGTTAAATAAGAGGAAACTGCCTGAATAGAAGTCATGTTGCTTAGAAATCCTCTGTCTGCTTTACCTGAACATTTTGCGGGCCTGCTCCGAGAACGCCAAATCGCTCGTAACGTGTCAGCTCACTTGCTCAGATTCAGAACAAGTGTCTGTGCGTCCGTTTGTTGACCGACAGTTTTTAGTCCGCTGTCCTCGCGTCCGTCTCTTGGTCAAACAGTGACAAATGTCGCTATATCTCTCGAAAAAATTCTGGAAAGTCGATGAAATATTTTCAGAAAATGTTCCCCCATGCAAATAAGACGACGTGATCGAGATTTTAATACCTTACACACACTGCTTCACATTGTTGTGGGAATCTTCCACTGGCTTCAATAAATCAATATTTTGAACGCTGGAGGTTTTTTAATGTTAGTAACGACAAAGTGAATGACGTTTAAGGGCTAGTGGCACATTTTTGGGTGTCGTTTGAATAAACGATCTCATTTTCCAAAACTTGGGCTCAAATACTTACTGCACTTCTGCATTATCGACATAATTGTGCGTTTTTTTTTTTCTTTCTATTTTCAGGACTCAAGCTAGTTTTTCTATAACACTTATTTTAAACTATCGTTGAGCACGAGTTTCTTGATTTTATAATTGGTAATACCTGTTAGCGACTCAAACATGGAAGTACCGTGTGGTCTCTGCACACCACTAGTTTTCTTTCGAAAGTTTTTGCTATGCCGGAAAAAATGAAATAAAAAAATTGGGTTTCTAGTGAAGTTTGCGAGTTTGACAAAAGGCCTGAACTGAAGGATATTTATACGACTTTGTCACTTTTGTTTCTAGCCCAAAGGAAGAGCAGTGATGTGGTTTGGTGTGTGTTATGTGAGAGGGAAGACAAAAATGCGTCGTAGTTTGGTGAGCTAGGCATCTGTCGTCAACAATTCTGTTTCTCGCTGCTTTTCAATCGTGCTTCTCTTCTCTTTACGATTGCGCCTTTACTTTTAATAAATAACTTCGATTTCACTTGGAAAGGTGTTTTCAGGGATGTATAATAATTACCAACTGTTACATCTGGAACAATAAATCGATGCAAATTCTCCAATGTTCAACTCATGATAACTAATTTTGTCAAGAGGATTCGCCTAGAATTCCCATGGTAAAATTCGATTCAATTGCGAATTATTGACGACATTATTGTATATATTATATCGGTTTTACCTTTATCTAACGTATATCTTGCATTTATTGTTTCAGAGTCGATGACATGTATCAGCCGGACGGTGTCGATGTTGAATCCTTTCCCGAAATTTTTTCAGCGGGTGAGTCGGATAGAACGTTTTAATTGATAACATAAATAACAATAATAATGAAAAAAATGTAAAAATAAATGTTCAAGTTCGCCTAGAAAAAGAGTTCAGATCAAGCATTTCTTCCATGTTTTAGTCGGCAAACAAGACAAGTGCAAGGTCAAATTTGAATAATCCCTCAGCTCTGATCTGGCTGGACAAATAACCTTTGCCAAAAAGGATTTTTCTTAAAAAAAGTCAGATTCTCAGACCTCTGTTGTCGTCCAAATACACATACAAAATGATTTTTTTTCTAGACCCCTTTTTTTTAAAGGGCATTTTTTGAATATTTTCAGACCTTGAGGCAAAAAATCCATCGGAAGAGAAAGATCTTTGCAAAATTAGTTAGGTGCTCTCGTTGTTCACAGGTTAAACTCTTAAAAGTGGAAACTGTAGCGTTTTTCGAAGACATTTGGACGCAATCCGAAGAGAACCGTGCCTGGATCCGCTCGAGGAATGTAACCTGGGAGGACGAGATTACGATTGGGACAGTCGTTTATCTGTCGCCGAGTGAAAATAATCGCAATTGGTCAGTATCTATTTTTTTTTTTTAAGAAAAACAGTTTCGACTCCGGGAAGTGTGTTCCCGGACGTTTCGCCGGGTGCAATTATTCTCCTGCCGTTTCAACCAAGAAATATCCAGTTCCTCAGATACGGAGCTATAGATCCTCGGATGAACAAGAATCAAAAATAAGTACGCCGTTAGAGGTTTACCTATTCTCATTTTGGGAACCAAATTTTCCTAAGAGTTTCTATTATCTTCAACTGCAATCCAAGCTCTCGATAACTGCAAAAAACCTAATCAATTCAGGGTAGGATTAACCGGTTAGGTAACCGCATTCTCTTCCACTTCGCTGAATTATGCGCATCCATTTCTCCGCAGAGTCTGCGTTATTCAAGAATATTTGTCAAATACGAAAAAGTATGATTTAATTATTTGGTATGTCCAGGGGTTTTCTGGGGGAGAGAACCCAGGTCTCATTCTCCGATTCTTACAACACTTTGCTGGCCGTGCACTTTCGCCTATTCAGGGATCTTCAGGGTGACGTGGAGCCATGGGGTCCACAGCCCCTATTTGGAATGTTTCGACCATTTTCCGGCAATAAATTAAGAACTTCACCTAATATAAACCTAATAATACACATTCACTGTCATTCCGTCAAATTTGAACAAAATCAAAAACATTTCAAATGCCTAACCATCAACTTCAATGCGGAATTCTATTTTTGGAGTCATAACAACATCTTTTCTCCCTTTAATTTTTTTTTACATTTTATTGCCTACTTTTTATGCATCTATGTTTCATTTGTTATGGAGAAACTAAACTCCATAATTTCTTTTGTTTCTTGTACTTTTCAAATAGTCGTTGTGGTGAAGGGAATACAAACTTGGCAACTCTTTCTCCATGGTTCCTTTTATTTGACCAGATCTTTCCCGTTCGGGCATCTCAGGGCTAAGGATTCTTTTTTCCTGTCGTCTACCCACTTCCTATCATACTTTGAGGGTGAGGGATTTGATCTCGGGGATATGTCAGAGAATTCCTCAAGTTTTCCAGAACTGAATGGAGCAGGAATCTGTTAAAAATCGATCAGTTTTCGTAGGCCCTCTTTAAATTTTTGGGCACACCAGTTCTTTAGCTAGTTTGCAAACCCAGGCCTTTTAGAGTTTAAAAGACGCCTTAACTATTACATACACAGAAGGCGGTTATAATACTATTTATTACTTAACATAGAGAAAGGGAGATCTTATAGAGGGGAAACTGGTATGGGAGGAGGTCGGACTTATAGGTGCGACCTCTTCGGACGGCACTTGAACTAAACACTAATCGATAACTTTTAATCGATGAAATATATCGATGTTTATCTATCGAGTAGAGTAATTGAATCGAACTAGTTTAATCGATATAGGTTTTTTTGCCGCTCTTTTTTAAAATACTACTAAATAGTACGTCGACTCATCCATTTCCAGTTTTCTCAGGCCGCAAGAGATCGAAATTTAATCTCTTGAGGTTCACTGAGAAAACTGGAAAACGGATTCTTCAGCAAGAACTGACAAATCTGTATAAAAGGCAAATAGAAGTAATGATCATAGGTGTAGTACAAGTTTGTTTTATTTAGAATAAACAAATAATATCATACAGTATCACAAAAATCGTCCTGATTAGCGAAAGTTTTTTCAATTTGTAATGTACAATAATATAAAAATAGCTGGTACATGAAATGTGGAAAAATATTAAGTGAACATTATCCAAGGTGGTGAGTTTAAAAAAAAAGTGATTTATGAAATACAATGAATCGTAGTAAGGATGTACAGTATCACGTTTGATAATTATTTTTGATCAATTAAAAGTCGGTAGCGTTGAAATAATTTCAAAAAGCAAGAAAAAAAAAAATATAAAACAATTCCAATAGTTTTACGATGGTGGGACAAATATAAAAACGGAAAGCGCTCCACTTAAGTGGATTGTATGCAATGCAAAGAAAAGTCCACTGCTACAATAAATATTCATTGATGTTGGAGGATCCTCAGTTTACGCGTTCCAACGTTTAATTGGGCCACCGAGCGCCAAATTGCAGACCTGGAAAAGAGGTACATGGAAGTGATCAGAGAAAGAATAACTGGCGTATCGACTCATTGTTTAAGTTGTGATATTGACATTCTACAAGCTGTGACAGAAAATTATTTATTACCTTTCTGCATCTAAGGGAAACCCCTGAAATTTTCATTAGAGTACGTTGCTGACTGTATCGGGCAACCCTTCGTAAAGCATTTCCTCACTCGTACCTGAAATTCAATACAGAGAATTAGATTTCTACACGTCTCATACACTGCAGTTACCACAAACGCATGCAATAGGGGTAATATTTTTTAAAGATTTTTTTCTCTTTAATCGCTTCTGGGGGTCCTAAATAACCTAAAATGACAGCTTAAAAAAATAAATACCTACCTACATAATAATGAATACCTAATAGAATAATGCGCTACTAATTTCAATTACTGACGTAATCAAATTTCTGAGTCCTGTATTATTTCACATGAACTTATCTCACAGGGAAAAATTAAAATGGATGCACGCTTTGCTAGCATCGCTAAGAAGGAAAAAAACATCAAGTACCTAGCCAATCCAGTTCGCCATAAATATACATCAGTGAACTTGATATTAGTTAGGTAGTAAGATATTTAACATTTTGATTTTCTGATCATTAGAATATCCTATAGCTACAATTTCGATTTACAATGGTGATCTCAGCTCATAACTTTCTCTGTGGCTCATAATTAATTTGGGAGGAGCAATAGTGAACGTTCTTACTGCCATAATCATAACCTGTGTTGTCGTTACGAAAATAAGTACAGGAATCCAGCATGATTTCAACAAAATCTCAAGAATTGTTACATCGCTTTAAATTGTGACTGGATATTACCAACTATGAAACAGTATTTTTTCAAATCAACTCATGCCGCATGTTGCAAGGTTAATTTATCGACCGGTCATGAGATGAGGCGTATGAAAGGAAATAAATAGCAACATAGTAAACTTACCATAATAGAAGTTCGGCGCAAACGATTATGGAATAGAAAACAAGTATTTTTTCGAATAAAAACAATTAACGACGAGCCGGACAGTAGACGTAACCTCTGAATCTGAATTACACAATCACACTGAATTTAACAAAATCAAAATGGCAGCGACCATTCGAAACGGCACCGAGCGGGGTGGGAGGAATGCGACGGTGGCGGCGACGGACGGCATAGGAAGCTTCTTAAGTCCGACCTCAAAAAGCCTAGCTTTCTACCCCATGTTACTTAAGCAAAACTGAATCTAAATGTGAATATTTATACCTCTAATAAATGGCATGATGATATCTAGGAACCGGTTTGGACCTATGTAAGTATAATTATTAACCCTGAACCTCTTCCTATCCCAATAAAACCCAACCAAAAAAAAAAAAAAAAAAAAAAACCCTGAACCTCCAATGTGATAGTATCAGTTTGTGACGTCTTATAATAGGTAGCCCTGAAGATGCCTGAACGGACGAAAGATCGAGGCAGTCAAAAGAACCACGGAGAAAGAGTCACTAAGTTGGTCTTCCCCAATAACTAAGCTCTGTCCAATTAATGTTCTTGATCAACTTCGCTTTCCCTACTCCAGGACGACTTGGGACGACATGACGGCCCTTGATTTCCAAAACTGCGGCAAATTCGGCCTCCTCCTCGAGCACTATTTGAAAAGGAAGCTCGAGTCGACGAAAACGCATAATATCAAAGTGATGGAGAGCGTGTTGGAGCGAATGGCCGCCGGCGAATTGCGGATTTGATTTACCAATATTTTCCCTGTACAGTTTTGTTAATTTTTAAAAAATGTTGACAATTTGAATATAATTATTTATTCGTTTGCTCGTCTTGAAGCTCTCTGCTCGTTCCTTCAGACTATCCGCAAAATTTAATTATCAGAAAGGACAAGGAAATGAGAAACGAATTTTTATGACGAGCATCTCTATTCCTATAGAAAAATATCCAGCTGGTACAAGTCAACAGTAGACCCGGGTTACTCTCTTGAAAACAATAAAAGTGAATACCGTTTGGCTTTCCTATTCAACAAAGAAATGTCGTTCATAAATGTTTACAACTGCCAAACTAAGGTTTCCACAACATAACAAGAACATTGGAAGACTTTGATTTTATCACTGTTCCCAAAAACGTTGAGTTCCTACGAAAGTCAGTTCCGGAACTCAAAATCTAGTTATAGCAATACGAATCCTTCTAAACATGAGAAAAAATTGAGTCTTTTTGAATTGCAAAAAAACCTTCGAGTGCAAAAGGTTGGCGTTTTTGAAAAATGAATCCAAAATAGTATAACATAATAATATCTATGCGACAATCAATTTCTCGATTATCGATTGAGTTCAAGAACTACTTCTACATTGGAACGAATCCATTTTATTTCTTATACTCTAAACCAGGGGTGCTCAAACTTGAACTGTTGGCGATCGACATCAATATTGTTAGACTTCGATCGATCGACTCTGAGAGGCCCAAAATTCGTAAATTTAACCCCCCTCCCCCCACTCATCACCTAGGAGTCAGGACTTTTGGTATGTAAAGAACCTAAGCCCCCTAATCAAGTTTGTGAAGGAATCGCTTAGTTTTACCTGCTCACGCACTCTACACCTCATTCTTCGACTGGACTAGAAACATCAGCAGGAATCAAAGACGCGGCTTTTCTTTGACAAGTACCCCACGTTCCTCTGATTAAGCCGCCGTTTGCCACTAGCAAATGGTTATTACGATCAAAGAAAGTGATGAAGGTGTTATTCTGGTCTAATTGCGGATCGAATAAATGTTAGTAGTTTATCCATTTATTTTGTTTTAGTGACCTATCTATTTAAACAAATTCTGTGAATAGTAAGTTCTATATTTTTTTCTCGAGATCGACTCAAAAAGCACTCGCGATCGACTAGTCGATCGCGATCGACCGTTTGAGCACCCCTGCTCTAAACACATGAAATAATCTTCTGGAGGAGGTTGAGTGGGAGAGAACGTGACTCGTTCTCTGCAATTTTATATCATAATCAAGAACTATCACCCTTTCTCGAGGCTTTTTTTTTGTGATAAGTCCTGTTGGTAATGATAATCTTATGATCAACCTGATTCTGTTGTAAGAGAGGTGATTGTTTATTTTGCGACGCAGTGCAGTAATTGTCTCTACAAACAAAATGTAAGAGAGGACCTAATGGTCCTAATTTTGTTTGTTTAATAGAAATGTCAATCAATCAATCTTGGGCCTCTTCAGGTTTCATGTTTTAGTTTAACATGATATTTAAAGGTCGCATCTGCACAGTTGCCATAATAGGGAGCCTCTAGGTTACATTGTTCTCTATTAGAACTAGATCTTCAATAGGAATAACACATATATGAGAACCTCTGCTCTCAACCTCCACACAGAAGAAAATCAATTGTTGTACTAGATATATATTATTTGCTATTGTCATGCAACTTTACATTAAATTTTTGGGCTCTTAAACTAAACCCCTTTTAGCCCTTATCACAACCTACACAGCAATATTACAACAGCTACTAACATGGGCGCCTAATCTTGTTCCCATAAAGGGCTAGGTATTCTACTTCTAATGCAAAGGCAATGGTACTTCAACAGCGATTGATAAAACTTATCATAGCTTAGCTATGGGGGTAAAATTTTGTTGTATCTCATGTATGTCTTATATCTTGTATGTATTATGAGGTAGAGGTGCCCTCAAAAGACAGCTTTGAAATTAATGCCATACTTTTTTTTTCATCACTCAAGAGGAGCACTCGTACCAAAGAAGGAAGCATTTATTTGGTAACTCTGCTATTAATCAACAACTACTCCTATAACTTTCTCCACTTCGAGGTTGTCACTCCATTATTATACAATGCCATTCTCACTAGTTTGCAGGAAAGCCAATGATTTGCTTGTCACCTAAATGGCCTCCACTTTTTTTCAAGCACCAATTTTCACCATGTGTCGAACGCCATTTTAAAAAAGCTTTGTACTTGAATAAGTTACATGACTTTATGAGGATATAGTTTCACAATAGTGTCGTTAGGTGGTCATAACATTGACGTTACGTGATGACTATACCAGAAAAAAATCAGCGACTAAAAAAAAATATATTAATTCAAATTTTTGCTTCTCACACTTTTATAACTGAATGTACCGAACTGAGATTTTCATTGGGATGAGAAAGTGGAAAACGTTTTCTACCTAAGTAATTAACCCCGCCACAACATAACGTCTATACACGTGCTTACATTTCGTCAGCCTTGGAAATTTATAGAAATATCCGTTATAGAGTGGAACTAGAAACTAGGAAAAACTAGAACATAGCATTAAAAATCATGAAAACTGCTGCACTCACCATGCTGCTCAAACGTTACAACACTATAACTGATGATATTATTGTGGTGAATAACCGAATTGTTACGATTTACGTGCTTCCAAATGACTTTTAGGCAAAATTTATTCAAAGCGCTGCAAGAGGGGACGTCTATAACGATAAAAACCTCAATCTCTGGACGTTATGCAGTAATGGAGTAACACCCTCGATGTGATACATCAATTTGATAAAACGAAATTTTCATAATAAGCGTGTAAAAAACAATAGATGGTAAAATAGAACCTGGTATAAACCATTTGTTCTTGTATGGATGAAAAAGCGTCCCTTATGTTTCACAGATTTGGTAACTCAAAATGCTAATTGAGTCGGGAAAAACCCACTCACGATAATTCAGCCCAAAATCAGCCAGAAACGTACATTATTGTAGACATGGGGTCGTCATTGTCAAAAAGTAGTATCATAATTGTTAAATATGTAAGCTAAAATATAGGTACATATATAATTTGGTTCAGCAAAAGCACGTACATAGTTTGAAAACATTGGTAGCCAAAATTAAGCTTCCGAGGATGATCGGAAGCAGTCATCATCAGTTAGGTTACATAATACGAAGGGATTTCTTATAAAAATTAAGAAAAGAAAATTCCAACAAAGTGCAAGAAAGAAAATACCACCATTGCTAAAAATGAGATGATGAGCGTTAGCAGTTAATTGTTTCCAAACATTGCTCAGAAACTCATTGATAGTAATTATTTTACTAGGTAAAAGATAGAACCAATCAACCAGAGCTAATTCAATGTTTTTGTGTGAAAATTGGGGGAAAGGTATATTAGGTATGAAATTTTCTGGGTATACACAATTTTTTCCAGCCCCTGCTCAGCAACCACTTTTCAGCAGATGTGGTCAACTGATTCAAGTTACAGCTGTACTTGGAATGTATTGAGCGTATTTTTATGTACTCAGACTTGTTACGGCAAATGTGCAAGGAGAGGCTACAATACAATTTACATTCGACCTCTTGAAGTTGATCAGCAATAAATTGATGGTAAAGGAAGGATATTCGAAACAAAGCCGACAGATAATAAGAGAGGAGGTTACATTTTATAACTTTAGCCAACTCCCTTTTCGTTTGGAAAGTAGCGGCATTATCAACAAAATGTTGAGGTAGGAAGGAAATAGAGACTCTGATACGGGGTGTCCCCAAAATAGTTTCCTCCCTCATAAAATCGTTAATCGTGTCGCCGAAAATTGATTTTTATTTCATTCTTCATGTTTTTTTGCAAGGATCTCAAATTCTCAAGGAGCTCTGCTCAAATGGGCGTGAATTGAGTTCGTCTCCACCAGTCAAAAAAACGAACACGGGGTGAATTTTTCATGAAATTCGAGAGGAATCCAAATCTGCAATAAATAATGGGGGTTCCCGTTTGAAATAAGAAAGTTAGTGCTATCTTTCGCAGTGTGCGCGCCATGGTCATATGGTCATTTATTTTATTTAAGGGAGATATGGCAATTTAGGTCACTCTTTGACCACAGACAGTTGATCAGCGAGCGATTCTGAGTTTAGTATGCCGACTATAGCTGCCATGGAAGATATCCAGGACAAATTAAGAGGGGAGTGACTTCAACCAAGTTGGATTAACCTCAAGACAGAGTATTGATGACCTACTCTAAGGGTTGGACCCTGTAATATTCACAAGCAAAGTTCTCAATTTAACTTTTAACCCCCCCCCCCCCGAACCCAGTGTAAGAGTGGGAGAGATGGGGGTTGAGAGTTTGATGAAGATGGTCATTTCTTTGGCCATCAGACAATTTAGACTTTTGAATTGCTCACTTAAGGGCTTCCTACTCCACCTTTTTTCTTTTCGCTACACAGCTTTTTGGGGTTTGAGATTTTTCATTAACGCTGTACAAGTACAGGCAATTCGGTGTTTTTGCCAAATTCCATACAACATATTATTGTATATATTATTGCCAGCACTTTCACCCCTTTCAGTTTGCATTTTTTCCTCTATACCTCTCCTCTCCTCTCCTGGGCTTATTTAGAGATATGTTTTCTCGATTTCTCAGAAATGGTATCCTGCGCACTAAGAAGCATTTTACAATTTGATCATCCTTCATATCATAAGCTACATCAGAATCCTACATCCCTGTCATATTTTGTCTAAAATTCATGATATCTGAAAGAAACATTGTGCATCTTTAGACAACAATCGATTTGATGACAGGATTGGGAAACTCGATGTCTTCTTTGCTCTGTATCAGCTGAAGTTCCATTTGTTCTGGAGTCGGTTTCTCACCTTTTGAGAGCTCTGCAGATCAAATATAAAAATCACCCCTAATAATCAACTTGAGGATGGCTAATGATTGAAAAATGCTCCTGATACAATGGAATAGCATTGATTGGTCTTTGTTCTACATGAGTTTTTGCCAATTGGGCTGCTCTACAAGAGGTTTTTCCCAAATTTATGGTTCTCAAAATTAGAAAAACTTTTAGACATACCTTTTTAATCCCACTGTTAATTTAACACTTTTCCACCTTGTCACTTTTTTCATTTTTTAAATTTTTTTTTAGATATATATTTTATGTATTTACTTGATAAAATGTAGATTCAATTTTGTTTACTTATTGCAAGCCTTAATTATACACAGCCCAAACAGCATTCACTGGTAAAACAGCTTTGGTTTCTGTATTGAAACTCACCACCATTTTTATCACAACTCTGTCTCGCCTTACAAGGAATTAGAATCATAGACTACCGCTCACCTTTAGCTTTGGTCAACGTTCTCTTCAGTACAGCCTGCAACGAGTAAATTACGTTCTCCAATGAAACTTGGATATTGCCATCGGTCCTATGAAACCAAGCCAACGTCAGCGCTGCAAAGAGGTCGCCTGAACCGACGAAATCGGCGTCCAACTTGGGTATTGAAGCCATCACCCGAGACACATTTCCGTCTAGAAAATGGCTCAAAGTTAGAACAAGATTCTCGGGATGACATTATTTTTTCCATTTACTCAACTTCTCAGGAATTTCAGCTGAAAAGCCTTTAAAGTACAACCGTTTGGGTAATTATTTAATCTTTTTTCTCATCAATTAGGCGTAAAACATCACCTCTAAAGAAATTTGTTTTTTAAATCCGCTAACCAGCCGTAATTCCAACTAATCGAGTCAAATTGAAAACAATGGGAAAACTATGTCACCATTAGAAGCAGTTTAAAACCATGTGCAAGACTTGAGGTCAACATAAATCACCTTTTACCCAAAATCGCAGCGGCGTCCCTTTGCTTCGATTGCAGAACAGGTTGTGCGGGACCAAAATATCAGTTGAGGCATCAAATTTTGGACTGAATTCGAATGTTTACCTTTTTTTGAGCAAGCCAAAGTAACCAGTTCGTTCTTTCCACCTAAAGTTGACGAAGTGAGGATAACAGTTCGGCAGCCTTTCTCCAAAAATACTTCGGCCGCTTTCCATGCATCTTCGACAGACTCAATTTTCCATCCGACCAACTGCCTAGTGCAAAACGCGAAAGAAATCAGTAAATAAAACAATATTACAATTGAATTGGACTTTATTTTAAATTAAAAACTCACTCCAATTCAAATTGATTTGGTGTGATGATATCAGCTAAAGGAAGAATCGTATTGCGGTAAATAGGCAGCAACGAAGGAGGCACGTACATTATACCATTGTCGCCCATCACTGGGTCGCAAACTGCAATTGAATACATTTCAGGAATTACTCCAGGATTGTCTCATTATCATGAATTGGAGGCTCCAAGGGAGAAAAACGAGGCAATTCGTTCTTTAAATTAGCAGCAGAGAGCTCTCAGGCATAAGGTACTCTAAAAAGGAGCCTTAGCACGTTACGCTTGGGTAGAAAGTTTTTTAAACTTTCAACCATCATAAGAAATATATGAGAATAAGCGATAAAATTGAAGAGCGTAGGACATGAGCAGCAATATTGCCTCACCCACCAGACTCGCTTATGTAGGACGTGGCATACTCGGTTGAGTAACATGGTTCATAACCCAATTAATCCGAATAAGTAACAGTAAATCCGACAGAAATATTTGCAAAGGGAATCTATGAGGTACTCCAATCCAAAAAAATTGAATACCATTTAACAGGCAGGAAAGCCCATGCAGTCTGGCAGTTGCTCAGTCGGGGGAATCCTCGTGACCTCATGTTTAAACTATTTTATTATTGTTGTGCTTAATAATTCCAAAATGACCATCATTACGATCTGGTAAGCGTAACTTTAGGAAAGCTGATTATTTACAAAAAATGTGACGATACGGGAAATCGACTTCAGAAA
This sequence comes from Tupiocoris notatus, assembly GCA_037159825.1. Taxonomy (NCBI): domain Eukaryota; kingdom Metazoa; phylum Arthropoda; class Insecta; order Hemiptera; family Miridae; genus Tupiocoris; species Tupiocoris notatus. Next base: position 660,214 of record JASJUZ010000127.1, on the reverse strand, counting down.
TTTCACTTCAATTTATAGTAAACCACACACAATGAACATAGTATTTCTCTGCCCATTTGAGTTGCTCATTTACTTCTCTACTCTCTCCTTTAAAATATTTAATTTATAGAAATGTTTTTAGGTATTGTGTAGATTCTCCAGTTAGGAAATAAAATCATGTACGTAAATCTTATTTCAAAAATATTGTTTTAATAATACAGAGTCGCCGATTTTTGCCTCCCTTTGTGAAGTTTTGCTCAGTAATGAGATGGAGTTTTCATGGCTGAAAATTGAAATTCATCATGCATGGACTAGAAACAAGGTAATTTGAAATTAGTTTCGATCTCTTACATACAAATGTCATAATCGACCTATTATTATATGTGCGCAATTCCCACGGAGTTTCTAGAATTCGTTAAATGCATTCAAGAGTTCTAGTGAATGAAGTCGGTTAAAAATTACATACATCTGTATCACTGTGCAAAAACACGGCCATACTTCCGAGGTGGGGGTTTGTTCACCTTGTAGAGGCGGTGAACAAACAGTTTCAAAAACTCTCCTCTTCAATCACATCGATCGAAGGCCAGAATTCGAAATTGATGAATATAAGGCAGTACATAATATGCTATTTGTCCCTGAGGTAAAAAAAATCAGCTCCTTATCACTAAAAAATTCATTAGGCGGACACTGAATCCTAAAATCGATAACCTTCTGAAAATCAAATGATACTCACTGTATATTAGGTTAGGATTACTTGTTTTCAATTCTTTTACCACCGCGGCAACTTTGTTTAGAAATGTTGGCGACCCAATGTAACCGGTAAGTAGGTGTGTGTAATGGAGAAGATTATTGTCCCTCAGTGAGTCTATTATTATCTCTGAAACATCAAAAATATCAACAAACAAGTGTGCAGAGAGATTACATAAATATATATCATAACACGATAAGCCACGGCAAAGTAACCTATATCTTTCTCGTCTAATATTTGCCCTTTGAAACTCTTGTAGCCTGTGTGGTTGGAAAGCTGGACGGAATTGATAGCGTCCACTTCGAAGCCCAATAGCTAGAATTGACACAATGAAATTTTGTTTATGAATTTTAGGAATTTGTAGAAACGAAAGAAAGGCGAGCAACAATGAGCAAATTATGTAAATACCTGAAGTGGGAAAGTGGCGCTCTTATTGCCTACATATCCGCGGACGACGTGGCTTTGTATTGACAGGACTCTGGGAGAACTCATGGTCAGTTCTTTGAAAGAGCTTTCTCTAGGGTTTGTGCTACGAATGAAAAAGTTGGTAATAATTAGTTGTTCAGATCCACAATATAATAGGAATCAAAGCAGCTCTGAAAACTTCAGATGAAAGTTATAGAGTTACTGAAAAGACCTAAAAAGAGAATGACGCCCATCAAAAAATGTTTGACGGCAATCGAATGATGTCTGATTTTTATCAAGTAAGCCACATACAATGCTTCCGCGTTAGTCACATATTGACAATATATCAGTTTTTACAGACAGCAAAAATGAATATATTTGAACCCAGGGGGATTGAAAATTGTCTACATGACAGCTAAATGTCGCTTGTTTGTTATTATTGGGGTCACACACAGCACTTCCTCATAAAACGCATTCAAAGTTACTTTATTCAAGGGCTATCGTATTTTGCAGGTCTCTTTGCTTTAATATGTCCAACTTTGACCACGTTCACAACGTTGAAAGGATGAGTGAATGACTCATTTTTAGATCTCGTTGCTATAATTTACAAAACCTGGCTTGTATCGTTGGACTCACATACAGAAGAAGCATTTTTTTTTTTTTTTGGGTCTCCTGGCTGGTTTTTAGTTTATTATTCAATGTTAATCCATTGTCATTGCCCAAGAAAACAAATTTTCCAACCCCTTCAAAATTTGATGTTTTACGTTTCAAGGCCGCATATCCAATAAGAAAAATTCTGTCCGTCTGCCGTCAACAATTTTCCGACCAAACTACACTCTTGACACAGCTACACGTAGATTTTTGGACGCTGAATCGAATGAAACCATTGTGGCTACAATGGTTCTCAAGTTATAGCAGGTTTATCGTCGAATTTTTGAAGTTTTCAGAAATTTGGCATGAGGGTATACTCAATAGTTCTTAAAGCAATAAAAATCGTTCTATACTCGTTGTAATGCTCGTCAAACACTCTCTTCAGCTGTACCTTTAGGCAAAAAATTTAGCTTTTAATTTGAAAGTGAAGAAAAGTTACAATAGTTGCTACAGAGTTTTTCCTCATAGTTACTTACAAATTTGCGGAATAATTACGATCACAAATGGATGTTCTTCTTACATCATTATTGAAGCAAAGGAATAATGAACTACTGTACTCAATCATTTGCAGCGTTTTCAATAAAATTTGTTGTGAACTAACGGTGCGTTCGATCATTAGCGCTTATGTTATATTTCTAGCAGAAATTAAACGCTGATTCGGTTCGAAGAGTCACCACGCGTTACAAAAGTGCAATGTTTCTATTACCTTATTTCTTTACCTCCTAAGAAACAGTCATGTTGGCGTTGAAAGGAATTAAATGGTGATAAGCTACTAATGCAGTTGAATCAAAATTTAAGCCTCGATTACTTAAAATAAACTTCTTTTGAGTTTTAATGTATTCAAGCTAAGCCAGTTATGACGTACTGTTTATGAAGAAGGACCATTCAAATTGGAGCGACCTTGTTAGCTAGCACTACTTTAGAGTTCCAAGAAATAACTGATTGCAACCTAGGACGTTTGGCTTCCGAATGGACTTTGAATCATGAACACATAATTTCAATTTTTTATATTTTCGATTCGACTCAATTTTTGTTGGGAGTGCCTTATAGATTTTTTTACAGCGGGCAAAAACAAAATAAAGAAAAAGTGGCTAGTGGAGATGATTTCGTGTCGAACTATTCAAAGTCGGCTTCAGTAGTAAACAGAGTCCAGAAATTGGGGCAATATTTACAAGACAAGAACATGAACAAGAGCTTAAAATAAAATGCCCGCTGCTTCATATTTAAAAACAATCACGGAAACATAATTTATTCTATCAACCTAATACCGAAAGCGACAGTGAGAAAAAATTGCAGAAATTTATTCTAATAATTTTCCTCGCCACGTAACAGAATAAATTAACTTACCAGAGAATTTGAATTGGAAATTAAGTGCTGAGGACGGTTAAAAACTTTTAAAAGCAGAAGAAACTCAACACACGACTAAACGTGGAAGAAACAATCGAACTCGATGTTGACTCCCGCAGGCCAAGTATTCTAATTCTAATGAGTACTAGTAGTGACATAACCGATAACCCGTTTATGGAACATCTCTTATCTATATTGTTGTTGTTGGTTTGCATTTACTGTCTTTGGTTTATGTCGGACAAAGGGCTCTAATCGCAAACAGGCTCTTAACCTTAACTAGGAAGCGGGCGAAAAGGAGGAAAAGAAAGAGTGTTGAAATTAGGGAGTCTCAACTTCCTGTCCTGACTGGTCCAAAAGATCATAATTTTATGTGTGGTTCGAGCTAAGCGCGATTATATATCAGCTTTTGTCTAAAACTCGTTCCAGTATTGATCATTTAGAAGTATTATTATTCTCATTCTGACAGAACAAGGAAGACACAACAGAAAATCTCGAATTTATTTTGCACCTTCTAATTCAAGCAATTGCATTCAAAGATTGGGCTTTGAATTGTGCCGACTCGATGAGCGGTAAACAGAAACAGAATACTGCCTCTAAAGGACGTTCGGAGGATGAGATGTTATTTTTTGTGGGCGGACTGGAGAGCAGACTGCGTTGGAGGGGATTGGAATGCTCAAAATTCTTTGGCCGCACGCCTAAACCTGCGTTGTTTACTCACCTTCTTTCAGTAGACCTCTAATCTCTGTCTTGAGTCCTTTGTAATATAAGTTCTTTGCGGTCTATCGTACTTCATATTCAGCCAAACTTGTTTTCTTTCACAAAAGTAAAAATTAAAAAAAAAAAAAAAAAACACGAGCAACGAGTACTCAAAGCGGTCTTCAATTTAGAAATTGATTTGCGGAATTTTTAATAACCTTATTGTTATTTTACAATGAATGAATTACCTATAGCCAAAAAATCAACGACTTCGTCTATTGATTCGCCGGACCTTCGAAACGACAGCAATAAGTTGTAAGGTTTTCAATTTTTTATTTTAATTTTATTTATTTATTTTTATTTTTTGCAGTAACAACGTATAAAATTTAAAACTGGATAACTGTAAATTGGAAACCGAAAATTCTCCGAGTCAAAACTATGATTGTACTTAACTTGAAATTTTCCTCCTCAATTTCGGATTATACCTCGGAGAGGATTTTTGATATTTTGTTTACCATCCAATGCTGTAATAAATAAGAGCTTTTTTGTTTCTGTTAGCGGTTAATTATCTAAGTAGAAAAACTGAACATAATTTTTTTACTAGATAGATAGTTGTAAAAATATTACCTACTGTTTTGACTTGTTTTAAATTCTCAAACTCGGACGGGAAATAGAAAATAATTTTTGTGGCATTGCACTTCTTTCTTTTTTTTTAATTTGTGTCTAATAATAGCTCAATAATAAATATACACTTGATAACTCAATTGTATGTATTCATCAATATAAATATTAATAAAAAATGTAGATACAACACAACAAACAAATAAAAAAATACGTATATAGAAATTATAATGTACATAATTAAATTAAAAAATATAAAAAACTAAATAAAAAAAAAGAATTATAAATATTAAAAAAAGTAGGTACCTAATGTGAATAAAATAATGGAAAAAACCGCAAGTTAACCATAGTAACTTCCTCCTTTTGAAGTCGGTTAAAAAAACCAAGTATGATGAAAACACGGAACGTAGACTACTTAATGTAAATATATACTTAAACGTTAAAGAATGAATAGAAACTCAGTTGAAGTGGAATTTTACTTATTTCAAAAACTAATTTTTTAAATAATTTTTTCAATTGAACCTTTACCTATTGTTCGATTTTTTTTGTACGAATTGAAACATCGCTTTAATACCTATGTAAGTATGATACCGGCCTTATTTAAGTTTTCTGGCACCTTCAGATTTCTATCTGTTCCGACGGCAAAGTGAACAAAGGGAAACTGGTCGCTACTTATAATCGAAAGGGGCTACCTAGGTTCGATTTCGGCAGAATTATAGCCGATCTATGTACACATCGAGAACTGGCAACAATCGTCGATTAGTGGTCCTAAATGCATGGTTTTATACCTCCAGGTTTGTCGTGGCCGAAATCGAGCCGTGGCTTTTCTTATGCGGTGCAGCTCTAGTCACGGTTGGTAAAATTCGCGAGCTGGATATCACTTCTGTGATCAGCGCAGCGCCAGAGCTTCCTATAGTTCCTTTGCCGCCTGAAGTTGACCGGCATGTTGTCAACGTCACCGATCGCATCGGGTCCGATTTGACTCCGTATCTCGAACGAGTGGCTGATCTCATAGAAGAGGTGATTTTAAAAATTATTACCAAGAGTAATACGGATTGAAGATGAATGAGGGAATTTGTTTGAGGAGCGATTCTCTTTCCTATATTTTTTTCTATTTTAGTACAAATAATCTTATCTGTGCCCTATCGAAGACATTTTTTTAACATCATCTCTCTTTTAGGCGTCGAAACAATGTTTAAATGAGTTTTTACAGTATTTTTTCCGAGGGTATTTTTAAAAGAGCTGTAGATATTTTAAATAAAGATTTGTACCTGCACATTTCTTTACAAGTTTTCGTAGACTGTTTGAACAATAAAAATAGTACAAAAATTTCAAGTACAATTTTTATTTATTTATTTATTATTATTATTATTTATTTATTTTATTTTTTTTTTTTGAGGTGCCTAGATTATATTTTGGTTTATTGGAAAGGGAAATCAAACGTCATTCGAAAATGAAGTAAAAATCGAAGTGGTGAAAAACACCGCATACGGCGGAGGTACTGTGTGTGATCCAAACTATACAAAACAAGTGATGAGAAAATGGGTCATTTTCCCGAAAATTCGAAAATTCTCTAATGAAACAACTGAAAATGTAATTAATGAGGAAATACTGAGTGTGACACTGATAGTGAAAATCAGTGTCATTCATCTGCCAATCACAATATATTATTTCATTTAATACGTAAACACGGAAGTAAAAAATCGAATTTCTTCGCGCTGCCAAGCAGTTTTTTACTAGTTCTCGAGAAACTGCTCGGTCACGCACAATCTAGTTTATTTCACCTCCGTCTACAAGATGATATAAATTTGCCACATAGACTTTATTGCTCTACCGCAATCATCACCGGCATGTTGACGTAGTATAGGCTTTTTAATGGCAGCTTCATAATTATAAGATCACGGCAAACAAGATAAACAGTCGAAACGCGGGGCGGTCCATTCATGAAAATATGGTCCTTCGCCAATTTGGTTCTGGCGGGCGTCCAGGAGTTTCAAGAGCGAAATTCACCTCTTGTTCAGAATGTAGAGCGGAATGCAGGCTATTAATCTTTTCAAGTTCGTGTCGCACTGTCAGAAGTGGCAAGAAACGTCGTCTTGACATTGGAATGATTAAAGAGTCATAATCGATAAATGTTTCGCCAACACAAATCGCTTAGAGCGAATTCGACCATATAATTCAGCGAGGATATTGTGTCAAGTTGTTCGTTTGACTTGAAAAGAATTCCAAACTATTATTGGAGCCAGAAAATCATCGTGAATCTTGGTTTACATAGTATACCTCCAAGAAAAATGTAATGGCCACATTTTCTATTGTGGTGAGGACTCAGGAGTGAAATATAGTGCATGGAAAAGTTGTGCACAAGGAATAAATTGGGTTGGTGAAGTCTGAAGCTGATCTATGGTTGGCTTTCATTACGTCATATGAGGAGGGTGATGTCACTGATAAGGTAGAATCAGCTAATTTGACGTCTGATATCTACATATCAACCAATTGCCAGTTAGCACCAAAAGTAGGTGGAGGTAAACCTGAGTGTTGACCATTTGCCTAACTCTTTGGTCCACCTCGAGAAAATGTACAGTTCACTACAATTCCACAATAATCAATTTTCATTGAAAGCTAGAGTCAAACTGAAAATATATTCGTTTTTGCGTAGTCGCTTCATATCTTCTTGGTTTTGAAGTTTGCGGGGGAGAAAAACTGGGCAACTCATTCTCCTTGCCCGAAGGGGCGAAAGTGCTCGGCGGGCAATAAAGAAAAAGGAGAATGAGTTGCCCAGTTTTTCTCCCCCGCAAACTTGAAAATATATTATTTCTATAAACAGTATCCACAACGGTGGATAGTTTCCTATTGGTGATAGTTGTCACAAGAAATAGTGTCAAAACATGTTTGTTATCTAACTGGTCAGGAGCTTTCTAACGAGCTCAAACGGCCCAAACCAAATGCCCTAACTAATGGCCTGCTCCCGAAAGGCGGGGTGGGGAATGACGTCATTGATAAGAGAGATAAGGCAAAATCGCCTTTTTATGGCTTTTATACCTACGCAAGGGCATTCAACTTCATACATTGTGATATTCAAATTTCAGCACTTATTGAAGTAAAGTCATTTATGTTCTCAGGTGAAGAACCAAGGAGGGAAAACGCTTGTCCACTGCGTTGCAGGTGTAAGCCGCTCAGCATCCCTTTGCCTAGGATACTTAGTCAAATATGAGGGCATGAGTCTTCAAGATGCGTTCCACCATGTCCGTACCAGGCGGCAATGTATCCGCCCTAACAATAGCTTCTTCGAGCAGCTCATCTCGTTCGAAAAACGTCTCACAGGGGCCTCCTCGGTGGCAATGGTTTACAATCCAGGCGCTCGCGGGATCATTCCCGACGTTCTCGAATCTGAATACCGAGCAACAGCCAATTATTTCAACAGATTCATTGGTGCAACGTGATTCATTTTGTCCCAGTTTAGCTTAAGATGGGATATCAACGTGGATATTTTCGCTCCGAATATTCAATATTTCAATGTCGATATTTTGTTCTCTAATATTTATAATTTATGATAGGTAAAAAGTCAATATTTTACTATCGATATTTCAAGTTAATATTTTTTGCTCTTATCGTCGATAACTTGTAATGATATTATTTCCGTAGTAGAGGGGTTGTGAGGGGGAGAAAAACCAGGCGACTTATTCTCCAGATTTTTATTGGCTGGCCGAGCACTTTCGCCCTGAAGATGCCCGAATGGGCGAAAGTGCTCGGCCAGCCAATAAAAATCTGGAGAATAAGTCGCCTGGTTTTTCTCCCCCTCACAACCCCTCTACTACAATAAATGCGACGACAACTAAGCGAAGATATTATTTCCGCAATCTTCTATATTTTGATATTGCTATTATTTTTGCTCCGATATTTGATAACTTGAAAGTATTTCGGCTCCAATATTCGGTATTTTTGCTCCAATATTCAATACCAATATTTTGCTTAAATATTTGATAATTTTATATCGACATGTTCTCTACAATATTTGATATTTTAATATTGATATTTCAGTTCAATATTCGAAATATTAGCTCAAATAATAGATTTTTAGTCATTTTATAGATATACATTTTTTTAATTTTAAGTATTCGATATTTTAATATTGAGATTTTCACTTCCATACTCCATATTTTTACTTGTATTATCGATTTTTGCACAATACTCGTTATTATAGTATAAATATTTTTGCTCCGATACTCAACGCCGTTATTCTGCTACAAGAATCTATGTTTCGTATAGATACTATCGCATCTTTTTCCTATATTTAAAATAGAAAGTCTAATTCACATATTATTGGGATATCAATCATTTTTGTCCAATTATTATCGACAGTTATAGACAAAAATGGGATTTGAATGTCAAAATACATCCTGCGTAGAAGTAATTTTCTTTCGAAAATTGTCTAAATGCCCCCTTTTAATAATTTGTACCGATATAGCTTGATCAATATTAATATTGAATCCTCGGATATTACAAATAAAAATGAAAAAAAATTGAATTGATAACTACCTACGTAGATTTCTTTAAAAAAGTATATACCTATATAAATATAATTATTCTATCCTCAATTTTTCTCGGGGAAAATGATTTTAGTTCTCAGCTTATCATCGTTCTGCAATATTGGTGCTTGAACTGACCTGAAGATCATCGTTAGTGTTCTGATTTGACTTTACGATGGGATAATTGCTTCATTTCAAATCAACATTCCGACTGTGTAGAATTCGGACTCCATCGGGAGCAGCTCGCTGTATCCGGTTTTTGATCAGAAGAAAAATAGTTTACCGTTAAAAACAATCAAGAATGCTCTATTCATACATATCTTTTGTTAATATTTAAAAGGTTTATCCTTCACAGTAAATTTAACGTATATTAAACATGATATCAAGTAAAGGAGTTTAGTTTTTGTCCTCATTTCAAAATTTCGGTTTTTGTAAAATTCCGACATCAGTATTGTGAAAATGGAATAATAATTATAGACGCGAGACCAATATTATGTGAAACTTGAGAAACGGTATATAAAATGTTCTAGATGGTATTACCGTGAAAACCATCGGCGATAATATGAGAGGTCGTCCGTTTGACAGGTTACGGCCGCTCGTAAAGTGCGCGCTGAAGGCTGAACGGCTAAGTTCTCGAAATAGGGTCACACTATCCTTTGAAATACGTGCATTCTATTGCCAACACGAATGTGTGTCATGTTGGGATTGAGGTGAGGTTTCTATTTAGATAGGAGAATTCACGATCGTGCTGATATTTCAGTTCGAATTACCGCAGAAAAAATACGCTATTTTTGGCTCTCTAAAAAAATTAATTAATACATAAAACTGATGATAAATTTTTAAAAATTACCTTCGAATTCAATCAATCTTTTTTTTCATTATTTCAAGTAAGTCGAAGTGAATTTCTATCACTCTTCGCTGTACTTCGGTTTAAGTAAACCAATTGAAAACAACCTCCGATTTCGCTCGTTGGCAACGCGAGCCCATTCTTTCAGATTTCACTAACAACCTCATATTTGCGTCGAAACATCGGCAATACGATGGTATGAGCATGAGGATATTTATAAACCTTGGAACAGCCAGAGGTGCAACGAAATGCAACTCGAGAGGGAACTCTCGGCACGTGCGAGTTATTTCGTACCTGACTGCATTGAAAAGACCGAATTCTGCGCCAAATTTTGCCTTCTCCCATTTCAACAGAATCGTCAGAAGATAAAGAACATGGTTTCTTATCTCGAGAGATAATAATCAACTGCAAAAGACACAGTCTCAGTAATTATATTGGATGGGCCGAAACCGAAAGCCGATCGCGGGTATTGAAGCATCTAGATTGTGACCATAATATAAAGCTGACGCTATGGATTATAGCTTCATAGTCCATAGCTTCAACTAAGTCGAGCATTCAACGCCTCCTCCTTATGGGACAAGCCCCGTACGTACAGAGCCACAGTATTATTCGGAATAATATTCTACTTTCTACGATGGACAATACCAGCGCTGTGAAGTTGGGACATTTTATTCATGGATTTTTTTTTACTTCCATGTTTAGGTAAAGTAAGGAAATATTTTGATCGTCCGAAAAGTCGAATTCGGAACGGAAAGATTTCAAAATGCTGCTATTAAAAAGCCGTCAACATGCCGGTAATCTCGGGCCGTACCTACAAGATGGATTCAATAAAAACAATTATGAGCCCTACAATCCCAGAAAAAAAACCAAGTCAACCACAGTAACCTCCTCCTTTTGAAGTAGTTTAAAACTGAATCACTATAACCTTCAATCTCCAATCACGTCTATACAAAGTCCTGCAGTAATGAATTGACAGTATAATCTAACCTACGAAAGCCTTCGTCCAAATTTTTTCCTTGAACATTTTGGCTGCTAGCCTAGCGTTAGCCTATGTCTGATCGAAGTGAGAAAATATTTAGGATATAAAACCGTCAAACTAAAAAACCGCCCATAACACCGCTCGTCTTGAAAATAACACGGATTTCACAATGAATAGGAATAAACATATCCATCGCTACAACGCTTTATTTCTAATTCGACGATTTAAATTTACCACGTTGATAATGCACAATCGAAATACAAACTGTAAAACCTACAGGTGAACAGAACGTACATTAGAACCATTACATTGTACTGAAGAAATATGCAAGACAATAATTCTCTTGTGAAAAATGGCCGACGTCAAGGCGCAACCAAGGAACTGTTCTGATGGAAAAATCTTATCGCGTCATTTATGATCGCCAACGAAGCAAATAAAAATAGATATGTACATAATGTTATCCTTCCTCAAGTATGTACATTATTTAGAAGGATCAGGTTTCATGGATTGGCAACTGAACGAAAAACAATAACAATGATTTCCTTAAACTGGTAAAAAAAATCTTTATTGATAAGGAATGAGAGGCGGTTCGTAAGTGGCGGATTTAAAGTAGATTAGCTCGATTGCTGAGCGGAACACCGAAATCGAGGGAAAGCTCAGAGTAATACATCATTTTCAACAAAGAAAAAAAACTCGATATATTGTTGATTTACATTTCTAAAAACTTCCGTGACTCGTTAACGCATTTTGTTTCCTAGCAGGAGAAATTACTGCGCAAATAAATCGCCACACAAGTTAGCAAGAATATCGATCAAAAAGGGCAAGATTCCAACAGAGGAACTATCCGATTATTGTTTGTCCTTCGAACTGGCGTGGGAAGAGGAACTACTCGAGCTGCTGTCAGCGTTATCCGCTCGTACTTTCTTAACGCCTGCCGGACGTGCGACAACAGCCGTTGCAAGTGGAACCTGATGAAGCCGGCTCGTGACGTTTTTCAAGAGCTGCGGATGAGGCTGCTGAGCTACTATTTTCCGTTTAGCTGTCGCAACTGGACTGGGCCTGATCAAAATCGCTTCCACAGATTTTGGCGACGCCCGGGTCGGAGTGATTTCGACTCCACTTGACGCGAGGACTTTCCTAGTCAGCGTTATTTGGTTGAGCGGTTTCGTTATTGATGAGGAAACCGATACAGATGGAGAAACCGATACCGGTTTTACAGGGCTGGCAAAAGTGACGGGGGAACCTTTCGCCGACGTGATACTTACAGATGAACTAATAGCAACGGGAGCAGGAGATGGAGGGGGAGTTGCGATCGATGTAGTAGAGCTAATGGAGAGTTGCTCTTTGCGAACAAGACGGTTGCGCAGATCTTCACTTTGCGACAAAGTCGGAGTCGCTCGTGGGTTATTGCTGGGGCTTTCGACGATAGCTGCCGCTGCAGCGTTGCTCATCATGTACCTACCGACATACAAATCGTGACCGAGGTTAGAAGATAATCAACCCAACACCAGCGTTAAGTGGTCAAGCGGGCGAGTTACACCTTGAAAACATTGAGCCAAGTTACCTTCAATTGAAGTACGTCAAGCCGATTTCGATCATTTCAATCCACGTTTCCCCCATATTTATACCAATTTTGGTGCAAAAACGAGGTTAAGGAATATATTATTTTTTAAATATTTATTTATTAACTGTGAAGTATTATTTTTATTTTAAAAATTATTTTCTGTTATTATTTTTTTGTATTATTTCAATAATGTTTTTCGTAGTACTATCCCCTACTGGTGTGAGTAATATGATGTTTGTTATGAAAAAATGGATAAAACGTTACCTACCTTACTCAATTTCTGAAAATGTAATTTTGAATTTAAAAAAATTACAACAATAAATTGATCTTACGAAATTAAAAAAATAACTAAGATTGAGCATATTTACAATCCTATGAATAAAATAAATGGCAATAAACGACAAAATTAAATTAAAATACCTATCGCAGAGGTACGAAAAATTATTATTTTAAATAGTTTCAGTGAAAATAAATACTTAGGTACTTTTAGACACAACAATTAATATAGTATCAGATTGAAAGTTGAAATGATTTTATATAAATATTTTTTATTGTGTTTGTGGGGAACACCCACTATCTTCTTGAGAAATGACAAAGGATTGATTCAAATTCGCTACCGCTACCTTCTCGACAGGTTCGGTTGATACGCACAGCGCCACCTCCCTGCTAGGTCGGCCCGTTTGCAACCATTAGCTTCTGAGCTTGGCCAAGTTTGCAATATTTTTGCGAAGGGACTTCCTCCGTGGAAGTCTCGATAAATACTTGAATTTAAAGCGTTTGGTAGTTAGTTGGTTCCCTCGTCATCAACAGGGCTCAACCGACAGCTATCAAACGTGGTCAGTTGCAGCGCCCACAACTGGTGACCCCAGTTCGAACACGGCTTCCGCAGCCTTCGAAATATGTGGCATGTAGCTGACCATAATCCTTCCTCATTTCTCGAGGGGAGCCCTGTGGGGAACACCCACTATCTTCTTGAGAAATGACAAAGGATTGATTCAAATTCGCTACCGCTACCTTCTCGACAGGTTCGGTTGATACGCACAGCGCCACCTCCCTGCTAGGTCGGCCCGTTTGCAACCATTAGCTTCTGAGCTTGGCCAAGTTCGCAATATTTTTGCGAAGGGACTTCCTCCGTGGAAGTCTCGATAAATACTTGAATTTAAAGCGTTTGGTAGTTAGTTGGTTCCCTCGTCATCAACAGGGCTCAACCGACAGCTATCAAACGTGGTCAGTTGCAGCGCCCACAGTGTTAATTACAAAATTCCTATTTAAAAAAATACATTTTAAAATTAAAACGATTGTAAATTTAAAATGTTACAATAACAGTTGTACATTATTTGAACAGCAAAATAAAGGTCCTACCTTTCTGGTTTCAAATTGGCTCACATTTGTAAAAGTTCCCATATGACTTACTATTTTAGATTTTTAGGTAATGGCTGACTTTTGGCAAAAAATTGCAATCACTCATGCAATGAATTGTTCAACAGAATAGAAACTCGTTTTCATTGTAAAAGAAGTTAAATTGATCTCCAGAAACGTTGGAAAATCATCTTTTCGAGATTTGAGTACTAATAGCTCGAGGCTAAACATCCAGACCATAATTAATAATGTTGTGATAATTAGATACGTAATTTGAAGAGGAAAAAAATAACCGACGTCTGTTATCCTGCAAGTAATGTATGAATTAAATGAGTGCCTACATACCGTACAACACCGTCTTTTTGACAAGTTTTCAGTTTCTCAACTCGTCCTTGCAATTTCAGAATGAGTGATAAAAAACCAGCGCAAACTTAAATTCCATTGAAATAAAAACAAAAAAGAAAGGCGAACAAACAGTTTTTAAATCACCAATTATAGCCAATCGAAACAGCCTGTTGAGCTAATATGCATTGCTGCTTTAAAACAAAATAAAAATCAATTATCCAACCTAGTGTCTCAGGCTTACCTTCTCAACTCTTCTTCAGAAACTTCCTCATCCATCATCTCCTCGTCTTCTTCCTCCTCGCCCATCTCTTCATATTCAGCTTCCATCATATCCATTTCTGCGCTGATTTCACCATCCTCGACAATATCGTCGACTCCCATGCCGATCATCTCGTCGTCACCGTCTTCAAGAAAACCAGGACGACCTCCGGTCCCTTCAGGGTCAAGATTCAAATTCGGCAGTTTCAACCGACCGACGTCGACTTTCTGCTCGTCCATAAGCTGATGCAACAGTTGTTGGATTTGGAAGCGTTTCCGGTTGACGACGTCGACATCGAACCAGTTAATAAGCTCCTTTATCGGCATTCTGTAATCTCGGATGGGTCGCTATGGGAGAAAATAAATATTCGTCAGTTTTATAAACTATGCGATAATATTTTTCAGCAGCCAACAGGTCTGGTCACTGAGATGGAATAGTTTTGTATTAGCAGCCCAGCAATTCTAAATTGCCTAAATTTTTCATCTTCGATTTCGCCCATTAATTAATTGTCGAAATTTTTAGACCGATATCGATTGTTTTCCTACAAAATTCAATAATGTAATATTAAACAAATCAAAATCCGACCACTCCAATTTGCAAAATCTAAAGAAACCTCTTTGAGTAGAAATATCAATCGCTCAATCAATTTTTAGCTCACGTAAAACTATGGCAAGGTTACCTGGAAAAACGCTTCAGCAAACTGAAGAAGATAGAGGCCGCAGTCGGTGAAATTCGTCTGCTGTGGAACGCGAACAACAGAGGCGCGCATAGTGTCGGCAGTGAATTCTCTCGGGCCCTTTGACGCTTTGTGCTTCACGTTGTATTCAACCTGCATGAACTCTCGAAGCGTAGCGCACACTTTGGCGCGGCTACCGCCGATCAATGAGTCGAATATCAAGATGCAGGGTCTGCGGAATTCAAAGTCATTGGATAATACGTTGCAAGAAGATTCTGCTGTCAACCTACGTGTCTCCAATATTGATATTAGAGGTTTTGTTCTTTGGGTCTTCTGGCTTATTTTCCTACAGTATAAACATTTGCAATCGACCAAGACAATTTTTTACCCCCCACTATTAAAATGGGATGTTTTACGTTTCAATGCATGTAGAATCCTAAAATTTAATTAAAAAAATTATGTCGGTCCTCCCTCAACACCTTCTTTTAGGAAACTATAATAGCTAACTTCGTATACTAAGTGTTTACTTAGCCCATGGAGAAAAAAACTTTACTTGTGAACAATTAATTATTACCCACTCAAGTCGGAAGGGTATTTTTTGTATTTTTGAGAGTGGAGAAAATTCGAATTTTCCAACGTTTTTCAGGCAGATGTATTTTGTATTAATTTCTATAGATTTTTGGATGCTGAATCGAATTAGACGATCGGGGTCGATAGCTATGATGGTTCTCGAGTTATTGCAGCTTTTGTGCGTCAGCTCAAGATTTTGAGAAATTTGGCAAGATGACATAACTTGAGACTTTCTGGAGCATTAAAAACCAATATTTACTTGTTGGAATGCGCGTCAAACACTCCCTTAATCTGTATCGTTAGGCGAATAATTTAAATTTTAACTAAATCTTTAAGAAAAATAAACATTACTAAAATTAAAGGTGTTGCTACGGAGTTTCCCCTAACAGTCTAATATCTGTTGATAGGTGGAAGTGGTTCGTGTTGGAGGGGACTAGTAATTTCCACCCATCTGAAAGCGCGCTTCCTTTGTTCAGACAGGAACAAAGGATGGAAATCTCCCTCTTACACTCATGTGAAAGAGTGAACATGAATTAATTTTCAATCGGCAAGAGTAAACAATCATACTGTTTGATGGGTTCTTGTGCTTCTTTAGGAGCCTTGGCTTTGGCATGGGGGTGAGGATGAGTGGCATCATCTAGAAGTTCAGTGCCACCTTCTGGTGGTTCTTCGAATTCCTGCAATCAAACAGTAAACACTGAATAAATTACAAGATAAAGATTCACCTTCCCAAAAATATTAAACTAGAGTAAGAGGATTTATAGTACCAATCAATAAGAAGTTTCAAATAGCAATCAGTAAAAAAAGAATAAAGTACTTTATTTTAATATCAAAATCATAAGATAGATTTTTGTAAAGAAATCGTACACAATTATTCAGGAATTTGAACCGGATACAATGGAATGAAATGGGGAAGACAATCTGAGAAAAATTGTAATTTTGAAATCTAAAAAATTAATCACATTTGGGATGATATTAGTGACTAAACCCACTAAGTTCAAATTCAACCAACTTGTTAGAACGCCTACGTTCCATGTCCTCATTATCTTCCTTTTGGGCCGCTCGGAAAAACAATTTGTCTTAACCAGCCCCCTGTGAGGCGCTGGTTTCATGCTCAAGCATTATCAGTGATTACATACTATACAGTTGCAACATAATAATTAAGCATTTTTCTACTGGCCAGTGTTGAGAACTGTTAGTGGCTCAAAATTAGTTTGATTATGCTAATTGTAAAAGGCCTTAAAACTTATTGTGTAACATATTTTTTTCAGTTCACTCTGACTTGAATTTAATTCATCTCAGGGTCACTTATCTACATGGTAATTCCAGGAAATGATTACGTACATTACTATGTATTAATTAAGCATTAATTGGACAATTGCGACTGAGTAAAGTCCGATATATTATATTAAAACGCAGGACTCACATCATCACTCGAGTTCGGTTCCAGGTCACCATCGTCTGCATCAGCCTCGTCCCGTTCTTCCTCTTCAGGGTCAAGGACGATAGGCGGCGTGTCGAGCACTCGGGTAATAGTAGTGCCACCGATCATATGAGGTAGAGCAGCTGCAAAGAGACGGACTTTATAACACGCTTGCTAACATTTCTGACACTATTGATGTAAAACTGATCTCATACCTCTTCTATTCGATGGATTGGGGACAGGCCTGCCATCTGAGACACGCACGGCACCGGTCAAGCCTGGAAAACATATTACGCCCAGGAACCAATGCGAACTGGAACAAATATTGAAACCATCAAACATAAACATTGATAAAACCATTTAATTTCAAAGACAAATTTAAGGAAAAACTCACCTTTCATTGATGGGAATAACAATAAAATCTTTTGAAAACAGGTCAACGTTTTTCAACCATTTTCGAATTCGATCGTGACGCCGCTTAGCAGGAGATCGACTATCGTCAGGTTTCAAAGGTTCTTTCATTGTTAGTCGTTTGTAAAAGAACGATGACAACAGATGCATTCGCGCTCTTTCATCAGGTGGCAACACATGGTCAACAAAGTATCTAAAGCAAGGAAACATTAGATTTCAAGGGAGAAGCAGATAAACATATTAATAAAAGTGATTTGTTGGAATTCTATAGAGCATTTAGTTGGAAAATTAGACTACTTGAAAACTTACCGCAGATAAAAATCTATAATGACATCATTCAAAAAGGTGTCTTCTTTTAGACACGCGTAGTCCTCATTATTTATCGGCATGCCACCTTTGGCTGGAGGAGGCGGATAAACCAAAATCCTGCGGAAACAATTTTTCGGCCATCATTATAAATGTGAAGCTCTCAAGGCCTAAGGGGACTACAAGTGAGAGAGAAATTCAATTGCGAAAAACTTGTCAACAAAGTGAGCGATTTTCAAGCAGACAACAGATTAGAGTTTTGAACTTTCAATATGGAGCAGAAGAAGAAGAAGGTTTATGTGAAAATAACATAAAGAGAAATAATGATTCTTAGAAAGAGTGACATTAATAGTGATAATTATACAACCTGATTAATCTAACCTGTTACCATTATGTAATTTATCCTTAACACGAAAACCATCGTATAAAATTGACAAATGAAACGTTTTAAGTTGACTTATAAAGTTCGTTAGTTCCACTTTTAGTTCTATGTTTACATAGTAAATGGAAGTGTTGTGATAGTCTGAAAAGTCGAATTCGGAACGGTAGTCCTGTTGGAAGAAATTTCCATAGACTATACTCAGAATCACTTTCTGAACAACTGTCCGTGTGTCCATCTCTCTGTACTCACAACGAACATTCACCATCTTGTTCCCTAGAACATCTACCACGTCAATGAATAGCCCAAACAAAGCAGACTAAGGAAACACCCTAATTCTGGGTTGACTTCTGGTTAAATTGTAGTAATATTTAGACTTACGTTTGAATTAGAGAGAGACCTGATGCCGGCTGAGGTGGCGGTATGATCTGAAGCTGCGGCTGGGACTGCTGTTGCGGAGGCTGAGGGCCAGCGCTCACTCTTGCCGCAGCAGTCGGTAACGTCCGCGTGGGCTGCGCAGGTTGCGGAGTGACAGTAGTCTGAAATTAACAGATTATTATCACACATAAAAACAGATAATACTCATGCTTGACACATCGAAAAAGTAAACAAGCTTATTTTCATTAGTAGATGTACTAGTTAAACATTCATCATCACAATATATCAGCAAAAAACTCACGTCCACACTGCTGGGATGAGCTGTTACAAGAATATTGTTAGCTTCCCGTTCAGTTAACACTTCGATTAGGCATTGCTCATCGTACGTCGAGAGAATAAACAAGCGAGGTTCCTCGGCCACTTTTTCAGGAAGCAGAGTTATCCGCCTGTACGGCTCGACTGTAAAAAGGAAAATTAAAATAGCAAAAACAGAAATAAGAGGCAAATAAAATTTATTGAAATATCATCAAGTTTAAAATGGTTTCTTTTTCATCAAGTTGTTTTCGTCATGATCAGTAGTGATTTTCAATTGATGACGCTAGGGCCCGGTTTTCGTTTCCTCTGAAACAACTTTTGAGTCATGAGGCTCTTGTTACTACTTATGTATCAGATTGATAATGATGTGCAACGGATAAGTCAAAAGATCAACCAAAACCAACAAAGCCAGTGACATATTTACGAGAATTCGGGACTAAAATCCATGGGGATACTGGAATGCAGTTCCAGAGACAGAACCAAAGAAAAAAGAATGAAAGCTAATAACTGTAGGAAATAAAATAGTATTCCATTCAAATTTTCTCAATTCTCAGGTCGAAAATATTGACAACAAACATGCAGGACCAACCTTTGCTCGTCGGATTGTAGTAATAGAAAGGAGCACGAGTTGGTTCATCGTTAGACATTCCAATCGTTTTGCGGATTCTCTGCGCACAGCTTGCTGTCGTATAATAAAACATGACAGGAATTTGTTTCGAAAAGTTGGCCAATATTTTAATGATTTCGTACCGGTGGATTATCACGTCGACCATTTCTGCAAAAGTGAGAATCGATTTGTTTTTGGAAACTCGCGGATGAACCAAGAAATATTCAGCACACGGATCGGAGATCCCAGAATTTACTATAATACACTGAAATTCAATTCCACGTTCTACTTGAAACATGGGATGTTAACGATTTATACTAGCAATTTTTGTCATCAGCTGAAAAATCTCACCATGAGTTTCAACATGAGGAATTTTCATCGTTATGCCAAAAGTGGTTATGATAACTTTGCCTTCGGGTACAGTTTTGTACGAGCCGATTCGAACTGTTCGGCACAAAATTGTCGCTCTTTCAACGTCCTTGGAATGAATAGCTTCGTCGAAGTCCATACCGCCGCCTAAGGACATTAGAAAAATAATCAATTAGCAATTTATAAAGGAAAACGATGCAAGAGAAATTATGATACAAGCAAATTATAAAAGCCAGATGTAATAAAAAGATATACTATAATTAAATGTTTTCATAGGGGTCAAGTAGTACAAAATCCCTTTTTGAAAATGTATAAATGATATCTCACCGACTAATCGATGATGAAACGGTGATATGGTGTCTTCGGTGATTTCTGGCTCCTTATCGAGACCGGGCAGAAGATTTGAATTGTTAGACGTTTCTTCCTTAGCAACTTTCCCTCCATGTTCGTCATCGTCTTCTGTCAAATCGACTGGAAAAAAAAATTAATAAAAAATTAGGGAATTTTACAACAAAAAATAAAATAAAAAAATAAATAGGTAAATTAAAAAAAAAAGAATTGAAAGATGAATATTGATGACTAAATATTTTTTACCAATAGTTTCAGTCTTTTCTTCGGATTTCTTTTTCCGCTGACACTTCCGCTTCTTAGCCGTTTCAGGTTTCTGCAGAAAAAATATTTTAAACTTAGCTAATTGCAAACCAGTGGTGTTTTATGATCACGCAGTACTTCCATGTTTGAGTTGGTAACAGGTATGACCAATTATAAAATCAAGAAACTCATACAAAGGCCGAAACGTTAGTTTACAACTGCTGTTATTGAAAAACTAGCTAGGAGACCCAAAATTATAAAAACGCACGAATCAGGTTGATAATGCTTCCGAAGTATGTGAGCCTAACAATACAAGCCAAGTTTTGTAAAATGACATCTTTTTTATAGCAACGACACCTAAAGTGGCATTCACTCATTGTTGCCAACATTCAAAAACCTCCATCATTCAAATATACTGATTTTTGAAGCCAGCAGAAGATACCCACAAAGCAGCTCATTACATGGAACTACTTGCTGTGCGAGCCAAAGATAAAAATCAGATCATCTGACAATCTGCATGCCATGAAGAACATTTCAAGGCTTTCAACTATCAAAAATTTGACTCTTATTCCTGAGGCGTAGAGCCATAGGGTCCACAGCCCTGGACCTGGCTCCACGTCGCCCTGAGGATGCCCGAATGGGCGAAAGTGCTCGGCCAGCTAATAAAGAATTTGAGAATGAGTCGCCTGGTTTTTCTCCACCTCACAACGCGCTAGATCCTGCAAGACGAGCAAATTATCGCTGCAGCATCCAAACGACCGAAACATGGAGAAAATAAATTATACAAACCGATTCTTTGCCATCGAGCTGCGGCGTTATCAATTTGAAATACTGCGCAACAGCGTTGGGAGGAATGGGGGCTTTGCAGTGTTCGCAAATTTTCTTATCCATCGATTTCCGATCACATGATGTGCATTTTAGCGTCATGACGAACTTGGCGCCGGTCTGAACGTCCTAGAGATAAAAAAATAATTACGTATCTACCATGTACGAAGATGAAATAATTGGCCTTCAAGATGTGAAAACCTTAGTTCTTAGAATAAAATATTATAACAGTGTTACTCACAAGTATACCAGCCCCAAAGAGATAGTTTCAGAGTATTCAATAAATTATGGAATCATCAATTTTCATTTCCACTGAACTTCAATTTAATATTGGGCAAAAAAACAAAACCTTCGTTTTGTGAAAAAAAATCATGGTAAAAGTATCAACGTGTACAGCGAAGTTTACCCTGATCGGCGATTGTATCTGCGGAGCGGGCCGCTGCTGTTGTGCCTGAACGCTCATTGTAGTGATCTTGGCATCAGCAGGAATCGGCCGACGGCATTTTTGGCACGTTTTCAGATCTTTCGAATTGTGGCCACAAACCTCGCAAAAGGCATAGGGTACTTCGACCAACTGGATCACCTGTAATGAATAACAGCGTTTGAAATTGAGTTAAGAATAATTACACTAAAAATGGCTAGATTTTGCAAGGTCTGTAACCCTAAATGAAGAGTGGTTTAGAAAAATTAATAAATCAAATAAAAGAAAATACATTGAAATGAAAAAAATTGTCACCATTCCATTAATTTTAACATCAACCAGACATTCCAAACTTCACCACAACTTGCGAACTCTCAGCTGAGTGTATCGACCGTAGATATCAGCAACAATACCGACATTGAGCCATCAATGTTGATACGTCGCTAAATCATTCTTGAAAAAAGAGAAGATTTTTATTGATATGTCGGCTACATATAATTATTATCGAAAGATTGGTTTAAAATAAATTGTCTCAGCCTATAAAAAATCTACACATTCGAGTGATACCCATTAATTACATTTCATTACATGCGCAGGTCGGGAGGAAACTGTTTAATATTCAAGTTTGTCAAAGCAAGTAATAATTAGTTCAAAGTTGGGGATGCGGACAAGGCTGGGACGTTCTCTCTTATGTATGTTTTATTATTTCTAGCCCGGTCATTGTTGCCTCTTCATGAAAAATCTTCTTGGAAATAAAATTAATCATTTAGTCGCAACAGACTGGGTCGTCAGTATTGTTAGAAGAAACACAATGGCGAAAGCGAAAGCTCAAGAAATAATAAATCATACAAGAGAGAGAACGACGCAGTCCGGCCATTACTCTCCACCTCAAACAAATAATATAAGACACCTGACAAACTGCAACGTCATTGTCAACTGCACCATTATCGGAAAGAGAAATTAAATTAATCAACAAAAACAATGAATTAACGAAAAAAATAAGTAACGTGCTAACGCCTGTGGTGCTCACTTCTTCAAGTTTTGAATCGTTACACGGCCTAGTATCCTTCAAAAATCAATTAGTAAGGAAACTGCTTTCATGGGGAGTCTAATAGTTGGTCTTGAGTGTTGCATAATGTCCATAATTGCCATCTCTTTCTTCATTTGTACCAAATAAGAACTGCTTTTGCTAGGATCAATCTCCAATCGATAGGCAATAACATAGAACGCAGTCCTTGAGCTGTACGCGCTTACATCTGCTAAAATTCCTAGCTTCCTCAAAATCTTTGATTCCACTAAATAGGAAATTTCTCACATAATAGCAACAGTAAGCCAATTACATTAATTATTAAGTTATAAAAACTTTTTACACTTTTCCTTGACTAGACCATACCTGCTTTTCAACCGTTTTGGCATTTCCTGATTGATCCTTGGCTGCAACAATAGATTTGACAGTCCCCTTGCCCGTAGAATCGACAGCAGTCTTGTTTAACACCCAAATAGGATTCATAGGCGAAGGGACGATCGCTTGAGTGACTATAGGCTGTGTGACGACAATCTGCGCTACACCAGATGAGACAGTAGGATGCGCTAGCTGTGTGACGACGAGCGGAGCTGGAATGAACTGCGTGGCCATCGGCCTTGGAGCTGTGGCCACAATGAACGTTGTAGGCTGTTGTGGTTGGGCGATAGACAGCTGAACAGTTCCAGACTGTACATTAGCTGGCACGGCAATTTCATTTTTATTCACCACCTAGAAAAACGCATGAGGACTTATTGTAAGATCATTATAACAAGATTATTAATTGTAAGATCAT
Source organism: Tupiocoris notatus (assembly GCA_037159825.1). Lineage (NCBI taxonomy): Eukaryota > Metazoa > Arthropoda > Insecta > Hemiptera > Miridae > Tupiocoris > Tupiocoris notatus. Next base: position 636,800 of record JASJUZ010000127.1, on the reverse strand, counting down.
CAATTTTCAATTGAAAATAAATATATCATGTCAATTCGAACATCCCACCTGAGGAGCGCCAACGTTCATTGGTTCAGGAACTTCACTGATGAGCTGCTGGTCGGCAGCGTTCTGACAATTATCTCGCGGTGGCTCACAAGGCTCTTTGAAATCTTTAGCCGTTTTGTCCATGACTCGGTTCCATTTTTCTCGATATTGGTTCAATTCTATGCCGGTTAATAGAGGATCGTCCACCAAAGATTCAGCCGGCTCATCCCTAAAAAAACAACAGCGTTCAATCTCTATTTTAGACAATGTGAAAAATTCATAGTTCATGAAAACTGCAACTGAATTTTTTTCATTTTCTAATACTTTAAAATGAAACATTGGAACCAATTCGCACAACAATATTCTGACAAAAAGTGCCGCTCCAATTAGATTAGGAAAGACAATTATATTTAAATGTAACATCTTTCTTCACTAACTTTTCAAAAAGAGGGACATTTTTTGGTTCCACGCCAACATTGGAAATGAAAGAAGGATGAGTAATGTTCAAATGCCGTATCACCTGAAAACCATGAAAATAATTTAATAACATTAGCATGAATAAAACGAAAAAGCGAGTAAAACTTTTCACCAGCAACAGAACGCCTACTATTTACACAATTGAATAATTGTATTTAAATCTTTGTAACATCAACTGATATATCACGTTGTTTTTTTTTTTACTCACATTACGAATGGTTTGATCACGAATTTCGGCCTTGTTATCGTACGTCCGGACAGGCAAGAGGAATCGCATCGCCTTGTCTTTGCAGAAGATGATTATTTCCTCAAGCTGCTCCTCCACGGCAGCCACACTAAAAGGCGAGGATATCGACTTCCGATGTAAATAGCAAGAAATGGAAGTGACACTAACCAATTTTCAAAAGCTCAAGGTTCCAACACACTATCAAGTGACAAGTGACAGAGAACGTAGTTCAGAATCTCTCGAATAATATACCACACTATTTGCTCTCAAGATCATACTGCTATGAATAATACTTACGAATTCAACGGTTGGTTCATTGCGAGTTGAGCAACCTGAAATAGAAAATCAAAACTAAAATGAGAACACAACGTAGTAGGACTGACTGAGGCGATCAATTGAGACAAAACGTACCGCCGATTGTTCCATAGAAACACCTTTGATTTTACAGTTGGACAGAAACTGCAAATCGCCTTGGCGAATTTTCAATTGCCCAGTTTGTGTGATCAAAAAGGAGTCGACTCCAACTTGAAAAGAGGAAAACAGTTGCGGATAGATTAAAATATCTATTAACTAGCTTCAATGCCCGTTGCGATAAATGCAACAGGCACTAGAGCAAAATTCGAAACAATACAATAGTAATTGAGAGCCAGAAGAAACCGTCATTCACGACAAAGACCGAAATTCCCGTTGGTGGGTCAGTTTAAAAAAATAGAAATTAGCTTCATTGCGTCATTAAGAGAAGAGCGAATGTATTTAAAACGTAATGTGTATACATTTTTTTATAAATGGGTAGGTCCATTTAATAACGAAAAAAATTATGATACATTCGTATCAGCAATCTATATTAACCAGGTACGTTAGGTAATACGATTGGCATCTAATCATTCTTAGCAACTGATAGTAGTTATAATCCTCATTATTATCATCATCAAACCTTGTTGGTAGATTTCTTAATTCAAACTGAGGGAGGGAGAGGTAAAATGAGAGGGAAGTTCAATTCACACTGACGATTGGTGTTTTCTGGGGCTAAAACCGGCAGAATCGCCTTCAACATCACATTCAAAAAGCAAAATATGCATCAACGTTTTCTTCTTTAAGGAGCAGTAAACAGTAAGTTACAAAATCGATTAAACCACTTGAGTAGGGACCAATAGGACGGGATTACAATCAAATGAGATTCTCTTCAAGCTAATATGCCACTTACCAGAGGCGACTCCTGTAGAAACTGGTATGCCGATCAAGTCACTGCCGGACAATAGCGTCACTGGTAAATTGTTCAATCGCAATGAACTGTAACATAAACAAACGATGGAATAGATTATTCAAAAGCTCCAACTAAGACCTCTTTCACAGATCGGTGACATTGCTAGGAAATACGGCTCCAAGAGCTGGCTTGCAAAAAGGAACTAGAGGTTTTGCTATTTACAAGAGAAACAAGATCTCTAGGAATAATAAAGCAACGTTTTGATTATCAGAAAGATGTACTGAATTGCTCAACTAACTAGGGAAATTCTTCTTTTTAAGAGCAACAAGCGCTCAAGTAAACAAAAAAAGAAAATACTGTAACAAAAATCAGATACAGATGAAACTCGACTGATTGATGGGCTCTGACATGTACTCCATCACAGTCATGACTTATAAAACAATGATGACTTCATACTACATTGCATCAGATATTACTAAAACGCTTTCTTTGGATTGACTTAATCACAGGAAAAATATACAAACTGGACAAGGAAAACGCGTTCAAAGACAAGAACATGTATGGATGTGTATATAATGAAATAGACGAAGTTGAAATGAATTGGCACAACATAAATCAGGGAAATAAATAATTTTAAAACAGGAATCATGCAAATTAATGCACTGGATGAAGACTGGTAAGATCAATAGCTACCCAATGCAAGAGCTGAACTAATTATCATCAGAAATTATATAAAAATGGATGGTCACGCTTTCTGTTGGTTATTCAGGTAGTTAATTACAAAACCGCTGAAACTTTGTTATCAGGCTGGGAAGAGAGTAGAACGATTTCAGCAAGTCGTATATGTGGCGTCTTTCGCCAGGTGGGAAGACACTCCACAAGGCAGTGTATGTGTTGGGGTCCCCATCTTGCTCAAATAATGTTACTCTTTTCCCAGCCTGATGAAAACGCTTCAACAGTTCAGTAGTAAATTACCTTAACAACCAACAAAAAGCGTCAGAGAAGTTATTTCTAGTTTATTAGTAGTTAACATAGGCGGTAATGTTAACGTCCGATGCACAAGAACTTTCTCTGGCTTCATTATCAGTTTTTGAAAAGCAATCATCCAATGCAAGGTCAGATAGATTAATAATTTATAATGATCAACAATATAGAATGAAAATAAGTGATGATAACGTGAAGCTACAGCTCAAATTTGGACCATTTCCATCGAGTTAACTCTTATCAACCATGCTCGTTGCCTTCCTCCTCTCCTTAGCACTTATCAGAGGATTGTATTTTGCATGAGGACTGTCACTCACTATCAGGGAGAACTATCCTGAATCTCAATGTTAATTGAATTTCCACTTAGGTACTAGAAGAGAGATTAGAATTTTAGACAAGAATATCAACATATTATTAGAAATGCAGAGAACAAACTACTTCCACAGGTTGCCGGAGGAACAGTCAACATATTATTATGGAGTCCCGTGAACACCTCCTGAAGGTTTCATAACCAATGTTCAGTCCTTGAGTCTAACATGGGAGCAAAGTTTCTCAAATGGCTTTAGTCGAGAGAAAAAATAATTTAGTATAGATTGTCTCAAATTCTTGTTTTCATCTTGTTAATCTAGTTGTACAGCGATCTAAACAACAGCCAAAAACATCTATTCGAGTGCTACTGGTCAAAATTTTATATCATGCAATGCTGATCAGCGCTTACGGCAACGGCGGCCGAGCGGTGATGGTCGGTTGATTCTTGGTTTTTTTCGGCGCTAATTGCGGCACTTCAAATTGAATTCCATCAGCAGGATGAGCAGCTGGCAAACCGGTTTGACCGGTGGGAAATAAAATTTCTTGATTTTGGCTTGGTTGGTCAGGCTCTTGCTCTACTTGAGCAGGTTCAACGGAAGGCGGGGGAGAATCGTAAGGTATGTTTTCAAGGGCGCAATAGTTACGAAGTTCGGCCTCGCTTATCAGTGTAGGTTTGCCATCAATGACGACGGGAATGACGCGTTCCATTTCTCAAACAGTCTCTCCAGCCATCGTCAATCAACTGAAAAAAAATTCACTATTCACTGGCGCAAGTTGCTCCCCGCAACTGGGAATAGGTGACTCAAGGAAATATAATCTCAGTTAAAATGAGGAAATCGATGTATTGAAGAACGTTTGGGTCGCGAACAATTGTCAAGTTGATATTTAGGATAAACTGCAGATCACAAGCCCAACACAAAAATGTTTTGGCTTGATGATTGACTTCATCAAGTATACACCGGAGCAACATGATGATACTGCGTTTTTGTTCAGTGAAGAATTGCCTCCTCAAAATACGATCATTCAGCGCATCCTGCCCATTGTTTTTAGGGACAAGTTCTCTCCAATTATGCAACATCTTGCTCAGCCTCATTGAGGTTTTTTTGATAAAGGTACTCATACTAAATTGTGCTAATTTACTTCTATCTAAATGGTAAAAACATTCAAAGCCAAATTAACTACATTGTTAGCAGGATCTTCAACTTCAATAGACACAGCGAATTTGACGAAATGAGGCGCTGCAACAAACACTGCATCATCTGTTATGTAGGCAATTGAAATTATTTCCATTATAATTTCTACATACCAGTAACAGACATAACATACCCGTTTCAAGTACCCGTTATTTGAACGCTTAGGGTCGTGCACTGTTTACACACACTTATCCATCATTCAGATCGTTAGAGTACTTACGCTTGAACAGCTTATTTGCGCGTTTTTCTAGTTTTGGGCCTACGGACTGTTTATTTCACACATTTTGTCCCCAACAATCAGATACCCTTTTTCATTGAATGTGAACATGGCGAAATAATCAGTGAGATTAGTTAAACGTAATTCGGTTTATTCTACTCAGAAAATAGGCGATTGAAACCAAATTGTCGTTCAATTATCGCCCTGACGATGCCCGAAGGGGAAGTGCTCGGCCAGGAGGAAATAAATAATTATAATATAATAAATTAAGGAGTCAGTCGCCTAGTTCTTCTTCCCCTCGCCACTAAGAATGCCACGACCATGAGAATAAAAATTAAATAGTAAGCTCGCTTAGTAATAGCTTTCTCGCGGTAGGTACAACAATTATAATCCGCTAGCGTAGAATTTCGAGCGTCGAACCGACTTTCAGGACACTGGTGCATTTGCTTAGTAATATGCCCGCCAGGAGTTAATATCGCAGGATACGAAGCGAAATACAATATTGCAAAAACGATCAAAACTAGTACCAGGACGGGTTGAATGGCTGAAGCCAAGCGGCTAGAGGAGGTGAGTTATTGGATTTTCGATCGGTTCTCTGCCCATTTAGTAGACAACTACGGTTACAAAAGAAAAACAACAAGCGTAACTCGTGGGAACCGTTCAGTTGCGATTTCGAAATGCCAATTTCCCAAATAACACAGCGGACTTACCTCGTGTTGACGAGTAACCGAAGAAAAGCAAAAAACTATCCCCCGTTGTCGGCACTGTCAAACCGATACCTGTGGAAATGCGTACGGATCAACGTATATTCGAAATGTACGAAAAAAATTGTCGATTCGTCCGCGAGAATTATACTTACAACAGAAGACGACGAGCAATCGAAAACCTCCGACAAACTAATATTATTTACCTACGTAGGTTCGAGTAATATTGGAAATAGGTATACGGCGATTTCGAGAAACGGTGGCCATCTTGGTTTCGACTTGCTTCGAATGAAGCTGAAGCACTCAGGTGCATGGAGGTTCAAAAAAACCTGACCACGATTAAGGAATAAGATGATGCTGTGGTAAACACAAAAATAATTTTACCACATCAACAATTGAAATTTCCATGAGGATTTTTCTTGGAAATTATCTTTGAATCTTATTGACAATTAGTCAATAAAAGAAAGGAAGAAACTGGAAAGCATAGATATAATGAAATGAGAAAATAGAAAAATTTAAAATTGCCCTGTCGATATCAACATAATAAATAATCAATTCTCACGCATAAGGTATCGGTTGTATAATTGTTGCCTCTCGCCTCATATCGGTAACCGTTCTAGATCCCAAATCATAATTTTTATTACATCAATACTGCTTTCTCCTCGCGATTGTATCAACAGATAAATCGATAGTTTGGAGAAATGTTCAAATCAAATTTATTTAATAAACCCCTTCGAACAATAAATTAATAGGATAAAGCAGTTTGGTGCCTATCAATCATTTACAGCCCATCGAAAAGTACCATAATAGTGTCAACTATCCTTGTATACGTAATTGTGTCTACCAATGATCCTTGTATACCTTGGCGAGAGAGCTTTGCGAGCTTGAAATGATAGAATAATCTATCATGATGTTGGGGGGTTGTGAGGTGGAGAAAACCAGGCGACTCATTCTCCAATGCCAGGCTCCAGGCTGTGGACCCTATGGCTCCACGTCGCCCTGAGGATGCCCGAATGGGCGAAAGTGCTCCGCCAGCTAATAAAGAATTAGAGAATGAGTCGCCTGGTTTTTTTCCACCTCACAACCCCCAGACATCAAAAAATGCGACGAGAAGGAAAAGAAGTATCATGATGTAGTTCTAACTCAATACTCAAGGAGGGTTTGAAAAATAAGAGCCAGTTATCCGAGGATTTCCTATGTAGTCTACTCAGGTCCTTAAAAAGTACGTAAAAACTGTACATACAGCAGCTCATTGCTCAGATTTCAAGACCTTTTGAGTTTTAAAAGATTTACAGCCAGCACAATTGAGTTAGGCAGGTAAATAATAAAGCGAACGCTAGGAAATTTACTTTTATTCGTCTTACACACAAAGTGTTGGTCCTGCTCCTTCAACAATTAATACAGGTGTGCCAAAGTATCCCAAATCCATTAAATGCCTACATGTAATGAATACAGAACGGAAAAAAAGGTAAAAGGAGCAGACCTCCTATTCACAGATTGGTGCACTCGTTCAGCCAAATCAGCTGATTACATATATCATACTGCTGGAACGGTGAAATTTCTAAGTACAACGTATTCATTCATTTCCACTGGAATGTAACCAAGACTAGGCTAAACCTAATTTTCGTGCATTTTTTAATAAGCTCGAAATACACCCGACTAGGCCCGCAACAAGAATATGCTACAATTTACAAGTTATTCTTATTGCCAGCCTGTAGTCAGCGACTTGCACATTTATCAACATACGCCTGTTTCTATTGTACAAATATCTAAATATCTTTACAATTAATTTGACAATTTTCTAAGAAAAGGGAAAACAATTCCAATTACAATTTTCCAGTCTCTAAAAACGGAAGAAAAATTTCGTGGTCTCAGGGAAGAAATAGGATGCTATAAAACATTTACATATTCAACTGAGCGAGCTTAAATAATAAAATTGAGCGTATAAAACGTGTGATGATGGAATAGTACCCATTATATTTTTCGCTTAAATCGTCTCCAGTCGAAGACATCAGTTTTGCACTGGAAGATATAACTAGGGGAGTTTATTGTCACAGATAGAGAGGTAACAGTGGTGATAAAATTACAATGGCGATTGCCTGCATTTTGAGTTGTGGACGCCGTTCACTACAAGGGAAATGATAAGACTATGGGCTCAAAATGAACCATCATGCAACTCTAATAAGCAGTGGAAATACTTTCAAGACAAACTATCAACAAAGGCTTCAGTTTTGCCTTAAAGCGTAAGAAACAATGGAAGGTGCAGGGACCTGACCACTCTCCCACAACAATTTTTCAACACCCTGAGCATTCTTGGAGTCTGTTGAAATCAAATAAAATTTAAAGTTTATTTCTCTGGGGAATTAGAATATTGGAAATGTCATTCATAATTTCACTCACAGTTTCAATGATGGCGGCTTTGAAAAATCCAGACTTCTGCTTTGAGTGTGGCTGGATGAGCAGGTCAAACGCTGCCGCACCTTTTCTGGACTCGTGTAGAAAAACGAATCCTAGAAGCAGTGCTCTGCGTCCGAACGAGCGCTGCAGCTGCGAGAGGCAGACGTGTTTTGGAAAACAGACCTTTAAGGAGTTGAAGACGACAATACAGTCTGAAATCACCTTGATACCGACTGATAAGCTTGACTGATATTTTCTGGGACCTTCAAGTAGGCTAGATGAATTCATGCTCCTATCCTCGAAGATGAAACAATTTTTGAAGGATGATAATGACTTCTAAAAAATAGATACATTCGAGGCTGTTGCATTTGGGCTACTTATGGAATCAACTATTGAGAAAGTATATAATACTAGCTACTACTACTTCCCCTAGCATATATGTTTGAATGATGATTCCTATTAATTTCCACCCAGCGAAGTCACCTTGAATATATTTCATTGAAGAAATTTTGACAAACTACAAAAAATCCTTACCAATACATAGATAATGCATTCACTACAATCTAAGTGATAATGTCTCAAAACTTCTCACGCGAGAAATTTTCTTGACTAATGGGATCTTATCAGTTATGTACCCCTTCGGTTATGGCAAGAGCCATCATCAAGATGAACACCTAAGTTCTTTGCTTTAGGTAATAAAAACACTAGCAAAAAGAGTGCACTTGGGTTCGCAAATATCAGTGAAAAGATTGTAACCGATAAGATCCAAAAACTACCTATTTTCATTTGCACTCGTTGTTTTTAAATCTAAAAATTCTCCACACGATCGTAACTTCAAACTGAAAAAATTGAACTAGAGAAAACACCGTTTGAAAACACAAGGAACAATTTTCTTACTTATCATTCTACAGTCGGTTTTCCAACATAGTTGGTAATGATGCGTTTCATATATGCTCCGACTTAGCAAACCTTTGGCAGTATCACATATCTTTATCACCGTACATAATATGCTAGTTAGTCACAAAAACACCCGCGCAGAAAGATTAAAAAATACACGACCTAAAAATGTCAATACAGGCATAATTTTGATGAACATGCTGATCTCAGTAGAAATCCAAGTGCTCTTCATTGATCCAAGTGATATTATTTCTCTACAAAAGGAAATATTTTCGAAAGTAATCGGCAAAATGTTGAAAAATCAGATAAAGAGTCGAAACGTTTTTCTCACCCTAGGCCTCTCTCCTCTACAAATAACAACTGTGTTGCAGTCTTGCAGCTATGAGAGTCATTTTTCAACATTGAATGAAACTTAAAGGGCTGTCATGGTAGAATCAGTACAAAATTGTGCCCTTTGCATTACTAAGGCCGCAAACATTTCAGGTAGGCCCGGAGTACACATAAACAATTGATCTCATTTGTCCCTACTTCCTGCGTTCAAAATTCGCGTCTGCTGTAAAAATAACAAAATACAAGGGTGTGCTCGCCTCTAAATCAGATTTTTTTTTTTTTCAAAACGCTCTCTGTCATTTTTTCCATTCTATGTTACAGCTCTTGCTAAGTCTTTTCAAGATTAAAACAATGTGAAAAATCGGCGTTCGTCCACTTACTAAAAAAAAAAATGTTTGATTCTCGAGCGGAACGACCCAATTTGTTTTGATTTTTTAATGACTGAGAGTGAAATAAAATTTGATTAAGATCAGCATATTTCTCAAACGTGCTCAACACACATTATATTGAAAAAATCGCCTACTCAGGTTAGAATTAGTTACATAAATCAAAATTGTTGCAGCGGAAGTGACTCAAGGAAGAAATGACACTAACATGTTAGCTAACTGCTCACAACCTTACACTACAGATCAGGACTCGGTGTGGTGGTATCTGGCTGAGGAAAACCGTCTCGCATTGCTCCTTCAACGGCGCCCTGAATACTTGCTTGCAGATCTGACAGAGAAGATTCAACCTGAAACCCGAATATTAGTGTAACTAAAATCATCACAAGATAAAGGTATCATTACTTGAAAATCTCGCCAATTGAAACGCTTTCAACAGGCGACATTTAAAATAATAAATGTTTGGGGTTCAATTCAATCATAAGTATGGTACAGGGTGGCGCAGATACCTTTTGTTTTTGCTACCATAGGCTTAATATTGGGGAGGAAAGAAAAAATTGGTATTGTTGCATAGGTTTGAAATTTGTTTACTCATAAAAAGAAATTTAACTGAGGAAAATGACATCCGTTAAATGAACTCCGCGACGTTAAACAAATTCTTTGAGGCGCTCCCCGAAGCGGTGTATCACGTTTTGCAAAACATCTTCTGGAATCCGGGCGATTTCACAGCGAAGGCGTCCTTCAAATCAGCAAGCGTTTCTTCAAAATGACTTGAACTCACAGCGAGAAATGCCGAGTGCTTGAGCCCGAAGTCGTGTCGAGGGCTGGCTTCAACTGACGTCCAAACACGGTCAACATTCTCAGTGGTAGTGACAGTCGGCATCATGGGGCGGACGTGTAGCTTGAAAACGCATATTTTCCGGAAAAAGGTTTCTAAGGCAAAAGCTTGATGCTCAACAGACCAACTCATCTTGTGAACTCAACTTCCAACCCTCCCGAACATGTTGAGAGGGGAGGGACCCTCATTGGTCACCCTCATCACGAACCCCGCCCTATGGTCAATGTGTCAACTTTTCTGCGCCACCCAGTACAACGCGCTCACACCAACCCGGTTGGGAGCTACCACTGGCGTACATCAACGCTACAGTACGCTGAACCTTGTAGGGTTCAACACAGGATTGCAAACATCCGCCACACTATAGCGTTAGCATGCCCCAACATAAGCGCAACAGTAAGGGAGTAAGCAGATAAGAAAGAACCGTTCGTTTATCTTACTCCATCCCCGGGCATCATTCGGCGCTCTCGGTTTTATTTTTCACAATTTGATTTTTCTCTCATTCTACTTTCAATTACCAAGAGCTCATCAGGTAGGGAGAAAATAATTTATTTCCAATATATTTTATCGTTGTACCACTCATTGGTGCATCATTTACACACAACCATAGACTGAGCAATGCTAACCTCCAGTTTGTCGTTAAAAGTGCCCTCGTTTAATAATAGAAGCCGAGACTTGTTTCATGTCCCACATAGCCGTACTTCGGCTTATCAAAACTCTATAATGGTACGACCAGCTAGGATGTACAATACGGTCCGCACCGGCAAATGATGCTGTTGATATCTTTCACAACAGCGCATCGCAATTCAAATCTATTTGTGAAAGAGAATTGATGCGAATCTGGTGCAATAAATAACGTGATACTCGGCTGTGAACTGACAGAATGTAAAAACCTGTTAATTTAAGATATATTTTTGTTTCTATGCGACCTGTTTATGACCTGTGACGTGTTGTTAGTTTAATGAATTTTTGGCATGTGATATATGTGAGTATGAACTGGAGGAATAAGTTTTGTTGCAATTTTTAATTTGGCATTTAAATGTTATTATTTTTTTCTATTGTTGTTTTCTTGGTAGAACGATGGCAATGTGCTTAATGTCATTGGCTTATCGCTGTATTATGCACAATAACTTATTATTATTATAACCCTCTCAACCTAATCAAGGTGAGTAAAAAACTATAATAATGCTATGTTCCCATCATTAGCATGATCATAACATTCGTAAACGATTACCTTCTCTCTACTACATCAAAGACATTACATCATCAAAGACATTATTAATCACACTCCAACTAGGCAATATAATAACGCTCCAATAAGATATAGGTAATTATATTATTTGAGATTACCTGCTGAAGTAGATGAACAGAGGCGTTTAATATTCGAAGCCATCTTTCAATTTCAAAAGCATGAAGCTGTTCTAATTTTTGCAAAAGTAATCTCCATTCGTCCGACGAACGCGGAGCCGATCTGTCGAACGAAACGAAAAAATTAATTACAGTAGACTTTTCACTATTCAAAAATGCGTTTCGTCTACTTCCTAAAACAATATTTTTTTATCAAGACTGCATCACTCACTTCAATTTCTCAAAATCCAACGTGGAAGCAGGATCAAATAGTTTGCGCTCGTTTTGCTCAAGGCCCCACAGTTTGTAATAAAGGGCTGCATTGAGGACGAGCAATAGGAACAGCGTTAGGAAGACGATCCAGGCGAGCGTGTCCGCATACGCACCCGTCGGAGCATTAGGCACTGTCTGCGTAGGTAAGACGATCGGCTGAATGAGAGGCTGCTCTTCCAGAGGATCCAACGGCACTGGGGCTGCGTGGGGATTCGCGCGCCGCCGGCAGACCGTTTTCCTTTTTGTGCAAGGAAGACCCGATGCCATGGTACGACGCGTTCGTTCACATTCAACTTCCAATGCCTTGACTAAGCAGCTAAAATAATCTTCCAACCCTTGCCAGCAATGTTTTTCAATATAGTTCTTCACAAGGCCCCACACTGATTTTCTGTATTTGATCTGGCAGTAAACGCCAATGGAAGAGGTGTTTGGGTCGGCGCCCCGCGTAAGACAATAATGGCTAGTTATGTAGAACGTGTCCGAGTAAGGAACGCCCGCATTGCTCGCTTCCACTTCGATGGCGTAAATTTCTCCAGGGCTGCTGCACGAGAGCATTTGCTGTAAAGAAAATTGAAATCGTGACTCAGAACGCCCTTATTATTCAAATAGTTTTGGTAACTTCATTCTTAGTTATGATGTCGGGAAGAGTAGACACTCGGATCTCGCATTCGGCTCTCAATTTGAGTCCCAGATCAAACGTAATATTTTTGGTTCTTTGGGCAGTCGTTTATATAAGCAATATTGTTCTATTGGTTTTTTTTTTCTGTAGCTTCCATTTTTGTTTGTAATGATGTTTCCATGAGAAATCGGGGACATAAAAGAAACATTGATGGAGGAATGGCCAAGAGAGGAGAAGCGGGATCCACAAATACCGGGAAACGGAGGAGAAACGACAAAACGGCAAAAGATTCGCCCCAGCTGGACACCTAGCTTATCAATGAGCACTAACTTACTTGAGATTCAGTAACCTGAGCTTGCTTAGGCCCAATTGCAGCAGCTAAGGCGACTGTCAAAGAGACTGTTCTTGCCTTCTGATTTGTGTTCGAATCCAACGACCACTGGGTCACTTTATCAACTTGAAAAAAAGGATAATTTTTTTTTTTTTAATCAAGCCAGACAATCATACTAGAAAATTGATATCCAATAGGTACTATGAAAGAAAAAAATCTTGACAAAATCTCATGCAATATTCAATTCATTTTAAAAGACGCAAAAAAACATTATGAGACCTGTGCTTTTACGACTTTCATGCAGTTCTGTGAAGAACTTGGATTCGGTGAAGAGGAGAGCGAAAAGTTGATCAACGTGTATGGCCACTTCCATGAGAAGCATGAGACGCCCCTTGTGCTCCACAGGACACTCAATTACTCCGCCAACTGCAGCCTCTGCAATAACAAACCAACAGCTTGAATCTGGTCTTAAAAATTATGCAAATTGTACTTTAAACATAATATCCATGTCAAGTATTTTATGTTGCCGCATTGAAACTATTTTCTCGAGCGGAAATGGAAGTGAGAGAAAATATGGTGACTTTTTTCCAATCGTTTAATTTCCTACAGTAAACATTCGCCCCTTCTGGCATCATAAGAGCTTAGAGAAACTGTTATGAATATAAGTCCTAAGTAGCTAAGGTCAGCCGAAAGTACTCGACAGAAAATGAATGGACAAGAATAAATTATTTTCCCTCAACATCCCAACGGGGAAGAAATTAAAAAACGAATAAAAACTGAATAATAATTTCAAAGAGAAAAATCATTCATCTACCTATATCATATTGATTCTCATTATTCAATCTTTCCACTCACAAATAAATTAATACAATAGGCAACCTACCGTTTTTTTCCGATTCCGATTCGCTCGGAGAAGAGTCGCTAAGGTCTGTAGGAAGAGTTCCAGGTGTACCAGGAGTAACTACATCCTTCTCTTTGTTGTTACCAGCGGTCGGGGTTTCATTAGGTTGATTGAAATTCGAACATTTCTGGTGCTTTTCGCTTTCGTTGGTCATATTCTGTGAATGGAAAAATTGAAAAAATTTAGGTACGAGGAATGTGAGTACTATCTACTTAAAATTAGCACAACCATTTTTCAAGATTTTTAGAGACCATACTAATTTTACTCAACTGAATCCAAAGGAATAACGCATTTCAAATACTGTATAATGTAAAGCTGTCGTCAAATAAATAGTAAAATAGTCATACACCATAAACTAAAATGAGCCAAAGGTGTCCACGATTAACACACCATAACCTGATGATATCGGTACATGGTGAATTGCTCTGAACAAGTGGCTAACTCAAGAATCATTTGTCAACTGAGACTTTTGAAAGACTGATAACATATCACACACACACCTGCGCTCCGTGGATAAGTCAAACATACTCAAGTGGACAACCAGATAAGGGAAGTACTTCAATGGTACCAAGGCAAACATGAATACACTCATATGGATGAGTGAAAAAGGAATTACTATTCCCTCGGTTGGTACATTTCCAAGTATGACATAATTTAAATTGATATGGGAGGCTATAAAAATTTCTGGAAACTGGTAATCAGAACCACATATTTAAAAAAAAAACTGTTTCCTTCTTTTTAGGGCAATAAAACTTTTTCATCTTCAATTTTAATTATTTTCTCTTTCTTAAATTTTGTGTATCATTAATTTCTGACAAAAAGTGCTTCTCTATACCGAGATAATGGCAGTTTAAAGCCTCCCCGTGCTCTGTCAAATAACGCATTGTGTTTGAATGAGCTCAAGATCTGCGAGATAAGAGATTAGATTTTGGCACACCCGGTCTTTCTCCGATAAACGCCTTTGACGGCTATTTTTGTACGATTTCAGAAATACAAGATGATATATCTAACTCAAGAATGCTTTAAGCTATAAAAAACATTTTTTAGGTGCCTACTTGTTGGAATACTCGTCAGACACTTTTTTGCTTCAAGGGTAAGGGATTTTTTACTTCAACTTTAGTGATTTAACAGTAAAAACCAATTTCCTGCATTTACCAGCCGTTTCGGAAAGCCAATATATTTTCCTGCACCAAGTGACATCGTCAGGACGCCCAGAAACAGCTAAACACCAGGACTGACCTGGGAAAACTGGGAATTATATACGGCAGGCTCAAGTACAGGAGTGAGGGAGAAAGTAGAATACATTTTGAAAGAGACAGTGTAACTTCAAGAAAAAGAAAAAAATCTATGTAGAAACTGAACACATGTACAATCACCTTACTTGCTTGCACTCAGCTTTCAAGTAACACAACCTTAAGGCGCAATAAAGATAAAAATAATGATACCTCGATAACGTCACCAGGAGGCAGTTCTTTCTTGCTCGTGTTGTTGTTATTATTGAACTGGTTCCGCTCGTCGTCGATTGCGATCGGTGCAATGTAATCGTCGTCATCGCTCGTCAAGCCGAGTTCTTCTCCGTATAAATTGTGAACCCAATGCCACATTTCCTGCATGGACATCGGCTATGAAAAAAAGAAACCAGATTAATAATTGCCTTGCAGCGTCTCTTGGAAGTGGCGTAAATTCAGTCAGAAATCCAATCAACCCTCAAAATAGAGAGCAAGATCTGTCTCATCTTCAACAATAATATTACAAGATTCAAAATAATATGAGATAGAATATTAAAATGAATAATTGAAAGCATCTGTAATAATAAGAAGCGTAATATGTAATTATTGGAGGCATTATGGGTGATAGTTACTAAGGTTGAAGCGATTAGCTAATCATCAATCTTAAAATTTTCATTGGCCGCTAAGACTACCTGATCCATCAGAGCGTTCTGCCAAACTCGAAACAGCATAAGGTAAGTTTTATCCCGAGCGACGAACGATGTGAGAAAATGTTTTTCCGAGTTCGTGTGAACCAAAATTGCATTCGGAATGACGAGAGCTGTTTTTTCTTTCGTGAGAGCTGTCACTTCTTTCCATTTTAAGACGACCTGGAAGAGAATGGCAGGTTAAAAACACGAGAGCTCCCTTTCAAAGCAAATATACTATGTTTCGAGCAAATCGGACTACGACTGAGCGTGATTGTTTACTAAAGGTGCTACCAGTGTTTCCCATCGAAAGATGTTGGCGTAGAAGCTGAGGTAGTTCTGGGAAACGTAGAGGCGCCCTTGGACCAAAATATCTCGCTGAATGGCGCAGGCATAGTCTGAAAATGTTAAAAATAAAGAGTCTTCTGAGAAGGGGAAATAGTGAGGGCATTCATTCACGTTCCGATGAATAGTATTCAACGGTCGTCTATACTAAGAAGAAATCGCATAGCCGCTACACGAGAAGGGGGATTGAAAAATATAAGCGTAGCTAAATCTAATTACCGACGACAAGACGTTCTTCTGGCGGGATGTCCTTGAAAATACGTTTGAAATCTTCATTGCGCGATTTATATGTGGGATTAAACGCGTTGTACCAAGGTGTTTTCTTTTTACGGTCCACTTTCTTCTTCTCCTTGACAACCGGCTCTTGACTGTTGCTACGGCTCAAGTCGTCACGGCTTGGCGATGGCTCCACAGATAGCTGAAACAGAACACGTTCAAGTCAATCATGGAAAAAGAGATATTTGATTACAGAGATTATACTTTCTGCAGGTTGAGGGGGAAAATAACGAGACGACCTCTTCTCCATTTTTCTTCTTTTTATTACGCCGAGTACTTTCGCCCGTTCGGGCTTCTTCAGGGCATTATAGGACCAGGGGTACCTATGGTATTCTCCCCCTCAACCTGCAGAAAGAAGTAATACGACCACCAGGAGAAGAAAAAGAGATTATACTTAGTTTTTCAAGCAGATTTCAACCTTAGAAAGGGTTAATTTTACTTCACATCCTTTCAAATATTGGATGAATTACCACGTTTTACAGACTGAATATCGTTTCAGGTGACTATTTTCCTTGTTTTAACAATTAGCTCGTGATAAAATTTTCCGCAGATGAAACTTGTACATTGATTTTGAAAACCCAAGACGGTACATTAGGAAAAAGGAAAAATAAAAGCCAGGAATTTATTCGCAGGTATTTTTAATACGTAAATTATAGTAATTTTAGTAGCAAGAGCTTGGCCTACTTCGCAATATATTTGTGCGAAGGGACTTCCTCCGAGGAAGTCTCAATACTTAATCCTTGAATCATAAAAGTTTGGTAGTTCGCTAGATTCCCTTGTCTATGTCTCAACTGGGTCAATCAACGGCAAGTCAGCTACCAAACAATTGCATCTCCCACAGAGATAAATCCAGAACGGGGAAGAAACTGAGTGAAATATCAACCAATGCGAATGTGTTGAGCAACTGAAAACAGTCAGAACAACGTCCGGGTCCACTGCTCTTGCTAAGTACAAGTTTGAAAACAAAACGTTCCACATGAAATTATTTCCTACTTCCTATATCGTATTTCCTGTTCTGAATTTTGCGCGTTTATAGCAAATCACTTAAAGCACCCAATGGACACGACTCCAGACGACACAATACAACACGAAGCGCCCTATAGGCACTTGAATTGGCTTACCCGTCCACTCAAATCCGAAGACGACTTTCTTGCAATGCTTTCGGCGAAAGATTCCTTGAAAACAACAGGTAAATTGGCCGGTCAAAACCCTCCAATATGAATAATCTAGGGTGAATTTATTGCTAGTTCCACAAATCTCCTGATAGGTGAAAGAGGTTAAAAACGGTTCTCTTCAAACATTTACAGAACCAAAAATAACCAGAAACAGTAAAAAAATATGAAAGATAGATGAACAAAGAATAGATTCAAACATTTCAAACGCCTTACCAACTGGTTTGCTTCCACCTGCGGACCAGCGGAAGAGTTCAGGTCAGCTGAGCATTCGATCGACGGCGAGCCCTCGAGTTCAAAACGAAAATGAAATAAAACAAAAAACAAAGATAGAACTGAAGAAAAATTGGACAAAAAGAAAATAACAAAATACTAGGGCTCTTGAAAACAGGGCAACAGACAAGAAAAACACTGGTAGGGAAGAGAAAAAAATCAGTCACGCAGCATTGTTTTTTGAGCGAGTTTCTGCAGATTATGCAGTGGTACTGTTTGATGATTTTGAACGAAAAATGAATAGTTATTACGTCATAACTAGTCAGTCGAACGTGAATATCGACACTAGCGCTTGTATCTTCGGAGAATAAACTAACATTGGGAGCAATAATTTGAGTTAATAATTCAATAATAATTGAGTCAATAATAATTTATTTGCTTTACGAGGCATTTCGGGCGGTACTAACTCGACGATTAAAAAAACCTAACAAGTAGCAGAGAAGTTAGCGTCATTTACTCGATTTAGCATGACTCCAGTCTTAAAGACCGCCTTGTTGTTACTGTCTGTTTTTCAGCCGTCTGCAGAGCGCTCTAGGGAGTTACTTCAATCGGTTGGAGTTAAATCTCCGGGTTTATTCAAACCGCAGATTTTCCTTAGCGATTTTCTCCGCGAAAACTCACAATTTTCATGAAAAATTGGTCATTCCATCTTCAGCTGACACCAAATAACAGAATTCAGGCCATTAGGTACGAAAATAAAAAATAGGCGTCTCCCCCATTCATGACAATCCCAACCTTGTGGAGCTATTACTGGGCCTTATTTTTTTTAAAACTTTTACATAGAAGATGTTTCCTGAAGAGGCCCAGAGCGGCGAAAGCGCTAGAAGAGATATAAAAGCCAAATATGAGATAACGTCGCATTCATTGTCTCCCAGACCCCATGTCGAACCAGATAAAGCAACTGAACCCATAATGATCTCATTTGATCCGTCGTTAAAAATGTCCCACATAAGATTTGAGAAAATTTCAATATTCAAAAATTCTGACCAAACAGCCATAGAAAGAAAACCGTTGAAGATACCAACCTAAGTGACCAACCTAACCCTTTTTTATGGTTTTTCTATACTTCGGAAAATAAAGGTTTAAATTTGACCTAACGTAATTATTTTGCCATGGAGGATTTATCAACCAAAAATCAAATTTTCATCCCAAAAATGGCAGCAAATATCGAGCGAATTTATATTGAAAAAATCTTTACGTATACTTAGTTCTCCGACGAATGAAAGGTATTTTGTACCTGTTTGGGTCGAAATCCAAAAGTTAATACGTTTAACAAGTAAATTAGCATTTTACTGCAAAATTCACTAGAAATAAAACTAACAGAATCAAGCTCAATTCTCAACAGCACAACACAAACTGCGCATGACTATAAAAATTAAAAATAAAAATAATAAAAAATGTTAAAAACATAATAATTTGAACTGCAAAGCCAACTATTATTCCAGTATACATCTACAATTAAAAATCGTCTGCTTTTATGCCGATGTTGCCAATGTTTATTTTATAGCAATGAATCATTCTTGAAATCTATTTCTTCCAATATTCTATTTCTGAAATCTATTTATTCTATTTCTGAAATATTTTATGAAATCTATTTCTTCTTTAGTTCAATTTTACAGATTTCCTCAACATCTTCAGAACTTACAGATCGCACCGAATAATGAACGCTATAGTCACAAATTGCACCCCGTTTGACAGTAAATCGGAACGCGCACGATTTGCCAAAACTTACATCATGAGCGGCCATGGCATACAACTGCTACAGGTAGTGATTCTGTTTGAGCGTTTTAACGCAACAGTATTGTAATATGCAGAGAGATTATTCCTAGGGAAAACACCGGGTTTTATCTCAGAAAGAGACGAGATAAAGTTGAGCGGTATCAATTCGCACGGTCGACATTACCTCATACTGACTGACTCGTAAGGGTTTCGTCATCATCAATCGACGAATTAAAAAATATTATACAGCCTTAGAAAATATAGATGTTATCGATGACTCACTTTTTGAGAGTTCGATCCATCGAAGCGGTCGGGAGTGGACGATCCTTTTTCTTTCCCAACTGAAGGGTCGCGTCTGTGCTGCGATTTAACCGCCGGCAGAGGGCTCGACTGTGGGCTCGCGTTGGGAGTGACTGACCTGAATAAATTTATAAGAAAATATGGTGAACGAGAGTAAATACTGTGCAAAAAAACTATACTAAAGCATTGACTCGTACGTGAAACGACCTTTCTTGAAAATCGTTTGTATTTTGAGTGCTTCCCCGGTTTTAGCCGATTCAAGAAACATCTTCCAGGTCAAATATAACGATTACGAACTTAGTGCCTCAAATTTAGGATCCGGCAGAAAAACGCTAATGAATTTCAATCATTTTCAACAGCTAAAAAAACCGTTGGTGTGCACGGATCACACAGTACTTCCATGTTTGAGTTGGTAACAGGAATAATCAATTATAAAAACAAGAAGCTTGTACTGAGGGCCAAACGTTATTACTCGACAACAACTTTTATTGAAAAACTAGCTAGGAGGAACCAAACATAGAAAAACGCACAAATTAGGTTAATAAAGCAGATGTGAGTAAGTGAACCTAACTTAACGATACAAGCCAAGTTTTGTAAAATGCATACGTTTTATGAATCACCAGCGTCAAAGATATTGATTTTTTTACGGCCTGCAAACATCAAAATGTTCAAAAACCGCGTAAGACGGAAGTACGGGGTGTGATCCAATCTATACAAAACAAGTTTTGTGAAATGGAGTCATTTTTATAGCAAGGATACCTAAATATACGAAAGTGCACAAATAAAATGACTGAAAATGTGACTTTTTAGGAGGTACGGCGTGTAACACCAATAATATAACTCAAACGACATTCAGCTGACATAAAGAAACATTCCAAGTCCCCCAGGGCTTAAATATTATCATTTTTGCAGTCTGCAAAAATCAAATTATAGTCTATATTTATGCGTATAACACGGAAGTAATGTATGTGACACATGAGATAAAAATCAGATTTCATTCAAACGCTGTCCCAAACATTTCGAAACCTTGGGCGTACAAATATACTGATTTTAGCAGCTTGTAAAAATCAAAAGCAGAAATGAATACATCATGGTTGAGCTTGAATTTTCACAGATCGATCCGAACTCTAATTAGGTACATCCTAATCTACAACTTCTCCCCGATCGACACAGATATAAACATTATAAACGTGAAGTTCTCGATATTATAATTATTAGTTTTACTACCTGTTTACCGGGATCTATCTCGCCCCAATTTATAATTTCAATCCTACGAACAGTTTTTTGACTTCGCTCTTCAAGCGAATGAAATGCAATAAAAAAATAAAAATATTAAAACGGATTTGTTTTTGCTAAGTTTGGGAACTCAACCAAAGATTTAAACGATGAATCATCCAGTTTCAACTCCGAGTTTTTCAGTCCATTCCCTACACCAGTTTTTAATCAGGGATTCAGAACAACTCAAAAGGAACTAGTTAAGTAAATCGTTGAATTAATCATTTCGGGAAAATTCCCAAAGACCACGTCACGTCAAGAGGCAGTTTTTTCGATGTTAACTATCCTACACGATTAAGTAGTTTATTAGTGCTAAGGACTCTTGAACTTACTTTGCTTCCAACGTCGCATTTCCAACGACGTGGCTCGAACGTTCGCTCCCTTGGGAGTTCGAATTCACGGGAAGAATCATTTTACATCAACTTAAGAAAGGTAGATCAAAAAAGACTCCCATCAGACTCAACTCGCATTGTTGGCACTTCAATAATATTCACACGGCCGAGACCGACTTTTCGAATTGCTATCCGATCGCGATGAAAGAATTCAAACTCGGCCACAGACTGCAACCAAAAAGAGTGGTAATAATTGGAAATCCGACAGCAAATCGGCGGTTGAAGCTAGAAGTGCGAATCGCAGATGATAATTTTTGTTTCTTGACCCGACACCGACACCGTACACTCCTATCTCCTTCCTCACACTTACTTCACTTCCCTTTGTAAATTGTGTCAGCTGACGCCTGACAGTTGACGTGAGATAAACCCAAAGATAAACCTCCCAAGGTTTCTACTTGGTTCACAACATAGTTCAGATGCGAATTACAATACCCTTGATAGCGCTGCAATCGCTTTCAACACGTATGTACATAAGAAAACCTTTTCTTAGTTTTTTCCACACAAATATTAGGTACTTCTCTTATTTCTATTGCAAATTGAAATATGAATTTTTCAAATTTTATCAAATTTATTTGTAATATTTATCGTTGAGAACAATCGAAGTGTGTACGTACTATCCATGTATCGAACATGAGCACCGAAGTATCGATTTTGAGCTGAAGTGATAAGACGAAGAAACTAGAAAGCTTGTTGATAGCAAAGTGGGAGCTAAAGTTTGTTTAGTGATTGACTTTTCCTTCAGCTGTTTTATTCTTTTGGGTGAATTTCTCCATTCATTTCCTGCGGATTCGACGATCCGTTGTTCGGGCCTGCAGTGAAGCGATTCGGCATCAAAAGTGTTTGATCCGGACGATTTCATGGGCGTGCTTGACCAATGCGGCGCTAGTCCAGCGCCCAACGTTATATCCAACAACGTCGAGCAGGCGGCCCAAGTCTGTTCATTACCATTGCCTCCACAGCAGTACATAGCTAACTACTCGGATGAGAATATCAAAAGAGGCCGAGCCCCACGGCCACCACCCCCTGTCTACGACACGTACTCCATGTTTGGAAATACGTTCAACGCTGACGATACGATCATTCGTCCTCTAGAATCACAGGTATAGAAAAATAGTAACTTAAGGTCTGTAGTTGTTCTTCTGAGTACTAGGAGGGACTTAAGTACTGTCCTAAGTTCCTCAAAGCCCGATGGGACCCTGAAGATGTCCGTGGTGGTGAAAGTTCCCGGAGCGCATAAAGAATGGTGGAGACCTAGGTACGGGACGCTCAAGTATCAACAATTTTCTTTCAATACATTAGAATTGTTCTTCGCTATTGAGGTTGAGGGGGAGGAAAACACGGCGACTTGTTCTCCTGTTGTTTACTAGCCTGCCAAGCACTTTCGCCCCTTTGGGCATCATCAGGGCTTCGTAGCACCATTAAAAGGTATCCACACCTGGAGAACAAGTCGCCGTATTTTCCCCCTCAACCTTAACAGCGAAGAATGATCGCTGCGACAAAACAACAACGGAGAATTAGAATTGTTGCTTCACCTCATTTCCACCTGCTAGATGCTCCTCCGAGGTTCATCATCACCGCCGTGATGGTCATCTGAGATAATCATGCCATTGAAGTCTTGTCATGTAACAAGAGACGAAACTTAAATGTTTGGCGATTTCAGGGGATTAAACGTCTATACCCCCACAACTTCGATCGACGTCGTGAATTGCGCAAGCTCAACCATTCGCTACTTGTCAATTTCTTGGATCTATTGGACCTTCTAGTCAGATGTCCGGAGTCAGGAAGGCGAGCCGAAAAAGTCGAAGATCTAAGTCTGTTGTTCATCCATATCCATCATCTCCTCAATGAGTTCAGGCCGCACCAGGCCCGAGAGACGCTTAGGGTCATGATGGATCTGCAGCGTAGGCAACGTATCGAAATATCTCAACGCTTCCAGAAGCATCTTGACAAAGTAAGAATATTGATATGGAGCTGGCTCTTTTTACCTCCACGTTCCCTAATTAGTCAGTACTGCGAGTATTGTGACCCTCGTGAAACACGAATCAAGAACAGGAAACGCAAAAGAAACTTCTGAATAGGAATCTGTGTTCAAAACACAACATAATTAATAAAACATCTAAGAGCTATTTTTTCTGCTCCAGAACAAAGTTTCCTTATTCAAAGAGCTTAAAACTACGGGTTTGTAAATCAATCAATTTTTCAAGAATAATAATCGATTGATTATATTGCAGGTGATAGAAATGCTCCACCAAGCTCTGCAGACTCTTCCAGATACGTCCGACTTTGATTCTAAAGTCATTGTGCCGACTGAATCCTTTGAAAACATGGATAGTTCCAATTCAAATCCAAACAACCCCGATCATCTATCCTTGTTGGATGATATTATGTGCACTGTAGTGGATCAGCTGTGAGATCTGCTTTCAATTTTTTTGAACATTTAAACGCACGAGTTATTTTATAAATAAATTAGATTTTTCATTTATATTCATAAAAGATAAATTATTGTTTTTCTTTTTTTCAATCCATCTAGTATTTAATTATAATTTCTGGGAATATCTGGAGTTTTTCGATTAGATGGCAATTGAGTAGAAAATTGATGATCTCAATAAAATCGTTTTTATTGAATAAATCGATTATTTAAGGTGCGTCTGAAATTCTCTGATTGACAAGTTTGCATTTCTGCATGAGGATGCATTTCTCAATAAACACGATTTTATTCAGATTATCTATTTTCTAATTGTTGAACTCAAGAAAATTAAATGAGAAAACTTATTTGTTGCATTGAAAAATTCTGCTTAGCAGGCTCGGAAGGGCAATTTGATACGAAGTCAACAGTTCAACTATAAAAATTTATTGAGGAAAAATAGTACAACAGTCGTTACGCTTGGGTGGAAATCGAAGGGGCGATTGGAGGCACGTTTGTCAATAATGGGCTTTTATTCGTCACGGCGGCTGATAGAAGAAGGCTGATAGCTCCGCTTAGACTCGAAAGGTCTTTAGTCAGTTCCTCTTCCTCGTGAATTTTCTGCTGAAGTTTCTTAAAAAGTTCGAACAGCTCAGGCGAACATGAGTCCAACTTGTCTTCGTACACGTCTGAAATGGAAATTTTTTCTGACTATTTTGATCTTAGAGCCCAGAAATTGTTCATACTATACATTTACTATACTATAAATTTTGTATAGAAAGGAGAGAGTAATATGAACAAACCCATAACGACGTTGAAAACATCTATCAGCACTCGCGTGAACTGGTGGAGTCCAATGTTTTTCAATAGGAATTTCAAAAGTGCGACTGTCGTTTTGTCGTCGCTGACCAAAAGAGCATTATGAAGACCTTTACGCCTGGAATACATCAAATAAGAATAATTGCGTTCAGTGAAATTTTTCGATCGACGCATTTTTGACAATTTTTTTTACACTATTAGGTAAAACTCTAATATTAATAGTTTTTCAATGTTGTTGGATATATTTGTTTTCACTGCGATACTGGATAACAATTTATTGGTATATTATACTTTGTTGAAAAATATTAGACGCTAAGATCCTTCCAACTTATAGTATGATATTTTTGGACTTGAGTGCACCCCCTTTTTTTCAAATAAATAGGACGCAGTGGGTTTCTTTCTCAAATGTCCTCCAATCAATCGAGTTTAATTTCCATCTCAACAATCACAACGTTCAAGTCAAGTAACTTACCGTATAAGCTCTTGCAATATGGAAACTGTAACTTCTGGAGTTTTGGACACAACATATGGCACCAACACACGCTCAAGGGCCTTGCTGTACTGGAATTTCCTCAAACAAGCATCGAATTTTGACATGATCTCCTTGTCGTCGTTGTTTTTTACAACTAACGTCATCTTATCACCGACATAACGTCTCGTCCGTTTTGAAGCGCCGAAAATAGATTTTTCTTTTGGCTCCTTCAATTTTGCACCTTCCCTTTGCTTGACAGAAACAATGCCATCAACCATGCCGACCGCAAGGGTCGAATCGTCCGCCTGAAATAGAAATTTATTCAATATTGACAGATTCTGGGTATATAATGCTTACTCAATATTGAAAAATAATTAAATATATATTATCAATTGAATAATTACTCACGCTTACGCCGACGCTCAATACGACATTGGGATAGTCAATATTGTGGACGACCTTGTACGAAGAAACGTCGTAGATTTTCACATGACGGTCCAACGATCCAGAAATGAGGCGGGAACCATTAGAGGCGAGAGCGAGGCAAGTTATTGTCTTGTGATGATGCGATACGCGAGCCAGGAGCCGCCCTGAACAGAGTACGTCCCAGACGCGCAACTCGTTGCCACCTGGACAATATTACTTTAATAGCAACAAATAAAATCCAATGATTAACCAGTAAGCTTTATGTTATTGAAGGGAAGCGTTTGAATAACTAATGAATCCTGTGAAGTGTACTACGGACGTACCTGCAGAAATTAAAATACCACCAGAAGGCAGAAACAGCAAGCATTCAACAGGGAAACCATGCTCCACAGTGAACACGGCATCGGTACCGGTTCTAGTATCGAACATTTTAATCTTCTTGTCGTAACCGCCTGATACAAAAGTCGTTGGAGAAACTGGAGACACGGCTCCAGCTCTAACATAGTCCTGAAATGAGAGGAGAAATTCTATAGCTCGTCTTTAAATGGTCCTATTGTTACGTTTTTACACTACGCGGATTCGTATGGGTCAGACTTGGAAATTAAAACACACTTTAAGAACAGATTCCTAATTTATTAATAACACACTCAACACTAAACACTTAATTTATAACGCGCACAGTTAATTTAACACACGCACAGTCGATTTATAACACGATTTATCACACGATTTATAACGCGATTTAACACTGGTCGAGCGCCGAGACAACCGAAGTTAACTCAGAACACGGAAATCGGAACGCGGTAGAAAACTGATATCGGAATAACTGACTCGCAGTTCTCGCTTGCCGGCTTATATAGGGGCGGGCGGTCTGTCTAGAAGCGGCGAGCCCAGTCGGACCCGACCGGTCGAGCCCTCCCGGTCGAGTCTAGTCGAGCCCTCCAGGTCGCTTCTAGAACCTTCTCGCGCTGCGCTTCTCAGAAAGCCGGCGGTCCCCTGGCTTGTTACACTGCCCCCTCCTTAAGACTGTTCCGTCCCGGAACAGCATCCTCTTGTCCTTTGTGGCGGTAGGGACAGCTGAACCCCTTCGTGCATCTGCCCTGGTTGAAGAAGAAGCAGTCGACTGTCTTTTGGAGTCCTTCCTTGGTCCAAGGGTTGAAGCAGCAGACGGTGATCATGATGCCGGTGTGCTGGAAGAGCTCCTCGAGCATATTCCGTACCACTCGCCAGTTCAATCCGTCCTTCCCGCAGCCGAGCTTAGGCACGTTGAGCTTGGTAATGTCGAGCCGCAGTAGATGGTCCCGTAGGCTGATAAGGCAGTTCCACAGGGTCCGGTAGCTGCATTTCTCATCGGGGCGAGTCTTCGTCACCAGGTAGAACAGATGCCGGTTGGTCTGCTCGCAATGCACAGTCTCTCCAGCAGTTCCCTGCTTGCCTTTTCCAGCCAAAGGCAAGCCTAGCTTCTTCTGAGCAACACGACATAGTCCTCCTGATGACGCGATGTCCTGAGCAGCGCAGATGGCCAGTGCGCCTTCCGAGGGCGAGTCAAACAGGTCCAGCCTCGCCTCAGTCGTGACTCCATGACGGACCTTGCGTCTGAACTCCTGTTGCCGCATGAACTCTTCAAATGGCTGGTCTTCGCTGGGTATCCTGCAGACACGAACTTCCTGGTTAGCAGAGTCTCCCAGGTACGGTGTAAGCCGGTTGAAGTGCACTACCCTTGGCTTTCCGTTTGGTTTTCTCCTGATGCGGTAGACGACGTCGTTGATCCTCTTCATCACCACGTACGGCCCATCCCATGAGCGCTGCAACTTCGGCGATAGTCCTCGTCGTCTCTTAGGGTCGAATAGCCAGACCAGGTCTCCTTCCTGGTATCCTCCATCTTCAGCGTTGATGTCGTAGCGGTCTTTCATCCTGTCACTTGCGTCCTGAATAGATGAACGGACTCGATCGTGCATGGCGTCCAGTCTTCTCCGGAGGTTGGATAGGTAGTCATCTCCAACTACGTCTTCGTTGGATCGGAGGCCGAATTTCAGATCGCAGGGCAGTCTTAATTCTCGTCCAAACAGCACATTCGCGGGGCTTAGTCCAGTGGTCTCATGAATGGCGGAGCGATAAGCCAGCAGGAATAAGGGGAGGTGCTGGTCCCAGTCTCGTTGATGGTCAGAGACTACCTTTGACAAGTGCTTCCCGATGGTTCGGTTCATCCTTTCCACCATGCCGTCCGACTGTGGGTGTAGTGCAGTTGTCCTTGTCTTCCTGATTCCCAGCATCTCACACATGTTCTGGAATACCGCTGACTCGAAGTTTCGTCCCTGGTCGGAGTGAAGCTCATGGGGTACTCCAAAGCGGCACACAAGCTCCTTGACCAGTACATCTGCAACTGTTGTCGCTTCCTGGTTGGGTAGAGCATAAGCCTCAACCCATTTGCTGAAATAGTCCATGGCGACCAGGATGTATTTATTACCGTCGTTGGTACTCGGAAATGGTCCCGCGACGTCGATTGCAATCCGCTCAAACGGACTTCCAACATTGTACTGCTTCATGGGAGCCTTCCTTCGGCGATGAGGTCCATTGGCCGTGGCGCACACAACGCATTTCCTGCACCAGTCCTTGACATCTTCCTTGCAGTTGATCCAATAGAATCTCTCCCGAACCTTTTCCAGAGTCTTGCGAACCCCCAGGTGCCCGCCAGAAGTTCCATCGTGTAGTAGGCCGAGTATCTCTGGTATCCTCTTGGTGGGGACCACGATCTGAAGTCTGCTCGATGAGCCATCTTCACTCTCCAAGACTCTCTTGAGAAGGTTTCCGTCCAAGCGCAAGGAATCCCACTGAGCCCAATAAGACTTCAAGCTACGAGAGAAAGGCGCAACTTCCGCCCAGCTAGGTCTCCTTCCTTCTCTCTTCCATTTCAGCAGTATTTTCAGATCCGGGTCTTCTTCTTGATCCTTGGAGATCTCGTCGCACTTCCAGTTGTCGTCGGTTGTCGTAACTCGGCAAGCAGTTGCAGTTTTCTCCTCCAGCCGGCTGCAATGCTTACACTCGTCGGGGCAGGGTCTTCTTGACAGCGCGTCGGCGTTTCTGTGGCTCGATCCGGCACGATGTTCCGAGGTGAAGTCGTATTCTTGAAGTCGTTCTATCCATCTTGCAACTTGTCCTTCGGGATTCTTGAACTTCAGCAACCACAGCAGCGCAGAGTGGTCTGTCCTCAGAAGGAAATTTCTTCCGTACAGGTACTTGTGGAAGTGCTCCACTGACTTGACCACGGCTAGAAGTTCCCTGCGTGTCACACAGTAGTTGCGCTCCGGCTTAGACAGAACCTTACTATAGTACCCAATCACTCTTTCCTGACCATCCTGGAGCTGGGATAGGACGCTACCGATGCCAACGTTACTAGCGTCTGTGTCGAGGATGAATTTTTCCTCTGGCCGAGGATATCCCAGTACAGGAGCAGCAATTAGGGCCTTCTTCAGGTTCTCGAACGAATCCTGGCAAGACGGGTCCCAGTCGAAGCTTCGTCCTTCCTCTGTTAGCTTGGTGAGTGGCTTGGCGATGTCAGCAAATCCTGGGACGAAGCGGCGGTAGTAGGTGCAGAGTCCCAGAAAACTCCTAACCTCGCTTTTGTCCTTCGGCCTTGGCCAGTCTTTGACAGCGCTTATTTTCTCTGGATCCACGGAGACGCCGTCTCCGGATACGACGTGTCCAAGGAAGTTGACCTTCTTCTGGAGTAGATTACACTTCTTGGAATTGAGCTTAAGATTGGCTGCTCGCAGACGTAGAAACACTTCTTCCAGATTCTTGAGATGGTCGGCAAACGATTTCCCCAAGACGATGATGTCGTCCAAGTAGACCAGGCAGGTTTCCCAAGACAGTCCTCGCAGAACGTTTTCCATCAATCTCTCAAACGTGGCCGGAGCGTTGCACAATCCGAATGGCATCACGTTGAATTGCCACAAACCGGAACCAATGGAAAATGCTGTCTTATCCTTATCTTCGGGGTGAAGTCCCACCTGCCAGTAGCCACTCTTCAGATCCAAAGTCGAGAAGATGTTACACCCGACCAGCGTGTCGAGCGTGTCGTCAATCCGGGGCAGAGGATAGCTGTCCTTCCTCGTCACGTTGTTCAGCTGACGATAGTCAACACAGAAGCGAGTAGATCCATCCTTCTTCTTCACCAGAACCACTGGTGAAACCCAAGGGCTGTTCGACGGTTCAATGACTCCTTCCTGAGCCATATCACGGATCATCTGCTCGGCTTCTTCTCGTTTCGCTAAGGGCAGTCTCCTAGGCGTCTGGCGAATGGGTCTTGAGTCGCCAGTGTCGATCCGGTGTTGGACGAGGTTTGTTCTTCCTTTTGGGCTGCCTCCCTCCTCAAAGACGTCTTGATAGCGGTGAAGCAAGTTGCTTACTTCCTTGCGTCGCGTATCAGGGGTAACGTTCAGACACACTTGATGAACGAAGTCTTCAAATTTCTTCGAGTGTCGTGGTGGTGAAGCAGTCGCATGTTCAGTCGGTCGAACTACTGAAGACACAGAGGAGCAATATCCCAGGCAGCTCCCCTTCTTGATGGTAACTGGGTAGTCGTTGATGTTCATAAGGCGCACTGGGATCTCTTTTCCAATGTGTACTAGGCCCTTTGCCACCAAGACTTTCCGTTCGGGCCCACAATCAAGTGTCAGAGGCTCCAGCATTGCAACATGACCTTCCGGAACTTCACAACCCAAGCTGGCAAGGGCCATTACCTCACTTCGCCCCTTAATTGTAGTGTCTTCAGCCAGAACAGCACGTGCTGACACCTCTTCCTGTCCTTGTAGTACGACTTCTTCGTTTCCGATCCTGATCACGCCGTCTTTCAAGTCCAGTTTGAATCCAAATTTTGTCATAATGTCCATTCCGATTATTACGTCACGTTCGATGTCTGCTACCAGCACCTGGTGTTCGAAGCTGGTACTGCCGATGCGGAAGTGGGCCACTGTCTCGCCGTGCGTAGTCACTAAGGCTCCCGTTGCTGTCCGCAGAGTCCATCTGGTTGGAGCTATCTTTCCATTCGAGCGAGCGACATCAGGCTTCAGAATCGTCATGGTGGCTCCGGTGTCCAATAGTAGCCTTCTACTTTTCCCATTCACCTTCCCATCTACCAGAATGCTATTTGTTTGGCTTCCCAGTAAGGCGATGTTCGCGTGTGCTTTTGGGGCCTTGGTCGCACGGGTTGACAGCTGCCCCTTTCCGTCAACCCTTCCTAGTTTTCCTGTGGCCTCGTAGACTTCTGGGGCTTAGAACAACGACTCCTGACATGCCCCAGCTCACCACAGTTCCAGCAGCGGATTTCTCGTTTCCGGGTTTTCATTGCTTCGAGAAGTTTCTTCACTAACTCCTCCAGCGACGATGTACCTGAATCTTCACTGGTGCCCTCCACAGCACGCACGCGAGCTGAACCACGCACTGACTGCCTTACTGATTCGAATTCGAGGGCCTGTGACAAGGCTTCGCTGAGTGTCCTTGGTCGAGCGAGTTTCACCGCTTGCTGTGTCTCCACTTCTCGAAGTCCATCCAGGAATCTGTCGATTGCCAGGCTCTCGCAGACGTCGTCTGGCACGGTCGGGTAAGCACACTTAACCAGGCGCACGATATCGGCCTCGAACTCCTGCAGGGTCTCATTAGGCTTCTGATATCTGCTCTTCAGTTGCGACCTGTAGACATGCTCCATGTGCTTCTGGCCAAATCGCATTTCCAGGTTTTTCTTCAGTTCGTCATAATTCTGTCTGTCCGATACTGGAATGCTCTGAAGGACCTGTAGAGCATCACCTCGCAGAGAGAGACTTAGCATAGAGCCCTTAGTGCTTGCTGACCATCCGTGCACTGCAGCCGCAGTCTCAAACAGGGTGAAGTACTCCTCCAAGGCTGTTTTGCCGTCAAAAGTTGGCAAGTCACGTCCATGCGTTGGTACCGAAGATGTCGATGTAGAGGGGCTGCCTTCAATTCTTCTGTTTAACATTTCCATCTTCCCCTCAACTTCTTTCAATTTTGAGTCTAATTCGTCGAGCGGTACCGATAATGCAGTTGGTATAGAGGGGCTGTCTTCAATTCTTCTGTTCAACAATTCAATCTTCACCTCGACTTCTTTCAACTTTGAGTCGAATTCCTCTTTACTTTGTTCAAGTTTCTGTGCATTCTGGTTTATTAATGACTCCAGCGTAGCAGAATTTTTTTCTAGTTCTTTTAGCAAAGCAGAATTTTTCTCTAATTCTTCTTTCATCGAAGCAGAATTTTTTTCCAGTTCTTCTTTCATTGAAGCAGCAAGTTCCTCTTTCATTGAAGCAGAATTTTTCTCTAGCTCGTCTTTCATTGAAGAAGCTAGTTCGTCTTTCATTGAGGCAGAATTTCTCTCTAGCTCTTCTTTCATTGAGGCAGAAGTTCTCTCTAGCTCTTCTTTCATTGAAGCAGAATTTTTCTCTAGCTCGTCTTTCATTGAGGCGGAATTTTTCTCTAGTTCGTCTTTCATCGAGGCAGAATTTTTCTCTAGCTCGTCTTTCATCGAAGCAGAAATTTTACTCACCTCCAACTTCAATGAATCCAAAGTGACAATCTCGAACAAGTATTGCTCAGGATCCAACCCCTCTTCCAGAAGAGCATTCTTGAGACGATTCTGTAGAGCACTTTTGCTGCCTGAGGAATCCAGATCTCTTTCTTCGAGTTCTTGTTTCAAGTCGGCCACTTTGAGTTCGTAGAGTTTTCTCGAAGACATTTTCCGACGCGTAAAGTTCACAGTCACTCGCGAAAGGTTCACAGTCACTCGCGAAAAGTTCACGGTCACTCGCGAAAAGTTCACAGTCACTCGCGAAAAATTTTCGGTTCACTGCACTTAAAGTTTCACTAGGTCTGACCCCACACCTGACACCAATTGTTACGTTTTTACACTACGCGGATTCGTATGGGTCAGACTTGGAAATTAAAACACACTTTAAGAACAGATTCCTAATTTATTAATAACACACTCAACACTAAACACTTAATTTATAACGCGCACAGTTAATTTAACACACGCACAGTCGATTTATAACACGATTTATCACACGATTTATAACGCGATTTAACACTGGTCGAGCGCCGAGACAACCGAAGTTAACTCAGAACACGGAAATCGGAACGCGGTAGAAAACTGATATCGGAATAACTGACTCGCAGTTCTCGCTTGCCGGCTTATATAGGGGCGGGCGGTCTGTCTAGAAGCGGCGAGCCCAGTCGGACCCGACCGGTCGAGCCCTCCCGGTCGAGTCTAGTCGAGCCCTCCAGGTCGCTTCTAGAACCTTCTCGCGCTGCGCTTCTCAGAAAGCCGGCGGTCCCCTGGCTTGTTACACTATGTAACATCAGCATTAGCAACATGTTAATTTTAACATAAATCAGGTATGGGAATAATTGGATTGGATAACCTCCTATCTCAAATCTTTCAAGACTGATTCCCATGACGCGTGGCTTGATGAGTTGCAAGTGAACTCGAGTCTAAACAGTGATCTGATCAAACTTGCCTGTACGCATCATACATCGCGCTAAAGCCATTTCCACGACGCCATAAGGATTGTGGCATAGTGGACTTATACCCCCCCCCCTACGTAGTTGGGCACCCTTCACTTGGCGAGGTAAAAGAACAAAGAACAACTCATTGTAACTCAACAACTCATAATATTCCAATTAAAAAAAAAAAAAAAAAAAAACTTAGATGATTAATCAAATAAAATTATTTTCACTTTGATTGCTGATTATTCAATTATTTTTTGTATTCATTGTTCCCCTCTTTTCTTCTGTCATACTAAACCAACAACTTGATATTAATAGCTATGTTCATTCCCTTGATGCGGAAAAGAAGGATACCCCCTCTCAATGAGAATTGACAAAAAATAAGCCATCAAAACCCATCGGAGCGGGTTGAAAAAAAATTGTTCAAAAAATCATTGCTCCAAGTACAATACCCCCACCCCCTATTTAAGACTATAATTTATTGTCGGCGATTTTCGTTCCTAATGGCCTGAATTCTGCTGTTTGGTGTCAGCCGAAGAGGGAATGACCAATTTTTCATGAAAATTGTGAGTTTCCGCGGGGAAAATCGCTAAGGAAAATCAGCGGTTTGAATAAACCCGGAGATGTGACTCCAACCGATTGAAGTGACTTCCTAGAGCGCTCTGCAGACAGCTGAAAGACAGACAGTAACAACAAGACGGTCTTTAAGACTGGAGTCATGCTAAATCGAGTAAATGACGCTAACTTCTCTGCTACTTGTTAGGTTTTTTTAATCGTCGAGTTAGTACCGCCCGAAATGCCTTGTAAAGCAAATAAATTGCTCCCAATATTAGTTTATTCTCCGAAGATACAAGCGCTAGTATCGATATTCACGTTCAACGGACTAGTTATGACGTAATAACTATTCATTTTTCGTTCAAAATCATCAGTTTTCATTAGCGATTTTCTCCACGGAAACTCACAATTTTCATGAAAAATTGGTCATTCCGTCTTCAGCTGACACCAAATAACAGAATTCAGGCCATTACGAACGAAAATAAAAAATAGGCGTCATCCCCATTACAAGCAATTTTTTGGATGGAAATAAATAAACAAAGCAGGAACGCAATTGTTGGTCAATGTTTAGTAAGAAGCCGAAATTCTCCTCACAGGCAATAATTACCATAATTTCTTGTGAGAATGGCGGACGAATTCCATCTACAACATCATCTTTCACTAGGGTGAGCTGCAGCCCGACAATTATACTTTGCACAAGAACTAGGCCTTTTCAATTACACACCAACACTTGCAACCAAATAGGTAAGACTTACATCGTGAGCTTCAACAGTGTAAACTTCTTTCTCTTGAGCAATATCCCAAACTTTGACGGTCTTGTCATCCGAGAAACTGGCTACATGAGTGTTGTTCGATGTGAAATAACACCTTCGAATCGATCTGTATAAAAAAAGAAACACAATTTTCTTCAAATCCAAAAAGGATAGACAATAGAATGCAAAAATGAAATTGTTCACTAACCTTGTGTGTCCCTTAAATACTCTAAGAACGCCTCGGCTCGCCACGTCGAATATTTTCAAATGACTTTCGTCACCACCACAGCATAATAGTTTGCCATCTGATCGAAAAGTGGCACCATATGTGTTCTCTTTAAATCTACTAAGAGTCTTGTAAACTTGTTTCGTGATTGGATTGTAGATTTGGACCTAGAGAATCATCAATAACGAAATTATTAAAACGAGGCACGAACCGGTCAAGTTCGGAGTTTAGCAAGTGGCTAAAAAAAACTCCAAATAATGAAAGGCTCGCCCAACCGACTGTAGCAGTATAAAAAAAACTTACTCGCGCTGAACTTGAAACGGCAAAGTAATACGGTTCCACAGGTGAAAAATCTATCGTATTTATAGTTCCAAATTCTTTCAGCAGCACAGGTACCTGTAAATCGAAATGACAATGAACACAAGCCTTATCAATAAGACGCAAGAACTTCAGTTTTTTAAAATACTTATTTTTCAAGGGTATTCAAGTACATAAGTATGATCAGCAACATACCCCAAGTTGTTTCCAGTAGACGGTGTCCAATGTTACTTTTCCCGATGATTTAGCGAAAATCTTCGCATTCGTTTTCTTGAAATGAGACATCTTTCCTAATGGATTACGTAGAACACGGCATCATCAATTAAAAAATATAATGTAGGATTCCAGTCTAATCGTAACATAACTCATAAACACGAACGTTTGGATGGCGAGGCGACGCGAGAGGACACGCTTGGCGTTACTTTTCTGATCGAGAACGATTACACACGTTAGAAAATGTATTATCCTCCACAGTTGCAGTGAGTGACATACAATTATTTTTAAAACTGGGTTTATAATTTCCACTCTTTCCCGCCGCAATGATACGCAAGTGATATTTATTTATTTATTTATTATTTATTATTATTATCTATTATTCGGCAATTTATTCGGCACATAATCTCGGATTTCAAAACAATATATCAATACTGTTATCGATATGAATATCAGTTCGCTGGTATCGATTACTATATCATACCGGTTTAAATATTCGGTAGAATAAATTAAATATTCGATATTCAGTAATATTAAATCGTCAATATCGAACATTTATTAAGGGCTTTTTCTCACAGTTTTAGACGTGTTTCAAAAGAGAGTTATATCCAATAACAAGTATAATGCAGGATAAACTACCTCAAAGGTGTTAGCTTTCAATCTACTCAATACTTTTTTCTTTGAAACTTTCACGCAAGATTCATAAAATTTAAACACGCGATAATTATCGCAATGTGAATATTGATCAATGATACTACCTATTCTATCGGTCCTACCTTCGATTACTCACACGGTGTTATCCTAACATCGCGTTGAACTTCAAAAAATGAATGTTTCATGGTCGAACTCAAGATTTCCCATTTTTGTACGATTTTCTTGTTTCCCCTGCCACGTAAAACGTTTCTTATAGCCGATTAACTTTTGCCATATTATTCTCGTTGCTTATGCTGGTCGAGCCGTACGGAAACATCGATGTCTGGCAAACACATCGCAAGGAAAACTACTATCACTATCACTATATTCGATTTGTTTACACGCTCAACGGCTTGTGTAGTGAATAGTTTCTAGTTTTGTGTTTAGCCATTCAAAATGTATACAAACATACAAACGTCGTCGTTTCAAACCTAAACAAGCTCTAGCTTTGTAAAGCTCTATTGCTCCAGCTTGTCTGTTTTAAATTCGCGGAATATTCGGCGTTTTCTTCTATTCAACGTTACCTCCGACGTTGGGTTGAAATAACAGCCATCGGTTCTAGTAAATACAATTCAATACAACAAAACAAAATTTGTACGAGGTAACTATTATTTCTCTTAAATATAGTTGTCCAAACCTGATTGCCCTTGTTCCCACTCTGACTCAAGATCATTTTCTTCAATGCTGTTTTTAGGAAAACGTATTAAGTTTCTACGATGTCTTGCTCTTACGCTGATGGCCTGTCCCCTTACGACAACAAGGGAGTCTTGGGTATTGACGAAGTAAGTTAACTCAAGTTTCTTGTGGGTAATTTTTTCTCGATTAGTATCCATTTCAGCGGTCGAAAATGTAGTTCTTACTACTGGGTCAGAAAGTTTTTCTATTTTCTAGTCTCAACGTTCTTCTATTTTCTTAGCAAGTTAAATAAATATTTACTGTGTAAATATATTATCCGCAGGTATTCGATTCTGCTGAAAAAGTCAAAGAAAAAGCTTGCAAACTCGCCGAATGGATTAAGGCAGCTAAACACGTCGTTCTTCACACTGGCGCCGGAATCAGTACGTCTGCAGGAATTCCAGACTTCAG